>CM019151.1:157070109-157094748 GCA_009733165.1 Naja naja
TCTGATAGTTTAAAAGGTTACTGACAGACTAAGTAGAACTAGAAATGTCTTGCTCTTTATCACAGTCCCACCACAGGCTATTCACAAGAGCAGAAAGTGAGGTCTTGGTACCAGCTTAGCTAGCAGCTGAACTGAAAAGACTCCAAATAATCTATTTCATCTAAGGATTCCACATAGATAAAACCATCACCTTCTCTATATTCTTCCCCAAGGGGGGTTGGAGATTAGTTGATAATTCTCAAAAAGTTGAATCCAATGATGTTTTCTTGAGGATAGGTCAACTTTACAGTCGCCATCTTCATCCCATTTTCATCCAGCTTCCTGTTACCTTCGTGGAAATTGTAATCAACCTAAAGTATATGGAACTAACCTACATACTATATACCTACCTAATAGGTGGTGGAACTGATGTCATAAAGAGCACTCTCCATTTTTCTTAGGACAAATAGGATCATATTGTCTCACATGATGTTAAATTACACTGTCTTTGCTCCTATACCCCTGCATTCAGTGCATATTACCTATTAGCTACAATAGCTGAACAGTAAAATCTCAAGTTAAATGAATGATCTGAACTTCTAGAGCTAAACTTGCAGTAACAAGATTTCTTTCTAAATTATAATCTCACACATGCTAAGTTTCAATCTCCTGTTCTACACTTCCTGTTGGTAGTGTAGAAGGTTACTACCACTAAAGAAAGGGACGTGTTTGTTTATAGGTCTCCAAGAGTTGTTTTGTTCTAAATTTTTACTAGCTTCAGGAACCCATTGTTTCCAGAATTCACTGAATTATAATATTTTAGGCCTAAGACTTACCATAAGAAAGCAAGCCCCTGTTATGATTGCTTTCATGTTAATATCAAGATCCATTGGAAAACGGATCTGAAAAATGCTTGCATCTGTAGCCACCTCTCTTGCTAAACCAGTCCATTTTTAACTATGTTTCCAATTGTAGATTTCCCATCTACAGTTTTCACCTGATTTTATAAAGAACAAGAGAAAAGAGAAAATAACAGATTTTATCGTTATTTATTAATAAACATTATATTTTTTTTCTTCTCAGTGTTTAAATTCCCCATTGATGGTCTCAGATAGCATGATAGTATCTCAAAGCAATATAGTTAATATTAATATTAAGTTAATATTAGAAGGTGCTGGTTTAGCCAACATATTTCATAGATATTTATGATATAAAAGAAGATAAAAACTTAGAAAGACATTTGTAAGACAGAGCTTGCTAAGAACATGGAATTCCATTAAAACAAAATTCAGTAATCTCATATTTAACCTTCAGAATTGTTAATTCTCTCCACAATAAAATATTCTGGGATAATTGTTATAAGAAACAGACACAATTACAATTTAAATGGACTATTTAGAAATGATAAAAAAATAAAAGTAAGAATTTATACTGTCACCCAAAATTGCTTTGCAGAGTAAAATATGCAGCATATAAAATTGATAAATCTGTGTATATAATCCAGGTCTAAGGCCTTACTAATAAATAGTAAATGGAGAGTTTGTTTACCTCAAAATTAACATCCTGATAGCATTGGCAAGGCACACAAGGTGCAGTAATTTTAAGAACATTTCTCTGGCCTCATTCTGGATAGTAAATTTTGGTAGGCATGGATGCCAGTTTTGTTTCACATATCCAATGATGTTGCCTAGAGGTGCCTGAACTTCAAGCTAAAAGAGAAAGACAGAGGGAAAATCCCAGTTAATACAAAAGGTAGACTTATAATTCTGTCTAGCACAAAAGTACATAAACAAGATTTCATTCATTCATTCATAGTCAAAATCAGTGTACACTAATGCTGGTTAAAATAAGAAGACTTGAGGATCTTATTTAACAAAACTAACAGATAATAAAGAGAACAGAAATATACCTGAGAAGGTAAATCACTTTCTTAGCCTTACGTACCTTGCCATCCTTCCCTTCTAACCCCCAAAAAGATTCATGAGGTCTTGACTTCCTTCATTAGGAAGGCCTGTCTTCCAGTGCAATATACAGAAGAGAGATGCTGAAACAAATTCTCAATATGCACATACCAAATGATTTAGATGTGCTTAGATGTTAATATGGAGCCATTAGACTACTTTAGAACTATTTACTATCAAACCCCCATTCATGTATTACAACTGCTATGCTGGAAGGCCAATTTCCCCATGAGAATGAATGTATCCACTTGGGTCAGTCATGTCTACAAAGAAAAAGTTGTAAGTGAAGTAAATTCATCCTACATTTTATAATTTTTCTAGATCGCACAGGGAACCTTTCTCTCTTCAATTCTCAGATAGGTGCTCAGGTAGGATACCCATTGTAGCCAAATCTCTTTTTCAGAGCAGATCAAATCCACACTGAGTTAATAGCAATTTAAAAGAAATTACTGTGTATTTGTAATTTCTTTAAAAACCCAAGAAGTCTAGGTCTATTGGGACAATGAAATTGTGACTATGCCATTGTGTAATATTTCCTTTGTTTTAGCCTGGCTTTTTTCCCCTAAATCTCACAAACTTTAAATCCCAAACTAAAATCTCATAGAATCATAGGGCTGGAAGTGATCTTCGAGTCCAAACTTCTGCCAAAGACAGGAGTTCTTATACATGTAGTCCTCAACTTACAACAGTTCGCTTAGTGACCATTTGAAGTTACAACAGCCCTGAAAAAAGTGACTTATGACCATTTTTCACACTTAAGACCATTGCAGCATCCCCACTGTCACATGATTTACATTTGGATGCTTGACAAGTCTCACATTCATGATAGTTGCAGTGTCATGGGGTGATGTGAATACTTTTTGCAACCTTCTGACAAGCACAGTTAATGGGGAAGCCAGTGATTCACCTAACAAATGTGGCAAGAAAAATCATAAAATGGGACAAAACTCACTTAACAAGGTACCCTTTTGCCTATCAGTTGATTAGAGAATCAAAATGGTTGCTTGGAACATGATACATTTATGTTCAAATAAACTTAAGAGAGCTGTAACTATCACTTGAAAATCATAATGTAACTCCAGAACAAAGAATGGTCCTGCAATAAAAGGATCTGTTTATCATGGATGCAATCATTAGTAGCTGAATTTTATTTTCCCACAATTGAAGGAATGCACTAATTATTACTTGGTAACAGAATATATTTGTTTTCCTGATACTCTGCAATGTCCTTGCCTCACAATTATCCTCACATTTGATGAAAGAGTATAACATTAGCTACACCCCCTTCCCTCTTTTCTGTAATGACTTTCTTCCTGAAATTTTAATCATGTTCCCTGATGCTAAGTTTCTGGAAATTCAAAAGCTTGCAAATGTTTTTGTAAATATTTGGTCTATCTAGTTGTTAGAAGGCTTCCCAATTGAAACCAAACTGTAAAATTAATCCTTTGAAATATTCAAAAATATGTGGAGAAATACACAACTGACTTGCCAAGTTGTTGGAAGTTGCATTAGAAGAAATTTACAATGGCTGTTCTCTTGATGATAAAGAAACCGATTTAACAGAAAGAATCAAAAGTTGGACATGGGAAGGGAAAAGCTGTTTACCTCTTGAAGGCAACAAATACAAGGACAGCAGCAACTGGAGCAATGGAACTCTCTTGACACTTGCATTACTGGTTGGTTTGTACTGTCAAAGAGTTTTATGGTAAACGATCTCAAAGGGCCGCTACAATTCAAGTTGTAGTCATCATTTTCTTCAGCTGCAAAGTATATCCAATGCCCCATGGCATTTTTACTTCATACTTATTACAAGTCTCATAGCCACTTATCACTGGAAAAAGAAACATTGATAAGTTAAAGAGCTGTGTCAAAGTCATTATATATTACTAAATGTGCAAGACAACATCATTTTGAACCAAGTAACTCAAATGGGCTAACTTACAGAATGCATCCAAAATGACTTTCAAGAGAATGAAATTTGAGAAATTTCATTTTGGTGTTAATAGATGCATGCAGTAGCCCAAGAAGAAGAAAAAACAAATCTTCCATAATATACAATGTAAATAGTGTAACAACCACAATGTATGAAAACAGATAGAATGCTATCAGAGTACACTTATCACTGAAAAAGAAGCAAAAACACTACAATTAAGTGAATCTAAACACTCATCATTAATAGGAACTGAGAAAAAAAGAGAAATCAGCTTGAGAAATATTCAGTTCCATAACACATGATACAGTATGTTGACATCCAATTTCACCAGCCAGTTCCATCTGGTCAGGCAGAGAAAGTATTTTGTGGATCCCATTAGTCAAAAAATTCCAGCTGGTGGGGTCCAGGAAGATAGCCTTCTCTGCCATTTGTCCCAGCCCCCTGGAACATTTCCCCTCACCAAGGTGAGGAGGCTCCCACTCTCCTGGTCTTTTGGAAAGGTGTGAAAACATGATTCTGTGGGCTTGCTTGGGACACACAGAGGAGCATGCAGTCATGGGACTGGTTAGTGCTGTGAAAGTCTTCCCCCTGCCTTTTACTTAATGTTAATATTGACATTAAGTAATAATGTCAATATTACTTGTGGAGAGGGGGCGGCATACAAGTCTTAATTAATTAATTAATTAATTAATTAATTTTAATCACCCTTGCCTCTTTTAAAATTTTATACCCTTTTTATGTTTTAATGTTTTTATTTGTATACTGCTCAGAATCCCTTGATGAGCGAGATGGGCAGTTTCAAAATATGATAAATAAAAATAAATTGCCATGTAGACTGTCACATCCTTACTGCTCTTTTCCAGCCCCTAATGAGTTTTCATTAACACATTTATTTTTATTCATTTATCACATTTTTATACCGTCCATCACATTTGCATGACTCTGGGATATTTATAAATAATCTCCATCTCTAAGATAACCTTAAAAACAACAAGGCCAGAGATGACCAAACAAAAACAGTTTTGTCATACACTCTTCCCCAATTTTATTCCCAAATAATTGTAAGACTCCAAATAATTTATTGGCTAAGTATCATTGTGGATCATGTATAGAGTGCACAGTCAATAAATTATATCTATGATAAATATTTCAGATTTACAAAACTATATCTTTTTCTAATCCCCAGTAATTATTGAAATAGAAATAAAGCAACATACATACTTTCCATGAGCTCAATCTGCTGTTCAATTGTTATCTGATCAAGCTGTTGCCATCATAAAAAATAAATAAGACACAAGTATTAAAATTGGAGAAATATTTACAAGCACTAAAGGACCGATTATCCTATAACTATAAATATTTTCAAAAGCCTTAATAACTCTGCCATTTTATTGGTGTTATTTGTTCAGATTACAGCCAGGAAGAACTAAAACCTATTTTGCTTGGTGTTCTTTTTCCCCAGACAAAGGATAGGATGGTAGTACATGTCAAAACATATTTCTGGATTATCTATTCTATTCAGTCTCTAGTTGCTGTTCCACATTCCTTATATTTAAATAAAATCTTGAACATATGTATCAAAAATACGCAAAACTGCAGCATACATTCACGGAAGAGAAGTCAGAACTTGGTGTCAGAATCTGGTATTTCTGACTAGCAATAGGAATTTAATACCCTGATTGGACCATTTCCAGTGCTTGGACTGAGCATAATTTAACTAATTCTCTGAATTTTCTGCAATGCATCACCTAAAGAATTCTGTGTAGCCAATTTAAAGAATAAATATTGTGCCAGGAAATAATCTACCAATCTTTTCCAAAAGAGATTGTTTTTCCAGGTCTACTGTCAATTAGAAATGCTCCTCCACTTGCACAGAGTTTTAAATTGCTAGTTGTTTTTGTTGCAACTGCCTATACCAGAGGTCTCCAACCTTGGCAACTTTAAGCCTGGAGGACTTCAACTCCCAGAATTCCCCAGCCAGCAAAGTCCTTCAGGCTTAAAGTTACCATGGTTGGAGACCCCTGGCCTATACAACTGTGTAGGCAAATCCTACATTGACTATGTGTACGTACTTAGAAATTGTGGTGAAATGGATAGGTTGACATTGAAGATAAAAGATAAAGAAGGTACATAATACTTTCAAACATGGGATTTATTTTATCAATGGTTGGATAATAGAAGTAGACATTAGAAATTGGAAAAATATTATTATGTTTATGTTCAATATATTATTATATTAAGCAAATGCTCCCAGACAATACACTGCCCATAAAGTATTAATGTATGTTAAGGAAAATATATAAATAAATTGTTAAAAAAAGACATGTTAATACTCATGAATATTATTTATTTTTACTGCTCAGGGTGCAAAAACAAAAGTAATCCTGATTTCTTTTAAAGTGAAGTGCCATGATCTGTCAAGCTTAAACGTGCTGTAGTCTGGAGAGACATGTTACTCACAAAATCCATTCCATTTTTAAAATATTGCTTGAACCCTAGAGGATTGGGATATACTTAATGTTTAAAGGAAGTAGCTTGGCAATTTAACAATTAAAAAATGTACTTTAAAAAAATGAAAAGAGAACAGCAAAAATACTTGATGGAGAGAATTCTTTCAGAGAGAAAGAATTGCAACCAAAATTGACTCTAAAATTTCTGTTGTTGCTAAGTGAAACATATGTCAAGTGAGTTTTGCCACATTTTACAACCTTTCTTGCCACTGTAAAGTGAATCCCTCTACTTATTAATTTAGGAACATGGTTGTTAAGTGAATCTGGCTTCCCCATTGGCTTTGCTTGTTGGAATTTTGCAAAAGGTGATAATATCATTCCCTGGACAGTGCCACTGTCATAAATGTGAGTTTGTTGCCAAGCATCTGAATTTTGATCATGTGATTATAGGGATACTGCAACAGTTGTAAATGTGAATAACAGTCATAAGTCACTTTTTTCAGTGCTGTAACTTCAAATGGTCACTAAACAATCTGTTCTATGTTGAAGACTACCTATATGCTCCCTAGTTCAAAAATTAGTTTCATATTTTACTGGTGACTAAGGTATTTGTGGGATCCCATGCTTCTCCACAAAGGAGCAAGAGAATAAGCTGAAAATAAGAGTGATGTATACCTGGCTGAAATATTCCAATCCACGAGGGCAGTTGGGGATCTGGGGTGGTGGTGGCATCCAGATGATGGGTGGAGGTGGATTTGCTTGAACTAAGGAAATTAAAGAGGATTTAAGAAAAAAGCAACCCTCGGAAAACTATTTTGAATTTCAGACTGCTGAAAGTCTTATTCTAAAGACCTGTAGTATCTGGATATACAGGGCCATTTCATACATATCAATGAAGCACAGTATAATTCTACATTACATACTGTTGATGCCAAATTAACAATAAAATTAAAGTAGCTGCACTTCTGGGAAAATTCCTGGGAAAACATGAAGCACCCAAACTTTTATTTCAACGAAGGACAAAATATCCACTAGAGGGTGCAAAGGAGTTGGTTGATGAAATTTGAAAGAAAATTTCAACAGAAATGCAACAAATATTTTCACAAATACCTTATTGTGGTCTTATGTATTGGAGATCTCCAAATGATTGAACTCTTTAAGGTTTAAATTAAATATGTATGCCATTAACTTGAGTTCTAGTGACTTCATAGGCATAACCATGGCATTTAGTTGACAGCAATATCACAGTGGTTTTCCATTGCCTTCTTCCCTGTTGGTTTTTCTTCTTCTGTTTCTCCTTCCTTGTCTAGCATACAACTCTGATATTCCCATGTACAATAATGGCCCATTCACATACTAACTAGGCATGACTCTGCTCAATTTCAAGTGCAGATGAAATCAGCCAGGTAATGGCACCAGCTGGAACATTTGAAAATCACTCAGAGTTTAATTAATAGAGACATGCAATGCTTTGGCTTCAATTCCCAAAAGATGGTTTGGAGTGTGAACATAGCACCTGTCTGCAATGCCTTAAAGCAATTACATCTTTTCCTAGGATCACAATTCAGCCATTTTTATAGAGATGCAGACAAGTGTAGTCATCATGCCCCTCTGCCTTTCAACACACCATTCTATGACCCAGTTTCAAACATTGCATAGCCTTACTGTGCACCAAATTCAAAATGCTCTCTTTGAAGCACTAAACCATCTATGCCTTGTTATGCAATTGCATCAAAACTATTCCTGTGCATAACTTATCTGGAAATTGTATACTGCATAAGTACTATCTTTGCATACACACAGAACAGCAAACAAGCAATTGCTTGAATGCTTCAAAAAGTCAAACTAATACTTTGCATAGCCCCAATAAGTGATTATATTATTTTATTTCTGAAAGACCTTTAGTAGATTAAGGATTCTTTGAAGTGCCCTCTTTTTATCACATTCTTAAAGTAGCTGTATTTTTCTTGGGCTCATGCAGTAGCTGACCAATTTCAGGCAAAATGCATCTGAGATGAGGTTCTTATCATGGACCCATACTTTTTTTAAAAAATTACATTTATATGCCGCCCTTCTCCGGAGACTCAGGGCGGCTTACAATTTTTGGGATGCAACCCAGTGTGCTCAGCAATAGCCTTCATTCCATTGTACATGCCTGCTTATTACTAAGTGGCATTTTTACAAGGTCAGCTAATTGCCCCCAACAATCTTGGGTTTACCTACCCCAAGAGGATGGAAGGCTGAGTCAACCTTGAGCCTGGTGGGATTCGAGCCTACAGCAGTTGTAGGCAGCTGGAACTTAAGTGCAGGCAATTAACAGCCTGAGCCACCAAGGCTCTGAAGCACCTTCTCATTCCCTGTTAGTGCCTCCTTACTCAAACTTTTCCTAGGCTATGGCTATTGCATGAGCTCAGGAAAAGACTTGGCTTCTTTAAGCAGTGTCTACCCCTGTTCCAAAGATTTGAAATGCAGTTCATCCCTATTATTTGTGACTATAAATTTTAAGCAAGGTTTATTATTTCCTGGGGTGGAGATCAATTACTCCTTATGTTTAAAATTGTAGCTTAATATGGATCTGTTAGGTAAAAAGTATCTTTACATTTCTGAACATATCAAGGGTCTGGCTAGGGTTTCCTAGATGTTAGAAGTTGGTGTATGGAATATGTGATGGCTTTACCACCTTGTTCTTTTTAATTTGTCCCAGTTTGGTTTTGTTGTTTGTTACGGTCTTATTATACTATTCCTATATGGTGGCCAGAATCAGACATATCAAACTGAATCAAATAAATGAAGTTCCCAATGCTGCAATTATACTAGGAAACATAGCTAAGTAACAAAAACATCAATTCATCTAAATCTCTTTAGAGCAAGAATTATCTCTCAGCTTATGGTCTTAAGGGATTGAAGTGAGTATAAAATGACTATAGGAAAGAACAAATCTATGCTTATTTTATATAAACTACACTCTGTATGCCATGATTATCTTCATCAATTCAATTACAATAGAAAAGACACTATATATTGTATAATTGTATAATTGGTCTTAGACTTATATACTGCTTCATGCTTTATAGCCCACTTAGTTTACAGGGTCAGCCTATTGCCCCAACAATCTGGGTCTTCCTTTTACCAACCTCAGAATGATGGAAGCCTGAGTCAACCTTGAACTGATCAGGATCCAACTCCTGGCTGTGGGTAGAGTCAGCCTGCAATACTGCATTCTAACCACTTCATCAACAGGGCTCCTATACAAGCTTGGTGACCTTCTTAGAATAACTCAGATCACTAAATTTTGTTTCTTTGAACTATAACTACATTCTGTAAATTTACACAGTGTAGGACAAATAATATACAATAGTACAATACCTGGATTCCTCTAATGACTTACAATTTTACGGTTTTTTTACTTATTTGAAATAGAAATTGTTCTGTTACTTTATTTTTGCTAACTCACCAAATTCTGGTGAGTGACTATAATAAAGATTATGATTACCTGGAAATGCAGGTCCATACTGAGGATATTGGACTTGTGGAAGTGGATAAGCTGGGCCCGAATATTCTGGAGGTGCTGATGTGGGCTTAGTTTCATTTGCTGGAAGAAGAGAAAGATGCACAGAATTGCAGTATTACATGTATGCCTTGCATAAAATACATAAATAAATTACATTTTATGCCCTATTTTCCTGCAAGTGTATGTACAGTAGATTGAATTTTGCAGTTTAAACCACCAATGGGTTATTTTGAATGAACCCATTCATGAATATATAGAAATGAAATAAAAATATATATATTACATAACCAAACATGTAAAATAAAATGAAAATATTTATCAGTGAAACATTTTGTATATAAATAGTTCTTTTAAACATGCTAATCTATTGTATTATTCATACAGCTACATCTATGGCAATTTGGACTGTCAAATCCATTGTTAAGTGATATCCACATAAAGAATAATGCCACATGATTGTGCCAAGTAACAATGGCAGTTGCAGCAGTTCCAGTTGGTGTTAAAACAAATCCTGCATGGTCACAGCATCCTCCATTCATACGATTGCATTTGCAACCCATCTGTTGCCTTTTCCATGGACTTTGCTTCTTGGAAGCTGGCACCACTGACTGTTAAAGGTAATCGTGTGACCGTGGGATGCTATGACATTGTAAATGTAAGATGGCTACCAAGCACACAAATTGTGATCATATGACATGCATGCTTAAACTATAGAGGCATCTCTATCTATCTATCTATCTATCTATCTATCTATCTATCATCTATCTGGTACATTTTTCCCTTTATGGACCTTCCTTCAATTCAAAATCTGTTTGTTCACTGAGTGGCAAAAGGTTTCATCTCAGGCAACAAAGTTATTTTTCCAGTCTAGAAACTGTACCGTGCTTCTGCAGACATCCCTGGTTTTACTAAAGAAATAAAATTGTTGTTTATATTCATTTGTAAACTTGAGCACTTCCCATACCATTCTTTCGCACATATACAGACACACATCTGTTACTTACACATTTCCATCATCTTTTATTTCGTCTTATCTGAAAAAACAAGACATTCCTTTTATAATGTAAACACATTGTTTCATATTCTTCAGTTTGCCTTTTGAGTTCATAGATGAAACTAAAGAGAGTGGGTTGACCAAACTTTATGAAGAAATCAATGTAGGCTTTCAAAAGACCCAAGTAATCTGTAAATAAAATCAAATATGACCTTTGAAAAAAATTCTAATGCGATATATTTTTAGTAAATATGGACAAGTACATTGTAACATACATATTTGAAGGAACACTCCATTTCCAGGACAATCTTCTGGGCTCCAAATTTTATACTTCCATAGAAAATCCAACAGCCTATTCCACATTTCCTTGAAGTTCACCACATTGCTAGTGCTTCAAAATTATCTTTCTTGAAAAAATGATAATTTTGTGTATGCATGTACCAACTATAGTTCCATTATAATAGTGATTTTCTAATCTAACAAAATCACATATCCTTATTTCTTACTAAAACTGCATTTTTTTTCTAGTTAGTTATAGCATAACAATAAACTGCAATAATGTACTATTGGTTCTTTCACATAAAATCTGATTTTTGAAGCTCTGTTAATTTTAAAATGTGTTTGAGATGCTCTGTGTTTCAAGAAATTCTTCTGAATTGCATAGAACTTGTTTAATTTTATTTTGTTCCAAATGATACATTTATAAGACAAGATTTGGCTCATAATTTTAGAAATGGTATATCTTTCACCCAATGTAATATAATACAGAGAAACTTACTGTCTGCAGAGTCACATTCTCTTTAAAAAAAATAAAGCAAAATATAGAAAATATTTAAGAACATAAGTCTGAATAATGTACTATTTCCTGTGTGTCCTTAGAAGTATAATTTAACTTGCAACATTTCATTCTTTTGAAAGAGTCATGAAGAGTCACTTCACTTTTATGTATTAAAGTCTCATGAATTTGGATAACCTCTAGATGTGTAGACTTCTGCTCCAAAAAATAGTTATAAGAGTTGTGTAAACATTCAGAACAATTGCTTTGCAATCACACACCTGGAATTCACTGAACCACTGGTATGGAAAAGATACCTGAATCAAGATGGATTGCTGTAGAACATTCTGTTTCCAAATTGTTCAATTTTTCAGAATATAAAAATTAGCAATAAGTAAGATTAGCCAGACTGACTACATTGATTTTTTTAAAGATTCTATGTTTCTTGCCATGTTCTTCCTGGATGGGTGAATGGTTGAATTGATATTTTATTAATTGGTTAAACTTCTGGGAAAGTTACAGCATTATCTGAAAGATGACAAAGGCTCTGTAGCCCAGTTTCATACTGGAATCAGGTACCAACAGGAGCCCTTAGGATATGAGCAAACATTCAGGAGTGTCAATATGTGTGGATAGCATTGTTACAAATGTGAATTCTCTCAGGTAGAAAGAGGTCTTATTACAAAAGCAGAACAGGGAGGCTGCAGTTGGAGGCTGGGCTATTTACCCACAGCTTTTATCTCCAGTGCCCTTCACCCAGTAGTGGATTCTCGTTGATATGTGTGAGCTCTTCAAGAGAGAACAGACTAGGAAACCAAAGTCATGAATGCTAATAGTACTTTTATTATAACAATACAGTAATAGAATCTTGAAAGTTTGAATGTACCTCTCCTCGTTGTATCTTCATTTGAACTCATATCTTGTCTGAGACTTACTTGGGTTGTAGTTCCAGCCTGAGATTTCTTTTATCTCATTGTTGTCTTGTTGTTCTCTTTCTACAAATTTTTCCTTCTGCCCATTACATAAGCCGCAAGTAAACCACCCTCCCCTTAAGCTGAGTGAGACAAAGTGCAGTGCTCCTGAGCTTACATATATCCAGATGGATGCAATTCTTTGGATAATAAAAGAAACTATAATCAGACAGAGTTGCACCATTCATGTTTCATGTCCTTGAGTTTAACCTACCGTGTTTCCCCGAAAATAAGACACTGTCTTATATTTTTTTTGGCTCCCAAAAACACACTAGGTCTTATTTTGGTCTTATATATTTATGGTGCCAAATAGTGGGTGTGAGTGTGTGGGTGCACGGTTGCTCCCTGAAAAGTCTTCCTGGAACTGGAGATTTACACTAGGTCTTATTTTCAGGGTAGGTCTTATATTAGGGCAGGTTTAGAAAATAGTGCTAGGTCTTACTTTGGGGTAGGTCTTATTTTCGGGGAAACACGGTAGTAGCTAAGTTATTACAGTAAAAAAGGAGTGTCACAAGGAAGCTAGATTTAATGTGGGTGATCTGCATGCAAATGGCCTACAAAAGAAATGGAACACAAACAAATGCAAGGGAATCTGCACCAGCTCTCATGCTTTGCTTATGCTCAGTTTCACAGTGCTGATTGAAAAGAATGGATCTGGATTGGCCTGGAAGTTTCTAGAAGTAGTTTCTGCCTTGATATAGCAGAGTGGTTCTCAAACTTTTTTTTTTACCATGGATCCCTTTAAATAACTTTTGTGGTCATGGAACATGGCCATGGACCCCCCAAGACTTAACTCAAGATTTAAATCATAACATTTCTTCAAGCCTTCGTGGACCCCATGATTACATCGTGGCCATCCACAGGTCCATGGATCACAGGTTATGAATCACTAATGTAATGGTTTCAACATATTGGTTAGAGAGATTAGCTTTCCCCTTTGTCTGTTTGCTTATTTGTTTATTTGTTTATTTATTTAGTAATTTCTATAGCCGTCCAACTCAACCAAGTAACTCAAGATGTTAACTACATATCCAATATTTGTAAAAATGGGGGGGGACCTTCTGCTGTCTCTATTGAGAACTTACGAGGATATTTCTGATAATATTTTTTAAATAACTGATTAAGTATTTAGTAACATAGTTGAACAGATTTGCATCACATGATTTTCTCATGAGAATTTTTACTTTTTAAAAAGTAAACAAGTAACAACTTTCTGTAAGTTGGTTCCACAGTAATAATCAATTTAGTGTTCCAGCCCACTTCCCCTTGTGGTCCCAAGCTATAACAGAGGGATCATGAGCTTGTTAACAGTTAACATATATGTTTTCTTTTGATAGAACACTGGTGGATAATTTTGACTGGGGCAATTTCCTTCTTATCTATTGTTTAGTACATTTTCTCTTTGTTTTATCTTCTTATTAGGCTGCTTTGTGGAGAGACCTTGTGGCTAAATGAGAACACAAGTTATTTTCCTGTTAAGGAACTTTCAAAGTGAGTCTCTTATGTCTTTAGTTAATATGATCATGTAATGTACTGTATGGGAGATTACTGCCTGGTACTTGAGAGTAGATACTATGGCTGTGCAGAGATCTACATTTGAAAAACCAAATATAATTTGAAGTCTCGATGGGTATGCATCTTCACTTTCAGCTAAATGGGTCTGTTACTGAGATGCTATGGCAGTCACAAAGGCTGCCACTCAATCCTGGGAAAAGACAAGTCTATTCAAAACTTACAAACATTCATTTAGTTATATCCATCCAAAGTTACAATAGTATTGAAAAAAGTGACTTACTGCCAGTCTCTTGCTTATGATCACTAAAGCATCCCCATAGTCACAAGATCAAAATTTGGGCAATTGGCAACCCGCATGTATTTACAATGGTTGCATTATTCTGGGGTCCTGTGACTGCCATCTGTGAACTTCTTAGTCAACTTCCAACAAGCAAAATCAGTGGGAAGCCAGATTCACTTATTGACTGTATTATTTACTTGACAGCTGCAGTAATTCACTTAAAAACCATGGCAAAAACCATAAAAGCAGGTGTGGCTCACTTAACAACTGCTTTGCTTAGCAATGGAAATTCTGGTTCTAATTGTAGTGTAAGTCAAGGACTACCTATATTCCAAACAATGTTACACGGTTCAAGTCACATTTTACCCTTCAATTCTGAATCTCTGAATAATTGCAATCTGCATTTCACACACTGCTGAAATCACTGGGGATTGAGAAGGGTTTTTTTCTGTAATTGAACTTAAAATCATGAATTTATTGAACTGGATAAGGGCCAATCTAAAGAACTATGCCCTATGCCCCATACATATCCCCTATGCTGGCTTGTAAAATATCTCTAGCTGAATCATTGATTGCATAGACAACATTAACATGCTTTATGTAAAACTGAACTTTGCTTGTACATGAGGAATACTGGATAACATGTGCAAAAAATGATTAGTTGTGAGCGAATGCCGTAAATGCCACAAATACTTCTAAGATAAATAATGTAATCTAAATGCCATCATATTAAAAAGTTTTATAAGAAATCAGCTTTGATCAAAGCGAAAATGGTTAGCGGAGTATTTGGAAGTCTGCAACTAGAAACATAAGAAAAGTTATGTCTCACATCCTTGACATAAATTGTTTCAACTTCTACCCTCAGAACAACGCTATAGAGCATTGCACAACAGAACAACTAGACACAAGAATAGTTTTTTCTTGAATGCCATCACTCTGCTAAAAACTAATTCCCATAACACTGTCAACATATTTAATAAGACTGTATCACTCTTATTCTTCTCATCCTTCCTATTCCCTATCTCTTCCAACTTATGACTATAACCTTGTCACTTGTACCTTTACAATTTATATTGTTTATTTGTTATCTATTATGATTTGACTGCTTATAGTAACCTATGACTATCACTAAGTGTTGTATCTTACGATTCTTGATGAATATATTTTATTTTATTTTTTCTTATGTACACTGAGAGCTTATGCACTAAAGACAAATTCCTTGTGTGTCCAATCACACTTAGCCATAAAGAATTCTATTCAATTCTATTAAGTGTATTCAAGAAAAAAAACGAGTAAAATAAATGTGATAGAAAACGGGAATGTTCTGTGCCTGAGAAAGTCAAAGAATGAGGAAAGGAAGGATGTAAAGCACCAGAATGAAGATGTTCTAAACTTGTAGAGTAGAATTCATTAATACCTGCATAGAAAAGGAACTGTAGGATTAATTATGAATGAAAGAGCTAGATATATATCAGAAAAAAATGGCGAGTCTCATCTAAGTTGATGTGTGTTATGTATATAGGTTTGAATGTCATTGGTTTAGTTTGAATTGTTCTTGTAAAATGTCAAATAGGATTGGTTTAAAAAGTGCGGGAAAACCCTGCACTCTGATTGGCTGGCAACTTCTTGGCTGGCTATAAGTAGCAGCAATAGCCCAGACAAGTTGGGTCCATTCGAGCTGTAGTCACTAAAAAAACTCTTCACTGAAGCTCTTTGCGTCTGACTCTTCATGCAAACTTAACACTGGCGACGAAGGTGGGATTCCCCTGAAGAGAACGACGCGGAAGACAAGCAGAAGAGCGAGATGGCTGTGCTGAACACCCCCAGCCCGTTCGATCCGGCGGCAGAAGACTGGGAATCATATGCGGATCGCTTCCAAATGTATTTGGAAGGAAACGACCGCCGACATCTCCAGGCGGAAGAGGCGGTCTTTCTTACGCACCGGTCCGCAGTCTTCAAGATGGCGAAGGCATTGGCGGGAGCTGCAGGCGTGAAGGTAATGGAATGGCCTGATTTAGAAAAGCTTTTAAGAGCCCATTACGCCCAAGTATCGTGCCTCATTAAGAGACCGAATTTTACCGTCGGGATCAAGGGGAAAGTGAAAGCGTTAACGACTTCATGGCAAGCTTAAGAGACATTGGGGTGCATGCGAACAGCTTGGAGGAGGCCATGCACGATCGATTTGTTCTAGGCCTCAAAGACAAGGTGCTTCAGAGCAAATTATTATTAAAACCTAAGATCACGCTGAAGGAAGCCATAGAAGAGGCCTCCTCAGCAGAAACCACCAAGTCCTCAGCAGCAGCCATGAAGAAAATTAACAAGGCCTCAAGCCATCCTGATGTGGAAAAGTCCACAAAACTCATTCGAAAATAGATTCTGAATCAGACTGTAGTGAGGTGGAGGAAGGAATTTATAGACTCAGAATGGAGAGGAAAAAGAAAGACCTGGGAAGAAAGAGGCAAGATTTTTACTGCAGAGGTTGTGGGGCCACCCCGCACTGAATGCAAGTTTTTTTATACCATCTGCCTCCATTGTGAAAAAAGAGGTCACCTAGCAAGAGTCTGCAAATCATCCAGAACTCCTCCACACAGAAGAAAGTTTCCTGACAAAGATTTCAAGCCCAACAACTTCAGTGAGAAAATGGGGCACAACTCAGAAGCAAATGGGAAGAATGAAACTCATCAAACAGTCACCATTGGTCATTCTTCACCCTTGAGAAGCAGAAAAGTACATGTGAAGGTACTCATTGAAGGAAGGCCTTGCCAAATGGAAGTGGACTCAGGCTCCTATTTATCTATGGTGTCATGGGACACTATTCACAGGCTACTTCCCAACATTCAGAAGAAACATTTCCAGAAGCAAGCACTGACTCTTAAAGACTACCAAGGGAACAAGATTCCAGTAGTTGGAACAAGAGATTTCAAGTGAAGTTTAAAGGCCACACCAAATGTTTGCCCTGACCATCGTGGACAAGGATCGCCCAAGCTTGCTGGGACTTGAGTGGTTCAATCCACTAGGCATCGAGGTGACTGGCATCAATCACGTGAGCAACTCTGAATGGGAGGAGGCCTTGAAGTCTGAGTTTCCAGAGGTCTTCAGCGAAGGATTGGGCAAGTATATGGGGACCCCTATCACCTTCAACCTAGATCCCAAGGTGCCCCCAATTCGTTTAAAGCCCAGAAGGGTCCCATTTGCTTTAAAGGAAAAAAATTGATGCACAATTAGACAAATTAATAGCTCAACGGGTTTTAGAGCCCACTGACCACTCCAGATGGGAGACACCCATAGTCACACCAGTCAAGACTGATGGGTCAGTAAGAATCTGTGGAGACTATAAGGGGACACTGAACCATGCGCTGCAGCAGAGCGCATACCCAGTTCCAGTGGTGCATCATCTGTTACATTCACTTGGCAGGGGTACAGTCTTTGCCAAATTGGATCTGGCCCAGGCATATCAACAACTAACAGTTGATGATGCCACTGCAGAGCCCAAACCATTGTGACTCATAGAGGTGCCTTCAAATGTAAAAGGTTACAATTTGGAGTAAGCGTGGCACCAGGCATCTTTCAAAGCCTTATGGAAAGAATGCTCCAAGGACTGCCAGGGTAGTGCCTTACTTTGATGATGTGTTAATCTCTGCTGAAAATGACACTCAGTTACAAGAAAGACTCAGAGAAGTCCTCACCAGATTCAGGAAAGCGGGGTTAAAAGTCAAGGAAGAAAAATGCACTCTTAAAACTGACAAGGTTGAGTTCCTGGGCTACATGATTGACAAGCATGGCATCCACCCTACAGATGCCAAGGTTAAAGCAATCAAAGAAGCCCCTAGACCTAAATGCAAAACAGATTTGCAAGCCTTCCTTGGACTCATTAACTTTTATCACATGTTCCTACCTCAGAAGGCAACCATTGCTGAACCATTGCACAGATTACTTGATAAAAAGTCTGTTTGGGTCTGGGGAAGGAAGGAACAATCAGCATTTAACAGTATTAAAAGACTAATCACATCTGATGCTGTACTGATACAGTTCTCTGAGAATTTGCCTGTTGTACTGACTTGTGATGCATCCCCTTTTGGAGTGGGGGGGGTTTGAGCCACAGGCTTCCCAGTGGGAGAGAAGCTCCTATTGCATTTTACTCTCGCACTTTGACCAAAGCAGAGAGGAATTACAGCCAATTGGACAAGGAAGCATTGGCAATTGTTGCAGCTGTTAAGAAATTTCATGAATATCTGTATGGGAGAACATTTACCATTGTTACAGATCACAAACCTTTGTTAGGCATTGTGGCAGGAGACAAACCTACACCTACTATCCTGTCACCAAGAATGCTGAGGTGGACTGAATTTCTTGCTGCTTATTCATACAAACTTATCCACAAGCCTGGCAAGGACATTGGACATGCTGATGCACTGAGTCGTTGCCCACTTCCTTGCCACAAGGAGGACTTTGAACCTGAAACACACACCTTTTTCCTAGAAACTGTTGCCAAGCTTCCAGTTCATGCTGCTGAAATTGCCAGAGAGACTGCCAAAGACACTTTATTGGCTCCTGTTATAGGCTGGATTAAGAAAGGTTGGCCTCTTCAAGATCTACCTCACCTGGCTCAACTTTTTAAGTCCAGGCAAACTGAATTATCTGTATTAAGAGGATGAGCAACTACGGCTGCTGGCTATAAGTAGCAGCCGTGGCCAGCCAAGTTGGGTCCATTCGAGCTGTAGTCACTAAATAAACTCTTCACTGAAGCTCTTTGCATCTGACTCTTCATGCAAACTTAACAATGTGTATGATATGAAAGTAGCAATGCATGATACATTTCAGTGAATTGTAATAATAGGCTGAAAATAGGCTGAAAAACAGTTTCTATCCCAGGGCAGTAGCTCTTTTGAATTCTGCTGTATAGTGCAGTATTGGTGTGGTGTTGGGGCTTTTGGTTCAATGTGTGGAGAGTGAAGGATATGTGTTTGTGTTTGTTTTCATGGTCATGGTCATGATGTGCACTGAAGATAGTGTCTGATTTTGTTGTATGAGGTACAATGACAATAAAGTAAACTAAACTAAACTAATGGAAGAAGCAGATATGAATTCAAGAAAAACTATGCAACTTTTGGATGAATTCAATATTGGGGAGGAAATATTCTGTCAGGCAAGGAACTATTTCATAAAACTATGAATCAGGAGGAGGTTCCAACTTCAAACTGGTATGCTAAAGAATTCCAGTGGACAAATAATAACTAGGTATAAAGGAGATCAAGCAAAATGAAAGGAGGATATTGAAATATCATACAATAGGTGTATCAACATCCAAGACACATTAGAATATATTACCTACTTATAAGAACTTCTTCTGGTACTAGAAATTGAACTAGAAGGTGAACTAAAATCAGTATTCTGATAACTACAGAATTGGATAGCTAGCGGAATACTGTAATGGGCTGTAGGAATAATCTTGAAGATCCAGAAGAGCAGCTTCAATTGATACAAAAGTCAGACAAAGGAAATTTGAATCCAAAGCAAAAATGTAATTTGAGAAAATGCATTTGACTAGTTTGTTAGAGTTGGTTTGTTTGTTTTGTTCTTTTCAGATAAAGACAGGGAGTGGGGCACAAGACTCATTTGGATTCTGTTACCATACCTATATAATAAAAGTATTATTAACATTCATAACTTTGGTTCCCAGTCTGGTCAATTTTACACCTCAAAAAGCTGTAAAATACTTATTGAAATATGGCAACCAATTGCATAAGAATCAGTAAAAATTCTAGCTCAGCTATAGCAAAAAATCTGGAGAACAACCCAGTAGTCAACAGACTGGAAGAGGTCACTCTATATTCTGAAACCAAAAAAGTAGAGTTAATAGACTTCACAAACTATCAAGTAATATATTCATTTTCACATGCTAGCAAAATAATGCTTAGGATCATCCAATGCAGATTATAGCCCTTTATAGAAAATGAGGTGCCACATATTCACATTGGCTTTTAAAAAAATTGAGGACTATTATTTCTTATGCATGATGGATAATTGAGAAAGTGAAAGAATACCAAGAATAAATCACTGTGTGCTTTATTGATTATAGAAAGTCCTTTGATTTGTGTCCATCACATCAAACTGTAGAATGTGCTCAGAAAAGAATGGGAATATAGCATTGTGTAATCAGTTAGAATTATTTGCAGGCCTTAGAAGCAGCATTTAAAACCACAGGATTTGTCACAGAGACCCAAGAAAACACAAGGCAGAAAATCAAGCTACATACCAGAAGAATCAAAACCACCATAAAACAGGGGACAGAACCAGGGGTGGGATTCAGTTTTTTTAACAACTGGTTCCATGGGCATGCCTTAGTTGGTGGGTGTGGCTTGGGGGTCATGTGACTGGGTGGGCATGGCCAACTTGACATCACTCATGTCAAGGGGCGCTTCTCCTTGCCTGGCCTCTCATGACAGTGGGGATGCTGCAATGGTAATAAGGGTGAAAAAGGTCACTTTTTTCAGTGCCATTGTAACTTTGAATGGTCACTAAATGAATTGTTGTAAGTCAAGGATTACCTGTACAAAATACAAAAAGCTTCTTTGCTTGCAAAAGCTTCCCTAAATACCAATCATTAGATTAAAAATACCTGCAAGCGGAGTTACAAATCAGACAGGGTGCCAGAGCACCTTGAGGAATGAAAATAGTTAAAATGCAGTGATAACTATCAAGCAGCCAACTCTTGCTCATAAAGTGAAACCCTTTAGCAGAGGGGTCACTTAAGCTTTCCAGAAAAAGCACACCCAGGAAAAGCAATCCTTAGATCACTTTGCACCACTTAAAGATACCAGCTGGTTTCAGTCACCTCACAAAATATCCTAAAGAAATCATCCAGATTTAAGGAAAGGTCACATGCCTCAGAAAGGCAGTAAAAAAATCAATGCCAAGCTTGCATCCTGCCACTTGGAAGTATGGACAGTGCCAGATAGTACTAAAGCAGTGAAGGAAGACCCCCTCCCCAGATAGAAAAAGAAACCATGAGGCAGGAAAAAATTCAAACACAATACAAATAATTAAATTACAACAGTAGCTGTTGCTTGTTAAAGCTGAATAGGGAAAATTATCCCATCAATAAACACAGGATTAAATGTCACCAAGTACAACCTTCACTAAAACCCAATTTTAGACCAAAACTCAGAAAGGGTATATAAACTCACGTTTGAATGTCAATCATTCTAGCTAGCCAAGAAGCCTTGCTGAATGTCACTCATCTTGGTTCCCTGTCACCACAGTAAAAGCTTTGCTTCATTATTCAATTATTTCTTCAAAATGCTGATTGTCCAGGGAAGTATTTCCTCTCAACAGCAGTGTGCGAGCTCATAAGCTCCTCGATTCCATCGGCTCAGTGCCAATTGGTGACTCCCGACCGAGCCTTTTCTGTTGCCCCTGACCTCTGGAACCAACTGCCTTTGGAGCTCCGCCTGGCCCCTGACCTCACCTTTCACCGTGAGCTAAAAACTTGGTTGTTTGATCAACCCGGCTTTGACACCCCCTCGGGTTGGGATTGTTTTAATGGTTTTAGTTTATTATATTTGGACTTGTATTTAAATTTAATAGTTTTTAAGTATTTATTGTATTATATTTTAATTGTGAGCTCTGAGTCTTGAGAGATGGGGCGGCATACAAGTGCAAATAATAAATAAATAAATAAATAAATAAATAAATAAATAAATAAATAAATAAATAAATAAAACAACCCTTCCCCTTTAAGAAAGTCAGCCTCAGAAGCTCCAGAGACAGGAAGTCTAGGCTTTCTGCCAAGAATGTAATAAGGGTGGAAAAAAACAAAAGGAGATTGCTTCTAACTACCGATTCTCCAAAAACTTAAAGACCAAACCATTTTCATCCTTCCAGTAGACAAAGCCTGAACTATGTTTATTATAGACAGAACATAATAATACAAAAAGCCAATAGACTTACTGAGGATAAAGAAACCTACATTCCAGTAAACTGCAATCAAACAAAGAAACTGGGCAACTTGATTAAAAGAACTCTAAATAATCCGACCAAAAAAGTTAAATTAAAAAAAAAGAAAGTGGATGAAAAGTGGATCTATCTTGTCATCCTTCAATGGATGCCCCAAAATTCACAAATGCAACATACTTCTTCATTCATTACAAGGGACCCAATACGCAACTTAGCCAAAGAATCAAGAAGTTTTAGACATCTCACCAAGGGAAACAAATATTCCACCTTTTTCCCACTACAGTGTCTCCATAAAATCAAAGGCCTCAAAAACAGAAAATGTAATTATGGTTTGTCACACCACTCTTTATGCCAATAGATCCAGAACTAGCCAAAGAACTCATGGCAGAAGTACTTATAGAACATACTCAACCTAGCCAAAACACTAAGATTGAAATACCCAGAATCATGGACCTGTAAGCATTGTAACAATCGCTATGTAGAAGAGACTGGCAGAATACTAGCAAAGCACATCCAGGAACATCAGCTAGCAATCAGAAGCCCTGATGATTACTCTTTAATTTCATAACAAGTGGACAAACTCAACCACACTTTCAGCTCAAAAACTGAATATCCTGTCTTATTGTAAGAACCTGCAATGACATAAGGTGTGGTGGCTAGGGTGTGAAGGTAAATGTAGTTTCAAACAAAGGTAGTGTTTATTGTTGGCCAAAACCCAAATACTTTTCAGTGTTAGATTGTATGTCAAAGGAATATGACTGTAATAATATATCAAAAGCAATATAATTGTGTTTGACAGGAGATATTGAGTGCAAACTGAAAGTTATACACAAATGATAAAAAAAACTTAAACGACTAATTTATTTGCTTAGGAGAATGTTTATGCATTATGAAAGTTTAGCGTGGCATCCTAACAGTTAAGACACTGGGCTGTTCAGCAGAAGATTGGCAGGTCAAGATCCAAGTACTGTATGAAAGGATGAGTTCCCATTACCTGGCCTAGCTCCTGCCAATCTAGCAATTTGAAAACATGCAAATGCAAGTAGATGAATAGGTATCATTTTTGTGGGAACATAACAGTGTTCTGTGCACTTTAGCATATAGTCATCCTCGCTACATGACCATGGAAGCATCTTCGAACAACACTGGTTCCCTCAGCTAGGAAATGAACACGAGCACTATTCCCTAGAGTCAGACACAACTGGGCAGGGAAACCTTTACCTTTACTTATAGGAAAATGTTTATTGAAGTTGAAAAAATAGATGAAGAAACTTTAAAGCATGCAAATGCTGGCACAAATGTAGTGGGTAGTATAAAGTCATTCATGAAGATTAATATTTGTTTAAAGAAGCCATGCATCTGCCCATTTTGTTACATGGAAATTACAGTTGGACATGTCAGGACAAAATCAATATTAAATTGACCAACTGGAATTACAGTACATAAGAAGTCTGTGTGGCAAAAAAGAAAAAAAATACAGTTAAAATGAATATTATAGAAATGGATGGAATACAAGAGTGAGTGACCAAAATAAAACCTGGAGCTATGTAACAAATGAAATTGTCATAAACTATTTTTGTCTATGGTTATCATCTTCAAAGACCTTCATGGTATAGGAATACATTGCAAGCATGTTTTTCATGATTTGCCTTTGCTGCGGTATGGTATTTTTATATTTGATTTACAGTAGTCCTTGACTTTTTATCACAATTGAGTCCAGATTTATGATTAATGTAGATTATAATTAGATTATAATGTAGATTGTTAAGCAGGGCACCCATTTAACACAAACTCCATCTCTCTCGGTTGTGATCATCAAGTGAAGCATGGTGCCTTAGGGGTGGGGAAGCCCCAGGAGGTTGCATTGCAGCACATCTCCAGTTCACATGTGGTCTGCCTCTGGCATCTAATGACCTCCTCCTTCCCTATTCAGAAGCCAGATGGCCATACCAGAAGCAAGCACCATTATGGGAGAAGCTGCAATTCTCAGACTATGATGATTGTGGCCACTCCCAAATAGGCACCTGGTGGCATAAAGTGATCTCTGTGTAGAAGACCACCTGGCAGTTTGGATGCTTTTATTTCTCAAAGTTGTTTTCCAAACATCTTCGAAAAGCCATGTAATGCCATCTCAAAAGCAAGCACCATTTTGGAAGCAACCATAATTGAATTGCAAGCTGTGATTGCTCCTGGGATCACACCATCCAGCATCTGTATAGGAAGGCTGTATGGCACATCAGCTGCTTCTCCTTGGAAAAGCAAACTGCAGAAGAGATAAATGGAGGAGACATGATGGGGCATGGGAGGTCCAAAT
>CM019151.1:157095748-157153796 GCA_009733165.1 Naja naja
TGAAGACCTGGTTATTTGACCAACCCGGCTGTGACCCTTGGGGAGGGTTGTTTTTTTATTATTTTATAAACGTTTGGACTTATAATTTAATCTAATTGTTTTTTTAATGTATTTATTGTTCCTTGTTTTTTAGTTGTAAGCCACCCCGATTCTTTGTGTGAGTAGATGGCATATAAGTTCAAATAATAAATAAATAAATAATAATAAATTTATTGAACTGGATAAGGGCCAATCTAAAGAGATGACCTATGCCCCTATGCCCCATACATATCCCCGATGCTGGCTTGTAAAATATCTCTAGCTGAATCATTGATTGCATAGACAACATTAACATGCTTTATGTAAAACTGAACTTTGCTTGTACATGAGGAATACTGGATAACATGTGCAAAAAATGATTAGTTGTGAGCTTAACATTAGAGAATGCCGTAAATGCTACAAATACTTATAAGATAAATAATGTAATCTAAATGCCATCATATTAAAAAGTTTTATAAGAAATCAGCTTTGATCAAAGCGAAAATGGTTAGCGGAGTATTTGGAAGTCTGCAACTAGAAACATAAGAAAAGTTATGTCTCACATCCTTGACATAAATTGTTTCAACTTCTACCCTCAGAACAACGCTATAGAGCATTGCACAACAGAACAACTAGACACAAGAATAGTTTTTTCCTCAATGCCATCACTCTGCTAAAAACTAATTCCCATAACACTGTCAACATATTTAATAAGACTGTATTACTCTTATTCTTCTCATCCTTCCTATTCCCTATCTCTTCCAACTTATGACTATAACTTGTTGCTTGTATCTTTACAATTTATATTATTTATTTGTTATCTATTATGATTTGACTGCTTATAGTAACCTATGACTATCACTAAGTGTTGTATCTTATGATTCTTGATGAATGTATTTTATTTTTTCTTATGTACACTGAGAGCTTATGCACTGAAGACAAATTCCTTGTGTGTCCAATCACACTTAGCCATAAAGAATTCTATTTTATTCTATTAAGTGTATTCAAGAAAAAAAACGAGTAAAATAAATGTGATAGAAAACGGGTATGTTCTGTCTCTGTGAAAGTCAAAGAATGAGGAAAGGAAGGATGTAATGCACCAGAATGAAGATGGTCTAAACGTGTAGAGTAGAATTCGTTAATACCTGCATAGAACTGTAGGCTTAATTATGAATGAAAGAGCTAGATATATATCAGAAAAATGGCTCATCTAAGTTGATGTGTGTTATGTATATAGGTTTGAATGTCATTGGTTTAGTTTGAATTGTTCTTGTAAAATGTCAAATAGGATTGGTTTAAAAAGTGAGGGAAAACCCTGCACTCTGATTGGCTGGCAACTACG
Source organism: Naja naja (assembly GCA_009733165.1). Taxonomy (NCBI): domain Eukaryota; kingdom Metazoa; phylum Chordata; class Lepidosauria; order Squamata; family Elapidae; genus Naja; species Naja naja. The sequence continues at coordinate 157,097,109 of CM019151.1, forward strand.
GCTGCTGGCTATAAGTAGCAGCCGTAGCCCAGCCAAGTTGGGTCCATTCGAGCTGTAGTCACTAAATAAACTCTTCACTAAAGCTCTTTGCGTCTGACTCTTCATGCAAACTTAACACTGGCGATGAAGGTGGGATTCCCCTGAAGAGAAGACGACGCGGAAGACAAGCAGAAGAGGAGATGGCTGCGCTGAACACCCCCCCAGCCCCGTTCGATCTGGCGGCAGAAGACTGGGAATTGTATGCGGATCGCTTCCAAATGTATTTGGAAGGAAACGACCTTGCCGACATCTCCGAGAAGCGGAAGAGGGCGGTCTTTCTTACGCACTGCGGTCCGGCAGTCTTCAAGATGGCGAAGGCATTGGCGGGAGCTGCAGACGTGAAGGTAATGGAATGGCCTGATTTAGAAAAGCTTTAAGAGCCCATTACGCCCCACAAGTATCGTGCCTCATTAAGAGACACGAGTTTTACTGTCGGGATCAAGGGGAAAGTGAAAACGTTAATGACTTCGTGGCAAGCTTAAGAGACATTGGGGGTGCATGCGAGTTTAACAGCTTGGAGGAGGCCATGCGCGATCAGTTTGTTCTAGGCCTCAAAGACAAGATGCTTCAGAGCAAATTATTATTAAAACCTAAGATCACGTTAAAGGAGGCCATAGAAGAGGCCTCCTCAGCAGAAACCACCAAGTCCTCAGCGGCAGCCATGAAGAAAATTAACAAGGCCTCAAGCCATCCTGATGTGGAAAAGTCCACAACAACTCATTGCGAGCAGATAGATTCTGAATCAGACTGTAGTGAGGTGGAGGAAGGAATTTATAGACTCAGAATGGAAAAGAAAAAGAAAGACCTGGGAAGGAAAAGACAAGACTTTATTGCAGAGGTTGTGGAGGGGGCACCCCCACTGAATGCAAGTTTCTTGATACCATCTGCCTCGTTGTGAAAAAGAGGTCATCTAGCAAGAGTCTGCAAATCATCCAGAACTCCTCCACACAGAAGAAAGTTTCCTGACAAAGATTTCAAGCCCAACAACTTCAGTGAGAAAATGGGGCGCAACTCAGAAGCAAATGGGAAGAATGAAACTCATCAAACAGTCACCATTGGTCATTCTTCACCCTTGAGAAGCAGAAAAGTACATGTGAAGGTACTCATTGAAGGAAGGCCTTGCCAAATGGAAGTGGACTCAGGCTTCTATTTATCTATGGTGTCATGGGACACTATTCACAGGCTACTTCCCAACATTCAGAAGAAACATTTCCAGAAGCAAGCACTGACTCTTAAAGACTACCAAGGAACAAGATTCCAGTAGTTGGAACAAGAGATTTCAATGTGAAGTTTAAAGGCCACACCAAATGTTTGCCCCTGACCATCGTGGACAAGGATCGCCCAAGCTTGCTGGGACTTGAGTGGCTCAATCCACTAGGCATCGAGGTGACTGGCATCAATCACGTGAGCAACTCTGAATGGGAGGAGGCCTTGAAGTCTGAGTTTCCAGAGGTCTTCAGCAAAGGATTGGGCAAGTATATGGGGACCCCTATCACTTTTAACCTAGATCCCAAGGTGCCCCCAATTCGTTTAAAGCCCAGAAGGGTCCCATTTGCTTTAAAGGAAAAAAATTGATGCACAATTAGACAAACTAATAGCTCAAGGGGTTTTAGAGCCCACTGACCACTCCAGATGGGAGACACCCATAGTCACACCAGTCAAGACTGATGGGTCAGTAAGAATCTGTGGAGACTATAAGGGGACACTGAACCATGCGCTGCAGCAGAACGCATACCCAGTTCCAGTGGTGCATCATGTTACATTCACTTGGCAGGGGTACACTCTTTGCCAAATTGGATCTGGCCCAGGCATATCAACAACTAACAGTTGATGATGCCACTGCAGAGACCCAAACCATTGTGACTCATAGAGGTGCCTTCAAATGTAAAAGGTTACAATTTGGAGTAAGCGTGGCACCAGGCATCTTTCAAAGCCTTATGGAAAGAATTCTCCAAGGACTGCCAGGGGTAGTGCCTTACTTTGATGATGTGTTAATCTCTGCTGAAAATGACACTCAGTTACAAGAAAGACTCAGAGAAGTCCTCACCAGATTCAGGAAAGCGGGCTAAAAGTCAAGGAAGAAAAATGCACTCTTAAAACTGACAAGGTTGAGTTCCTGGGCTACATGATTGACAAGCATGGCATCCACCCTACAGATGCCAAGGTTAAAGCAATCAAAGAAGCCCCTAGACCTAAATGCAAAACAGATTTGCAAGCCTTCCTTGGACTCATTAACTTTATCACATGTTCCTACCTCAGAAGGCAACCACTGCTGAACCATTGCACAGATTACTTGATAAAAAGTCTGTTTGGGTCTGGGGAAGGAAGGAACAATCAGCATTTAACAGTATTAAAAGACTAATCACATCTGATGCTGTACTGATACAGTTCTCTGAGAATTTGCCTGTTGTACTGACTTGTGATACATCCCCTTTTGGAGTGGGGGGTGGGGTTTGAGCCACAGGCTTCCCAGTTGGAGAGAAGCTCCTATTGCATTTTACTCTCACTTTGACCAAAGCAGAGAGGAATTACAGCCAATTGGACAAGGACGCATTGGCAATTGTTGCAGCTGTTAAGAAATTTCATGAATATCTGTATGGGAGAACATTTACCATTGTTACAGATCACAAACCTTTGTTAGGCATTGTGGCAGGAGACAAACCTACACCTACTATCCTGTCACCAAGAATGCTGAGGTGGACTGAATTTCTTGCTGCTTATTCATACAAACTTATCCACAAGCCTGGCAAGGACATTGGACATGCTGATGCACTGAGTCGTTGCCCACTTCCTTGCCACAAGGAGGACTTTGAACCTGAAACACACACCTTTTTCCTAGAAACTGTTGCCAAGCTTCCAGTTCATGCTGCTGAAATTGCCAGAGAGACTGCCAAAGACACTTTATTGGCTCCTGTTATAGGCTGGATTAAGAAAGGTTGGCCTTTTCAAGATCTACCTCACCTGGCTCAACTTTTTAAGTCCAGGCAAACTGAATTATCTGTATTAAGAGGATGAGCAACTACGGCTGCTGGCTATAAGTAGCAGCCGTAGCCCAGCCAAGTTGGGTCCATTCGAGCTGTAGTCACTAAATAAACTCTTCACTGAAGCTCTTCGCGTCTGACTCTTCATGCAAACTTAACAATGTGTATGATATGAAAGTAGCAATGCATGATACATTTCAGTGAATTGTAATAATAGGCTGAAAATAGGCTGAAAAACAGTTTCTATCCCAGGGCAGTAGCTCTTTTGAATTCTGCTGTATAGTGCAGTATTGATGTGGTGTTGGGACTTTGGTTCAATGTGTGGAGAGTGAAGGATGTGTGTTTGTGTTTGTTTTCATGGTCATGGTCATGATGTGCACTGAAGATAGTGTCTGATTTTGTTGTATGAGGTACAATGACAATAAAGTAAACTAAACTAAACTAATGGAAGAAGCAGATATGAATTCAAGAAAAAACTATGCAACTTTTTGGATGAATTCAATATTGGGGGAGGAAATATTCTGTCAGGCAAGGAACTATTTCATAAAACTATGAATCAGGAGGAGGTTCCAACTTCAAACTGGTATGCTAAAGAATTCCAGTGGACAAGTAATAACTAGGTATAAAGGAGATCAAGCAAAAATGAAAGGAGGATATTGAAATATCATACAATAGGAGTATCAACATCCAAGACACATTAGAATATATTACCTACTTATAAGAACTTCTTCTGGTACTAGAAATTGAACTAGAAGGTGAACTAAAATCAGTATTCTGATAACTACAGAATTGGATAGCTAGCGGAATACTGTAATGGGCTGTAGGAATAATCTTGAAGATCCAGAAGAGCAGCTTCAATTGATACAAAAGTCAGACAAAGGAAATTTGAATCCAAAGCAAAAATGTAATTTGAGAAAATGCATTTGACTAGTTTGTTAGAGTTGGTTTGTTTGTTTTGTTCTTTTCAGATAAAGACAGGGAGTGGGGCACAAGACTCATTTGGATTCTGTTACCATACCTATATAATAAAAGTATTATTAACATTCATAACTTTGGTTCCCAGTCTGGTCAATTTTACACCTCAAAAAGCTGTAAAATACTTATTGAAATATGGCAACCAATTGCATAAGAATCAGTAAAAATTCTAGCCCAGCTATAGCAAAAAATCTGGAGAACAACCCAGTAGTCAACAGATTGGAAGAGGTCACTCTATATTCTGAAACCAAAAAAGTAGAGTTGATAGACTTCACAAACTATCAGGTAATGTATTCATTTTCACATGCTAGCAAAATAATGCTTAGGATCATCCAATGCAGATTACAGCCCTATATAGAAAGTGAGATGCCACATATTCACATTGGCTTTTAAAAAAATTAAGGACTATTATTTCTGATGTATGATGGATAATTGAGAAAGTGAAAGAATAGCAAGAATAAATCACTGTGTGCTTTATTGATTATAGAAAGTCCTTTGATTTGTGTCAATCACATCAAACGGTAGAATGTGCTCAGAAAAGAATGGGAATATAGCATTGTGTAATCAGTTAGAATTATTTGCGGGCCTTAGAAGCAGCATTTAAAACCACAGGATTTGTCACAGAGACCCAAGAAAACACAAGGCAGACAATCAAGCTACATACCAGAAGAATCAAAACCACCATAAAACAGGGGACAGAACCAGGGGTGGGATTCAGTTTTTAACAACTGGTTCCATGGGCATGCCTTAGTTGGTGGGTGTGGCTTGGGGGTCATGTGACTGGGTGGGCATGGCCAACTTGACATCACTCATGTCAAGGGGCGCTTCTCCTTGCCTGGCCTCTCATGACAGTGGGGATGCTGCAATGGTAATAAGGGTGAAAAAGGTCACTTTTTTCAGTGCCATTGTAACTTTGAATGGTCACTAAATGAATTGATGTAAGTCAAGGATTACCTGTACAAAAATACAAAAAGCTTCTTTGCTTGCAAAAAGCTTCCCTAAATACCAATCATTAGATTAAAAATACCTGCAAGCCGGAGTTACAAATCAGACAGGGTGCCAGAGCACCTTGAGGAATGAAAATAGTTAACATGCAGTGATAACTATCAAGCAGCCAACTCTTGCTCATAAAGTGAAACCCTTTAGCAGAGGGGTCACTTAAGCTTTCCAGAAAAAGCACACCCAGGAAAAGCAATCCTTAGATCACTTTGCACCACTTAAAGATACCAGCTGGTTTCAGTCACCTCACAAAATATCCTAAGGAAATCATCCAGATTTAAGGAAAGGTCACATGCCCCTCAGAAAGGCAGTAAAAAAATCAATGCCAAGCTTGCATCCTGCCACTTGGAAGTATACCCCAAAAGGACAGTGCCAGATAGTACTAAAGCAGTGAAGGAAGACCCCCTCCCCAGATAGAAAAAGAAACCATGAGGAAGGAAAAAATTCAAACACAATACAAATAATTAAATCACAACAGTAGCTGTTGCTTGTTAAAGCTGAATAGGGAAAACTATCCCATCAATAAACACAGGATTAAACGTCACCAAGTACAACCTTCACTAAAACCCAATTTTAGACCAAAACTCAGAAAGGGTATATAAACTCACGTTTGAATGTCAATCTTTCTAGCTAGCCAAGAAGCCTTGCTGAATGTCACTCATCTTGGTTCCCTGTCACTACAGTAAAAGCTTTGCTTCATTATTCAATTATTTCTTCAAAGTGCTGATTGTCCAGGGAAGTATTTCCTCTCAACAGCAGTGTAAAAATCTTAAAACAACTCTTCCCCTTTAAGAAAGTCAGCCTCAGAAGCTCCAGAGACAGGAAGTCTAGGCTTTCTGCCAAGAATGTAATAAGGGTGGAAAAAAACAAAAGGAGATTGCTTCTAACTACCGATTCTCCAAAAACTTAAAGACCAAACCATTTTCATCCTTCCAGTAGACAAAGCCTGAACTATGTTTATTATAGACAGAACATAATAATACAAAAAGCCAATAGACTTACTGAGGATAAAGAAACCTACATTCCAGTAAACTGCAATCAAACAAAGAAACTGGGCAACTTGATTAAAAAGAACTCTAAATAATCCGACCAAAAAGTTAAATTAAAAAAAAAGAAAGTGGATGAAAAATAGTGGATCTATCTTGTCATCCTTCAATGGATGCCCCAAAATTCACAAATGCAACATACTTCTTCATTCATTACAAGGGACCCAATATACAACTTAGCCAAAGAATCAAAAAGTTTTAGACATCTCACCAAGGGAAACAAATATTCCACCTTTTTCCCACTACAGTGTCTCCATAAAATCAAAGGCCTCAAAAACAGAAAATGTAATTATGGTTTGTCACACCACTCTTTATGCCAATAGATCCAGAACTAGCCAAAGAACTCATGGCAGAAGTACTTATAGAACATACTCAACCTAGCCAAAACACTAAGATTGAAATACCCAGAATCATGGACCTGTAAGCATTGTAACAATCGCTATGTAGAAGAGACTGGCAGAATACTAGCAAAGCACATCCAGGAACATCAGCTAGCAATCAGAAGCCCTGATGATTACTCTTTAATTTCATAACAAGTGGACAAACTCAACCACATTTTCAGCTCAAAAACTGAATATCCTGTCTTATTGTAAGAACCTGCAATGACATAAGGTGTGGTGGTTAGGGTGCGAAGGTAAATGTAGTTTCAAACAAAGGTAATGTTTATTGTTGTCCAAAACCCAAATACTTTTCAGTGTTAGATTGTATGTCAAAGAAATATGAATCTAATAATATATCAAAAGCAATATAATTGTGTTTGACAGGAGATATTGAGTGCAAACTGAAAGTTATACACAAATGATAAAAAAAACTTAAACAACTGACTAATTTATTTGCTTAGGAGAATGTTTATGCATTATGAATGTTTAGTGTGGCGTCCCAACAGTTAAGACACTGGGCTGTTCAGCAGAAGATTGGCAGGTCAAGATCCAAGTACTGTATGACAGGATGAGTTCCCATTACCTGGCCTAGCTCCTGCCAATCTAGCAATTTGAAAACATGCAAATGCAAGTAGATGAATAGGAATCATTTTTGTGGGAACATAACAGTGTTCTGTGCACTTTAGCATATAGTCATCCTCGCTACATGACCATGGAAGCATCTTCGAACAACGCTGGTCCCCTCAGCTAGGAAATGAACACAAGCACTATTCCCTAGAGTCAGACACAACTGGGCAGGGAAACCTTTACCTTTACTTATAGGAGAATGTTTATTGAAGTTGAAAAAATAGATGAAGAAACTTTAAAGCATGCAAATGCTGGCACAAATGTAGTGGGTAGTATAAAGTCATTCATGAAGATGAATATTTGTTGAAAGAAGCCATGCATCTGCCCATTTTGTTACATGGAAATTACAGTTGGACATGTCAGGACAAATCGATATTAAATTGACCAACTGGAATTACAGTACATAAGAAATCTGTGTGGCAAAAAAGAAAAAAAATACAGTTAAAATGAATATTATAGAAATGGATGGAATACAAGAGTGAGTGACCAAAATAAAACCTGGAGCTATGTAACAAATGAAATTGTCATAAACTATTTTTGTCTATGGTTATCATCTTCAAAGACCTTCATGGTATAGGAATACATTGCAAGCATGTTTTTCATGATTTGCCTTTGCTGCGGTATGGTATTTTTATATTTGATTTACAGTAGTCCTTGACTTTTTATCACAATTGAGTCCAGATTTATGATTAATGTAGATTATAATTAGATTATAATGTAGATTGTTAAGCAGGGCACCCATTTAACACAAACTCCATCTCTCTCTGTTGTGATCATCAAGTGAAGCATGGTGCCTTAGGGGGTGGGGGAAGCCCCAGGAGGTTGCATTGCAGCACATCTCCAGTTCACATGTGGTCTGCCTCTGGCATCTAATGACCTCCTCCTTCCCCTATTCAGAAGCCAGATGGCGCCATACCAGAAGCAAGCACCATTATGGGAGAAGCTGCAATTCTCAGACTATGATGATTGTGGCCACTCCCAAATAGGCACCTGGTGGCATAAAGTGATCTCTGTGTAGAAAGACCACCTGGCAGTTTGGATGCTTTTATTTCTCAAAGTTGTTTTCCAAACATCACCTTTCGAAAGAAGCCATGTAATGCCATCTCAAAAGCAAACACCATTTTGGAAGCAACCATAATTGAATTGCAAGCTGTGATTGCTCCTGGGATCACACCATCCAGCATCTGTATAGGAAGGCTGTATGGCACATCAGCTGCTTCTCCTTGGAAAAGCAAACTGCAGAAGAGATAAATGGAGTGAGACATGATGGGGCATGGGAGGTCCAAATATGTGGGCCCAGTGTGGCAGGAAGCAAGTCCAACCCTAAGGGGACCCAGCCAGATGGGAAGTACATCCAGGGGACTTAGTGGGAAGGATGGGAAAGAAGATAGGAAGGTAGAATAGCTGCAATGTCCCTGCAGTTTGTCACAAGGAAAGGCACATTGCCAAGTGCCCACGTTTTATTCATGTGACTCCAGGGGTGCTGCAGCAGCCATAACTTCAGGTAAGGTCATAAGTCCCTTTGTAAGTGCCATTTTAATTTTGAATGATCATTGAAGGGATGGTAGTAATTTAAGGATTATCTGTACTGATTAAATATTATTTTGTCTAAGTATTTTTGTGGAATTGCCTTATTTAGCTTATCTCTTAATTGGGCTCAAAGCAACATATATTCCAAACTTTGTAAAATTAGAGCATACAATACACATTATAATAAATAGTAGAGCCACAATTCACAAAGTGGACAATATACTGTACAGCTTACCTGCTTTAGACCTTGGCTAACTCAGCACCTCCTGCTCTCCCTCCTGGTCTGAGGCTGCAGGACACACCACAGCTACAACTTCCCCCACAAGTGTGTGAATTCAGATTGTATAGAAGAGATTTCCCCATTCTTTAGCTGTGAAAAAGCTATCTTTTTGCAAGTCAAGGGAGTAGCTAGGTGATTTTACATTATACATTTACAGACATAGTTTCACTTGGATCCCTGTTTAAAATTACTGTAATGTATAGTAATAAACCTGCAAACAGCTTAGCATTTATCTTCTACACTGTTCTTTGTTTTAAAATTGTGTCCAGATGCTTCACCTGTTGCAGTATACAAACCAACCATTCTTTCCTAGCTCTGGTAAACAAATGCTTTCAGCATGTTTGGTTTGGTAGTGTTAATTCCTTTCAATCAGAAAACTTCCTCTATTCTCAACAGCACAGAGGGAGCTGAGCATTGAGTTCAATGTTCAACACATTTTCACAGGAATAAGTTTCATCATAGAAATAGACCATAAAATAATAATGGTGACAATAACAACAAAACATCCTCCCCCAACCAGCAACAATGCCTTATCATTTCTGATTCTACAATAGATATTAGAATTCCGACTTCAGGGCTGCTCTGGTTATTGATAAAGAAACAGGGTGATTCTGGACTGGGTGGAAGAAAAGCAATCGGCAGGTGAGAAGTTCAACTTTTCGAAGGATGTAAATTTAAGAGTAATCTGACAACTCCGTCTGTGTGTGGAGGAGGCAAACTGTCCCTGGTCCCACATAACAGTCCTGAAGAACTCAGTAATATCTTGAAAACTGCAAGGAAACTGTGGGCGTCTCCTGTTTACTATTCTTCCGTTTCTTTGCAAGAATGTTGTCATTTTCAATCAAAGCAAGTAGTGGAGCGAAGCAACCTTGCATCTGGCAATCCCTTCTATCCCTCAACCCTGAGTTCTGAGACGAAAGAAAAACTTACATTTCACGCTCTTGCGAGGGAGTTACTCTAGAGTAAGCCGTCGGAATCGCCTTTGGGGACCAAAAAAAAAGGTACTTCCAGCCACGTTCTGTTATTGCTGATCGGTGTGTTTGTTTTTTTTCCCACCCGTGAGAAAAACGAGACTTGGGCAACACCTCTTCTGCCTCCTCCCACAGAAGCCCAAGAGGCCCTACTAGGGAAGAGGATAGGGCGGGGAAGAGCAAATGGAGCTAGATATGGGAGGGGGAGGAGCATAGAGGCCAGGAGGAGATCGTGCAGTTGCATTCGCCAGAGACTGTTCCCTTGTTAATCGTACAAAGGAGAAGCTCGCTGCTTAATTGCCTGCATTAAAATGACGGAGAGATAAGGCAGACAGATGCGCGGGCTGCGGTTGTTTAGAAAAGAAACGAGCGGTCTCTTGCCTACATCACGGGACCAAGCCCGTTGTGTTCATCGCTGTAAGATCAACGACCTAAATCCATAGGTTTAGTAGTCTGTAGGCCTTTGCCATGGATTGAGAAATAACAAAGCACCCATTATGCCTTTACTCCATCCTGTTCCGTCTACCACTCCAAGTGTTTTTTTTTTAATTTTAATTTTTTGGGTCGGTGGTGAATCTTGGAACAAGAAACGAAGAATGGCCTGAAATTTAATCCGAGGCAGGTGCTTTCTGGTAGCACAGTCTGTTCCCATTTTTTCCCTTCATTACAAAACCATTTGTTTAGTATATTCAATTTATTTTAATTTAAGACATCAGGGTGTGCCAGAGGATCTTGGTGGGTACTCAAAAAGGTATTGACTGATGCTCTGACAGCTCAGCGTTAGAAGAATCAAACATTCATTTCGTTGCCTAATAAACCATGGACACAGCCCCAGTATAATTCATTTGTTTGTTGTGACAGGAAATGGGAAAATGGAATAAGACCTTTTCTTGGAAGCAATGAATTGTTTAATGTAGAAAGAGCAAAGTAAAATAATGAAACAAAATGATCCGTGTTGTTGAAAGAGTTGCGCTGTTCATTTTTAGGCTTGTTTATTAGCTATGAAATAAAAACATCATTACTGAACTTGTAACAGTGTCCAAGAATTATAACATAGGGTAGAATATTTAGAAATAGACGGAAGGAAATACTTTGTATAATGAATGAAAACTTTTTTTCAGCTGTCATTTACAGAGATGTCTTCACTTTTCCTGACACATCTGGATTTGTTATCTCAGCACATCTGGATAATACAAACTGGGCAGGCCAAGATAGATCATTTTATTCCTGAATATTAATATTACAAATTTAAATCTGAATGCAAAAGAAATTGGCTATCTTTAAAATGAATTTAAGATTATAAACAGAGAAGCATGCTAATGAAATATAACCACCTATTCTACAGGAACATAAAAGTAAGTCTTTAATTTTAGTTTGCTAAAAGTGCAATTATTATATTTATTTCAAGTACAATTTTTAAAGTACAATTATATTTATTTAAACTAATTTTTCATTTCAAACTAATCAGAAGTTAGTAATAAATTCACGGAGAAAAAAAGACTCCAGAACACCAACAACAGTGCCAGATTTAGGCCTAGGCTCAAGGCCTCACAATCCACAGATATTCACAAAATTTCACTTGGCTTGCTTGCTTTTACAATTTTGTATGGCCTTTTAGGTATGCTGCAAAGTACAGATAGTCCTCAACTTACCACAGTTCATTTAGTGACAGTTGTTATGACCCTGAAAAAAGTGACTTATGACTGTTTTTCACACTTATGACCTGAAGCAATGATGACACGTAGTCCAAGATGGAATAGAATTGTTTGCTTTATTCAGTCAGCCTTTCATCTATATATATATATATTAAACAATACGTTTGCTATCACTGGTTAACTTGTACACGTACTACTTCAGCAGTTTCTTCTATCTATAGTTAAGGATTAACATACATTCCAGTTCCAAAGTTCCTCTATATGCTCAGCCCTTATCTTGTTTTTCTAAAGCAACCTCCTTCATCTTCCAGCGGCATTGTGTCTGCATGGAAGGCTCCTTATCTGAGGTTTGCCATCCAAGACAAGAGCATTCCGGCACATATAATGCCTACAACGACTGTTGAAGAACCCTCATGATTGCATGACCAAATTCAGACACCTGGCAACTGACTCATATTTATGACAATTGCAGTATTTCATATGATCACCTTCTTAACTTTATGATCAGCAAGGTTAATGGAGAAACCAGATTTATTTAACAACCATGTTACTAATTTAATGATGGAAATATTCACTTGACAACTGTGGTAAGAAAGGTCTAAAATGGGGCAAAACTCACTTAGCAAATGTCTCACTTAGCAACAGAAATTTTGGGCTCACTTGTGATCATAAATTGAGGACTACCTGTATGAGATTATAATTTATGACAGAAAAAAGAACCATTTTTGCGCGCCCCCAAAGTTAAACACAACTCTGCCCTCAATGAAATCAAGTTTGACACCTGCTCTAGAACCATAAGCAGTTGTAAAAAGGTCTTGCTAATATATGATATATTCTAGAGGAGTGTTTTTCAGCCTTAGCAACTTTAAGATGCATGGACCTCAACTCCTAGAATTCTCCTAGAATTCATACTAGAAACTAGTATGCTAATGTGCTAATTGAAATCCAGACATCTTAAAGTTGCTGAGGCTGTGAAACACCATTCTAGAGTAATACTTCTTGCCACATAAGAGTCCACAATCTGGTTGCTTAACATTTTCAATTGGGTTTCAGGCCTGGTTACAGCACGGAGACTTCTTTGGTCACACTGTTTGATGATCTCTGGCGAGCCCGGGATAGCACCAGGATAGTCATTCCTCTATCCTGGTGCTACTTGACCTCTCGGCAGCTTTCGATACCATCGACCATGGTATCCTTCTGCGGCGGCTGAGGGGGTTGGGAGTGGGAGGCACCATGTTACAGTGGTTCACTTCCTATCTCTCTGGTCAGTCACAGTCGGTTTGGTAAGAAGACAGAGGTCGACCCCTCAGTCCCACATCTATGGGGTGCCTCAGGGCTTGGTCCTCTCTCTCCTCCTATTTAATATCTACATGAAACTGCTGGGTGAGATCATCCGACAACATGGGGTGGGATATCAGCAATATGCGGATGACACCCAGCTGTATATCTCTGTCCCATGTCCATTCAGTGAAGCAGTGGATGTGATGTGCCAGTGCCTGGAAGATGTGAGGGTCTGGATGGGAGTTAACAGGCTCAGACTTAACCCAGACAAGACTGAGTGGCTGTGCATACTGCTCCCTAGGGGCCATGTTGATTTTCCATCTTTGGTTCTGGGTGGGGAGAAATTGTTCCCCTCAGAACGGGTTCACAATTTGGGTCTCCTCCTAGGCCCACAGCTGAAATTGGAACAACACCTATCAGCTGTGGCTAGGGGAATTTTTGCACAGGTCCACCAGGTGCACCAATTGCGACCCTACCTGGACTGGGAGGATCTTCTCACAGTCACTCATGCCCTAGTCACCTCACGACTGGATTATTGCAATGCACTCTACATGGGGCTACCCTTGAAGAGCATTTGGAGACTTCAGTTGGTCCAGAACGCAGCCGTGCGAGCTGTTGTGGGTGTTCTGAGATACACCCACATATCACCGATTCTCCGCAAGCTGCACTGGCTTCCTATTAGTCTCCAGGTGCAATTCAAGGTGTTGGTCATTACCTATAAAGCCCTATATGGCTCAGGACCAGATTATCTCCAGAATCGTCTCCTACCCTGCATCTCCCTGCGACCAGTAAGATCCCACAGATTCGGTCTTTTGCAGGTTCTGTCAGCTAAACAATGCCGGCTGGTGGGCCTGCGGGAGAGGGTCTTCTCTGTGGCTGCTCTGGCTCTCTGGAACCAGCTACCTCCCGAGATCCAGACTGCCTCCACCCTACTGACCTTCCACAAAGCCTGGCTTTTCCAACAGGCATGGGGCTGTTGATCTCGCATCTGTGAGCTAGCAAGATCCCCCCTTCTGTTGTTTACTGTTTTTAAATTGTTTTTAAATTCTTTATAAATGTCATTTTTGTGTTTTTTACTGTGAGCCGCCCGGAGTCCTTTGGGAGTTGGGTGGCATATAAGTCAAATAAATAAATAAACATAATATGAGAGTACTGTGTCCATAATCAGATTTTTCAGCAATCTCATTTTTCATAAAAATGTCATATAAGGAAGTGATAAACTAACTGCTAGAGAAGAAACAAAAGCAGCAATATAGATTTTTTTTCTGAAGTCAGGAAGAAAGACAAGACATCCGGTTATGTCTGTTTGTGGTGCCTTGGTATAGTTCGTTCAAAAAATATGAAATCCTATTAAAAATAAAACAAACATGATTTAGATGAACTCCAGTCCAGATCATTCCTTGTTAGAAGCAAGACTTTTTAAATCTTAATTTATAATGAGATTACTAAGTAGGAAATTACCAGTAGGAAGCAAGCTCCAAGCAAAAGGGTTTTCGTTTTAACCTCAAGATCCATTGGGAATTGCATTAAGAAATTGCTGGCATCTGTTGCAGCTTCTGCTGCCAATCCTTTCCATTTCCTAGTGATTTTTCCAATTGATGATTTTTCATTGAAAGATTTTATCTGATTTTAAACAAGTAATAAAAAATATTCAAGAAAGTTACCATACTGTACAGTAAGGTCTGGTGCTAAGACTGACTATATGCAGCTATGAATTTTATAATTTCATGTCTGTGTGTGTGTGTGTGTGTGTGTGTGTATAAATATATGTGTGTGTACATATACATGATATATGTGTGTGTGTGTGTGTGTGTGTGCGTGCAGGTCTTGGTGTATTCAGGTCTTGTCCTGTGTAAGATTGAGAGTATCTTGGCAACGTCGACACGATCCCGTTGAGACCTCGTCGAAACGTTGCCAAGATACTCTCAATCTTACATGGGACAAGACCCGAATACACCAAGACCTGCATACCTTTACCCGTGAAAATCTATGAAAACACACACACACACACACACATATTCAGTGTGTGTGTATTTCTTCCTTTTTTAATAAGGATAACAATATCATCAATGTACCATAGTCCTAAATACAATGTGACATTTCACCTTTAGCGAAAAATCAGAATTTGAATTCTATTGATAATAAAACATTAGCTATGAAGGTCTTAAAATGTGTAAGCAAGCACACTCAGTAATCAGCAGAACATATTATGGACAATATGAATATGTATTAAAAATAATAAGCATGAATTAATTTAGCTAATCGGTGTAATTATCTTATATAATTTTTGCCTTATGAGAACAGTTTGTGTGTGGCCTCACTCATTGTAATTCACACTGATTTAAATATGATATTTTCACTTACAGTATGTATTAATTTTTTCTTCGGATTCAGTACTGGAATGTGAAATAATTTTGTAAATTATGACATCATTCTAAAATATTAGTTTTAAGAGCATTCTGGTCAAGAAATGCAACATGCATATTAGCATAATAAATATAACAATAAAGCTATGAGCACCATCCTCCAGTATGTCTTCTAAATTATTATCATGTTACATTATATATTATCAAGACTTCATATTGGCATATAAAGTCCCTTGGCTACAAAGAAGAAAAAGAAAACAATGGAGAAAAAGAAAACAATGCAGCAATCCTATTTCTGCTCTTATGAAATAATAGGTGTATCAGTATTTAACCTTAATATATTCCAACACTGAAGGGTGGCCAAAGACAGAGTTTAGAGTGTCATCTTACCTGAAAATGAATATCCCTATTAGCATGGCATGATAAACTAGGTCCATGCAATTTCAAAATGTTTTCTCTGGCTTCATTCTGAATAACAAATCTTGGTTGGCAGATGTAACACTTCTGCTTAACATATCCAATGACTGTGCCTAGTGGTGCTTGAACCTCAAGCTTTAAGGGAAAAAAACATGCAGCAGAATTAAAATAAAGAGCAGCATTTTGTCTCACATTGAGATGTGTTAACAGGATCTTTTACTGTAGTTAGGGTTGACAAGCACATGGAAAATTAAGACATGAATGATCAAAAGTTGCTTGAGCATGGAGTTGGACTAGATAGAAGACCTCCAAGGTCCCTTCCAATTATGTTATTCTGTGAAAAAAGGGACTTAACTGCTAATGGGAAACAGAAGAGTTTTAATATGTTGTTCTTACATTTTATGTCCTTTTTTTCTTTTTGTGGTAGTATTAAGTCACACACAGCAAGAGGTTGACTTGCTCAGAATCGCTGAATGAATATCCTTATGTACACTAACATATATGGGTTGCAAACATCTGAACAACCACTATACGATACCAAAGAGTTTGAGTTTTCTCAACCTCTTTGCTTCCACCTAATGGTCATAAGGATTTTTGTAGCTTATATTTGATACTCCTAGGTTAGATATGAACCTGAATCTCCCTAATCTGTCCCAGCATTTAACAGCTATATCACAGTAGCTCTTATAAAGGAGTTCTAGAGGGAGACAACAACTTGGGGACATTAATTATTATTGTGTCACCTTCTGTTTCTGGTTCCACCAATATCCTCATAAATATGGGAAGTCAAGATACATACATAGCACATAAGTATGTGTAACAAGAATCTTTACAATTAAATACTATGGTAATAATAACCATTTTGAGAGAAAAAATTGAACATTATTTTCTATTTCTGTGAAGTTCCGTATCACTTTTTGATATTCTAGGAAGAGAACTATTGAACAAAACAGTCCAAATGGGCAGATGGGTTGAGTTTACCTTTTGTAGGCAGCAAATACAAGGACAGCAGCAACATGTACAATGGAACTCTCTTGACAATTGTATGACTGGTTGGTTTGTACTATCGAAGAGTTTTATGGTAAATGATCTGAAAGGGCCGTAACGATTCAAATTATAATCATCATTTTCTTCAACTGCAAAGTATACCCACTGACCCATGGCATTTTTTACTTCATACTTATTACAAGTCTCATAGCCACTTATCACTGGAAAAAAAGAAACATTGATAAGTTAAAGAGCTGTGTCAAAGTCATTATATATTACTAAATGTGCAAGACAACGCATCATAGTACAACAGTTTTGAACCAAGGTAACTCAAATGGGCTAACTTACAGAATGCATCCAAAATGACTTTCAAGAGAATGAAATTTGAGAAATTTCATTTTGATGTTAATAGATGCATGCAGTAGCCCAAGAAGAAAAAACAAACCTTCCATAACATACAATGTAAATAGTGTAACAACCACAATGTATGAAAACAGATAAAATGCTATCAGAGAACATCTATGAACACAACTAGTAGTCAGAAGACACAATGAAAGTTCCTTAATTTCACCACAAGTGGACAGACTTAACCTAGTTTCAGTTGGAAAACTGTAAGCATCCTAGACCAACTTAAAACCAAAACATGCTGAGGAATTCCTGGAAATTTGGCACTCAAACAAATCAGCTAGCAACAGGCTTGTAGATAAATAATATTTACACAACATGCAAAAGAGAAATAAAAAATTTAAAAAGGAGACAAAAAATCTAGAACTGTTTTTTCTTTTCATCAGCAGGGATTTCTAGCGGCAGCAACACAGACATACATACAGTAAACAGCAGCCTAATCAAGGAAATACCAAGGAGGAAATAACATTTCTACCAACACTGATAGGACAAGCCACTGTGTATAAACAGATGAAAACCTCATTGCTTTCTTGCACTGAAAATGTTACCTAGTTGGGTAACAAAAAGTCTGCAAGAAAACAACCAAACTTGGAGAGCACCAAGGAGTTCACATTCAAGGCTGAGCTACACATATTCTCTCCTATTAGAAGTGCCAAATGACTGGTTAATCACTGCCATAAGAGATTACAATAAGTTCATCATAATCAGGGGGAAAAGTGAAAGAATATGGAGAAGCATCTAACAATGTGTTGCCAGTGGGAATGTCTGCACATCTACAAATACCTCCCTTGATATTCACCATATCCAGTACTAATTCTTTAAAAAAAAACACAGTAATTTCATTTAAAAATCAATAAACAGGAAGCTGACATTCTTAAGCCCTCAGCATCAACTTTCATTACAAAAAGAACTCTCAGAATGAAACTGCCTAAAAACATTTTTGTAAAATAAAAATGCTATGTGACAGCAGTCCATAGTTGTGGCCTCGGAATGAAAAAGGCAAAGGTAAGACTGGGTGATAAATACATCTTGAATAGTTGAAAGGATTGATGAGT
Organism: Naja naja; assembly: GCA_009733165.1. Taxonomy (NCBI): domain Eukaryota; kingdom Metazoa; phylum Chordata; class Lepidosauria; order Squamata; family Elapidae; genus Naja; species Naja naja. Next base: position 157,115,103 of record CM019151.1, read on the forward strand.
CATAACTTTCCTAATTTATTTTGTGGTAAATGAAAGTTTTGAGATCAGCTGTCATTTTCATTCTAGATACTGTTTTCACTCAGGGTGAAACTTACAATATTGTGTCAATTTTCTTTGTTAAAATTAACTCATTTAAGTGATGTGATGATATTTTATTGTCCTATATTGATTTCTCCTACAGTCATCCTTCATAAAAGAGTAAATTGGAGCCAAACTGGTTCATCATCAAAAAGGAGAGCTATTTTTGTTCAAAAAGGACAGTCGAATAGACCAAAGATTTCTGTGAAGAAAATATTATTTTCATTTATTTCTCCTTGGGGTTCTCCAAACAACCCATGGAAATATAAGAGCTGAGATCAACTCATTATTACGCTTGATTAAATTATATATCTGGAGCACCTTTTCAGGACCTTCTCTTTCTAAATAATCTTCATTATTCTCTTATGTCTTCTGATATTTGAAGTGAACCTAAAGCAAAGGCTGGTTTTAAACCAAAATCAAAGTTGTGGGATTGTAGTCTAACAATACCTGGAAGTCTTGTTTCTTTTATAACAGGAAGCTGCATTTCCAGATATTGTTCAAGTACAATCCCATCTTTTTGTTGATAATATTGTCACTCTTATACGCGAGCCAAATTTATCTATTTAACTGAATGCAGTTTTACAAGTGGCTATTTAATACTCTTCCAAATGGCTTTTGGTAATGGTTGAAGAGAATTGGACTTGAATTTTAATTTTGATGACTTTTAATTTTTAGTCCTAAGGCTACATTTTACAAACTACAAACTTCATTTTTTAATGATTATCAAAATATTGTTTATTACTTTTTAAACTCCTACCACAAACCCCATCATGAATACGGGTTGCATGTAATTCACATTATATTAATCATGTTCCAGTAGGAAAAATTATGTAAATTATGTATGTTCATGGTATTTTAATATCAGATGTAAACAATAAATCTTACAGTTCATGTATAGGGCTGAAAATGAATAAAGTATTGTGGCATTTTCTTGCTGTAAACTTGTCAGTACTAAACACATGTTTAAATTATACAGCATCTAAAATGTATAAAGAAGAAATATAAGATTTAAAAATCTCCAATCACTCAGTAATGTTTCTTGAAAGATAACAAAATACGTACTTTCCATGAGCTCAAGCTGCTGGTCAACTATTATCTGATCCATCTATTATAATGGATAAAAAATGCAATATTAAAAATGAAATGATTAAAATTATATAATTTTCAACAGTCACTGTTTTATCATAGCATATATGAATAGATGCCTTTCTATTTTTTCTCCGTATTGAATAGATTTTCATTAAACAAAAACATTGAACTTTTAGATTCAATAATACATTATTAACATAAATAAATATAAATTATAATTATTAATAGAATTGTTTAATTCATTATTCACTGAATTTAACCATTTTTCAGTAGAATCACATGGATTCACTAAGATTGTAAGAATGCAAGAGAAATAAATACTTCATTATGTGGGCTTCTAGGAAATTTCCAAATTTGCTGGCCAGGAACTAGAGAAAGTATAGATCCAGTATAGTTAGAGGCTATTAAATTGAGAAAAGAATTAGAATCTCATAATGTTCTGTACTGATCAGGTAAAAGGAGCAAAGGAAAAACATACCTGGCTTAAATATTCTAATCCAGGTGGGCATTTGGGAGGAACTGGTGAGGCTGGCATCCAAACCACAGGTTCAGCTGTAGCAGGCACACTAGCAGCTTGGAGAGCTCCATAAGACAATGCATTAGATTGAACTGTCAAGTTTCAAAAGTTTCAAAATGAGATCATAAGCAAACTCTTTTCTAAAATGCCAAGGATAACCAAAAAGTAACAAGGATTTCACAAGTTTCTGGAAAAATTCAGTTAAAGTATCTTCATTCGTCTATCAAATAAGGAACATAATCTTCTATGTTATAGGGTATGGTATTTTGTAAATACATGGAGGTTATAAAAATGTATATAAACAAATTTTTGGATTTTAAGTCACATTACCTTGCCTGCTCCTGATCTGCCCTGCATTCTTTTCTGGAATGTTTTAGGAAATGGTTTAGTGCTTTTATGCATTATTAATTTTTGTGGGAGGGGAATATTGGTAATTTACTTGAATCTGAGATGTCTAAGTTAACTCTGCTACATCCACCCGAATACTGTGGACTTTGGTAAACTTCAGTAAGCCATCAATTTTCAGTCTTTCTGATGTTGCAGATGATGTGCTGCCATTAAGAGTACTCTAAATAGAACAACTAAATAAAATGTTACAAAATATAATTTCAACAATATAGAAAAGGCAGGACCCCTGTGAGGCTGTGTGTGTTTTATTCTTAGAAACAGGCAGAAATCCTACTTTTAAATCTGGGGTTACTGATGTGGGGAAAGAGAGAGGTAAAAAAAATTCCCCTTCCAATCAATCTTGATTCTGGGTGATATCATGGATAACTACATTAGTTTTATTGATAATAATAGTAGCTTTCTCTTGCTTTCTTCCAAGAAGTGTTTTCAACTTCCTAATGTAACCTAGAACCTTATTATTTCCTAAAATGCCAAAAACCTTGAATTACCGGGAAAAAAAGTCTAGATTTGGCTTTACTGCTGAGCTTTTGTGCCCTGTTAAGAACTATTAACTATTAAGGTCTCTCATAGTTCCTCGGATCCCGATTTCTAAAATTCAGCAGCAGTATGACCAATTTTTAGCTATGCAATTTTGAAGGTGTTTTTAATACTTTTTTTTAAAAGCGATGAAAGCAGGAGGCTTCATACTGACATACCACTTTTATTTTCACTCTCAAAACCTTCAACATAATCCCCAACCCTTCTGTCAAATTTGTGAATGATTCAGTACAACTGTGAAACAAAAGCTTAATGGAAAAGTTTATTGAACCAAGAAAGCTGCAGATGCCTCAACAACCTACTTGGCAAAGTGGATAGAGATATATATTGAGGCAATCCAGATGCATGCAGAGGAATTCCAACTTGGACCTGGATTCCTGGATAACCTGGGACAGCATATCCTTGGTCTGAATAACCTGGTCCTGGATACTCCGGAGGTGGTTCTGTAGGTGGGGGTTGTTTAGCTAGAACAAGAAAATATTTAAGCTAATGGATGGATGAAATGCTTAATGTCAATCCACTACCATAGCATTCATAACTATCTCGTGCGCATGCCTACCGTGATGGTCGCTCTCTGCTAAGCTCCAAATGGCAAGAGGGTTTGTCGGCTGTCTGAGAGGGTTTTGGAGGGAGCTTACGATCCCCGGAGTCTGGGGACTGCGACACGATGATAGCCGCACCGGAAAGTGGAAGTGCCGAGGGTACTGGGCTCCTTGTATTAGATCTCCCAGCACCCTCCAAAGCGGCGGAAGATGACGGAAATGGCAGTTATGACAGTTACAGCTGTTGCAGGCCCCGAATTCTACAACAGCTGAGGGGTTGCTACCACAGTGGGATGACTGCCCCAAAAGAGGCAGTTTTCTCTCCAGGAGCAGCCAAAAGCAGCCTCAGGAGTCACCAGAATGGAGAGCGGAGGGCATTATAGCTGATCCCCATCTGGCTGTCTTGGTAGGTGGCATTGCCCCTGCCCTTAGGTCGAAGGGGATTCCTGCCAGGTGTGATCAGGTTGGCCATGAAGGCAATGGAGACACCAGCAGTTCTGCCTCCCCATAGGACTATGGCTAACGAACTGGCAGGTGACTCTATGGACTCCGGGAAGAACTAGTGGTGGTGAACCTGAAGTCCATCGTCAGCCCAACCTTTTTTGGGATGGTTTCTCTGCTGGAGCCCTATCCGCCATGGGTCTAACCGCCTTCCTCTGGGACTATCATGTGCCGGACTTCCGCCTCCCTTACTGGTCTCAGCCGCTATTCTCTCCATCTTATTTCTCGTGTTGCCTGTCCTTTTGCCATCCTTTGTCATCTATCTGGAACGTCAAAGCACTCTTCCTGCTGGGAGTAAAATCCCAGCTGGCTCCATACCCTTTATCTTGGTTCTTGGCTGCGGGTCTGGTTGTGCCCCTTGCTGGAGTGAGAGACCAGCAAGAAGGACACACTCCCTCCCTATGCAGCCATTTAAGACCTTTTGTCTACAGTTTACATTGGAGATGCCCGCGGTGAGAGAGCGTGGCCTATTCCAGATTGAGGTTTGGACATCTCCCACTGGTCTGCCGTGAGAGGGCAGCCTGGTCTTCGAATCTGGACTCTCTAATGGACAATATAATATCTCGGACTAGACCAAGTTATATACCAGACTTTGTTGCCGCTATTGTAGTTGTCATCTCTTTAACCCTCATGTCCGTTTTAAATATGCTTTTACCATACAATCTTACACGGTAGCAGAATTGCAGGCCCTGAGAGAACTCCCTCTCTCTCGGGTTTGCCCTATTGTACTATCTCCGGCCTACCTCGAGGATGGGTTATGGAACCCAGAGAGATGGCATGGCAGAGGGATAGGGTGGGGGCGGGGCTCTAATAAAATGCAAAAGAGGGTCACTAGGGCCCCTTTACTTAAATTTTTAACCAATTTTCTAAGAAGGCTAGGGAGGAGGGTGGGAAATGGCGCTGGGGGGGTGGGATACGGCCCGTCCGCGGGGGGGGGGGGGGGGCGGGGGGCTGATGGGGACCGGGGGTGCAGGTCGGGGACCGCAATCCCTAGGGTGGCTGGGATTGGCAGGAGACGAGGAGGCATGGGGCCAAATTATGTTTTGGGACCGCCCAGCGCTATCTTCGAGCGGTGGTGCGCTCCGACCCTATGACCTCCTCCCTTGGGGGCACGGGAACTGGGCCTCCTGGGCTCAGACTGGTGTATTTTAATGCCAGGTCCGTGGCTAATAAATCCTCCCTCCTCCGTGAGCTGATCGAGGAGGAGGCTGCGGACCTGGCCTGTATCACCGAGACCTGGTTGGGGCCAGAGGGAGGGGTCCCTCTTGTTGACTTATGCCCCCAGGTTTTCGGATTTTGCACCGCTCTCGAGCCCAGGGAGGGGTGGTGGAGTGGCCGTAGTTATTCGGGAGACCTTGATTCCAAGGGAGGTCGCCGTTCCTGAGATAGGCGGTGGTGAGACTCTCCTCTTGAGGTGGGGGCCTAATGGTCGGGTGGGCTTGCTGCTGACATACCTTTCCCCAGCTGTGTAGCAGCAGCCCTGCCTGGGCTTCTCGACGTCCTCTCGGGGTGGCGGTGGATCTCCCAGGGCTTATGGTCCTGGGGATTTTAACCTGCCTTCCCTGGGGGCGTCTGGTGTGGTCCAGGAGTTCATGGCCTCCATGGGGGCCATGGGCCTGACCCAGTTGGTTCAGGGCCCAACTCATGAGGGGGAAACACCCCGACCTAGTTTTTGTCTCGAACGGTGGCGGAGTGATATAGGGCAGGCTAACTGTACGACCCTGCCCGTCCCATGGTCTGATCACTATCTCCTTCGGCTGGTCTTCCAACAGGCCGCTCCCCACCGCTGGGATGAGGAACCACTGAGATGGTTCCGCCCCAGACGCCTGATGGACCCTGAGAGGTTCCAGGCGGAACTGGGGTCTTTTCCCACTTCCCTTGCCCACAACTCTGCCGAGGACCTAGCGGCCGCTTGGCAACAGGCTGCTGGGGCTGCCCTTGACAGAGTTGTCCCCATGCGTCCCCTCAGGCGCCGTGGATCCCGGGTGGCTCCCTGGTATACAGAGGAACTCCGAGAGATGAAGCGCCGTCGGAGGGGTTTAGAGAGCAAGTGGAGGGCCACCCGCTCCCAATCTGATCGAATCCAGTTAAGAGCCCATATTAGGACTTACCTGGTAGCTATGAGGGAGGCGAGAAGGTCCTATCTCTCCACCCTCATAGCGTCCGCAGATAACCGCCCAGCCGCCCTGTTTAGGGCCACCCGCTCCCTCCTATATCCGGGAGGTGGTGGACCCTCTCCGGGAAGAGCTGAGGAATTTGGTCAATATCTGTTGGATAAAATTTCGGATTCGGGCGGGTTGTGCTCCACCTTGCAGTGGTCTGAGGATCGTGGTGCAAACAGTCTGGCTGATACGATCTGGACTGAGTTCGATCCTGTTTCCGAGGATGAAATGGACAGGATTATGCGGCGCCTGAGTTCCACCACATGTTTGTTGGACCCGTGCCCTTCTTGGTTGGCTTATACCACCAGGGAGGTCACCTGCGGTTGGTTCCGAGCAGTGGTCAACGCTTCATTAAGAGAGGGTGTCCTTCCCGCCGCCCTGAAAGAGGCGGTGGTGAGGCCCCTCCTGAAGAAGCCTGCCCTGGACTCGACCGTGTTAGACAACTTTCGTCCAGTCTCCAACCTTCGTTTTTAGCGAAGGTTGTGGAGAGTGTGGTGGCTCAGCAGTTCCCACTTTTCCTGGATGAAGTGGACTACCTAGATCCGTACCAATCGGGCTTCCGGCCTGGTTTCAGCACGGAGACGGCATTGGTCGCACTGATGGATGATCTCTGGAGGGCCCGGGACAGGGATTTTCCTCTGTCCTGGTCCTATTAGACCTCTCAGCGGCTTTCGATACCATCGACCATGGTATCCTTTGCGGCCTCGGGGCTTGGGAGTGGGGGCACTGTACTGGTGGTTCTCCTCCTACCTCACGGGCGGTCGCAATCGGTGTTGACGGGGGGCAGAGGTCGACCCGAGGGTACTCACCTGTGGGGTCCCTCAGGGGTCAGTCCTCTCCCCTCTTATTCAATATCTACATGAAACCGCTGGGTGAGATCATCCGTGGTTTTGGGGTAAGATACCATCAGTATGCTGATGATACTCAGCTATACATCTCCACCCCAGGCCAGATCAGTGATGCCCTCTCCGTGATGACTCGCTGTCTGGAAGCGCACGGACCTGGATGGACGGAAACATGCTTCGGCTCAACCCAGCCAAGACTGAGTGGCTGTACATACCGGCATCTCGGACCAGTCAGGAATGTCCATCGTTGACCATAGGGGAGTGGTGTTGCCCCTGTGGATAGGCGCGGAACCTGGGGTCCTCCTGGATACACGGCTCCAGCTAGAGGATCAGGTGGGGGCCGTCGCCAGGGGGGCCTTTGCCCAGGTCCGGCTGGTTCGCCAGCTTCGCCCGTTTCTGGACCGGGATGCCCTGCGTACAGTCACTCATGCCCTTGTCACCTCACGACTCGACTACTGCAATGCTCTCTATTTAGGACTGCCCTTGCATACCATCCGGAGGTTGCAGCTGGTGCAGAATGCGGCCGCGGGTGGTGATGGGAGTTACCCGATTCTCCCATATTACCCCCCTCCTGCGCGGCCTACATTGGTTGCCGGTTGCGCTCCGGGTGAGATTCAAGGTTCTGACTTTAACATTCAAAGTCCTACACAACATGGGTCCACAATATTTAAGGGAGCGGCTCCTGCCGATGTCGAGCGCCACCCGTCCCGTGCGGACACATAGGCAAGGACTCCTCGGGTCCCGTCGACAAGTCAATGTCGGCTGACGGTCCCCCGGCGACGAGCCTATTCTGTAGCGGTCCCTGACCTATGGAATGCACTGCCTCTGGACCTCCGTCTGGCCCCTGACCTCCGCACCTTCCGCCGCGACTTAAAGACCTGGTTGTTTGACCAAATCGGGCTGTGATTACCTCACCTGGGCCATGGGATAATTTTAATTCACCTTAATTTGGTCTTATCGGGCTTAAATTATTTAATTCTTTTAAATAACTATTGTACTATATGTTTTGATTGTGAGCCGCCCCGAGTCTTCGGAGATGGGGCGGCATATAAGTCTAATAAATAAATAAATAAATAAATAACTTTATTTTTTATTTTTCCTATATATGATAAAGCAAGTGGGTTTAAATGCAACAAAGCTATTTTTAACAGAGATTTATATTTTCTATTTTTTATATAAGGAAAAAATGTATAGATAATAAAAATGAAAAACAAAATCACTATAAAATCATATCTAACTAAACTTTCTTTATAGAACCCTCTGGTATAATGTGATATCTTCCAACACACTTTAAATCACATATAGTGCTTCATTTCCCAGGCACACTTAGCTAAGATAATCTAAATGTGCATTTAGATTTTTGCTATTTCTAGTGCCACAATTCACAAATTCTAAATAAGATTCCCCCCCTATATTTTACTTAGATTCTTTTTTGCTTCATTAATTAAAATAGCAATTCACTTTCCATAAGGGCTGCCCAGAGGTATTCAGCCAGCTGCTATGGTTGCATTTAGCTGTAGCATGTACAATCTCCTTTCTCTAATTAAATCCCAATGCATTATTATTGCTGCTAAACTTTGTTATAACAAAGCTAAAGTTCTTATTTTTTTAAGTTTTAGTAAAGATTGCAGAATTAATTGCACATCTACCTGCTTTTTTATTTAATTATAGAAGCACTCTTATATATTGATACTTTGATGTTAACTAACAATGTGTTAGGACAAAGCAATTTGCCTTCCTCAAGATATTTTCAGTTATAACATCAAAATTCCTTGATGGATGTTGAAATCCAATTCTATATACATTATTCTTGGGATTAGATACATCCTACATATAGATATTGGTATTAGAAAGATCCTACATATAGAGAAAGATGAATAAATTATACAGAAATGAATAAAATGAAATACTCCACATAAAAAGTTATTACTTAAGTATCTTAACATATAAATGTTCTTTGCTACATATTTGAATATATTTTATGTACATATCAATCTGTACTGCAAGATATTTCAGTAGAATATAACAGATAGATCAGAACTGCTATGTTTTTCCAATCTTCTTACCATTTCAGAGATTATCATATTGTATTTTAAAACTGTAAATAAAATTGCATTTACTGGGCTTTATTGATTAGTTAAAAAGGAAGCAGATGGCTACATGTAATCTATTCAACCAAATGATGGACACTGCATGATTTTGCATATTGTGACACTGTCATAAAAAAGGTTAAACTTCATAGTTTAACTAAAATAATTTAACTAAGGTGATTTCATTGATTTTATCCAAAGCAGTACACACTGCACTGATTTTATAGAACTCCATTGAAGCATACAATAAGCACACTACAGTAATCTTCAACTTACAACCATTTGTTTAGTGATGGAAATTAAAACAGCACTGAAAAAAGTGACTCATGACATTTAATACTTATGACCATTGCTGCATCTCCATGGTCACATGATCAAAATTAGGGTACAGTGGGGTTCCATCCAAAAAATCCACCTGATTTTTGAAGGTCACGATTCAAAAATCAGGTGGTGAACAAACCTGGCCACGGCAGATTCCCTTGCCATGCGATTTCCCCTTCCGCGCATGTGCATTCTGTCCACTCATGTGCAGTCAGTTGTGCTTCTGGTCACAACCAAATCGGGTTGCGACCGTTGTCCTGGAACGGATTATGGTCATGACCCGAGGTTCTACTTTACTTGGCAACTGACATGTATTTATGACAATTGCACTCTACCAGGGTCATGTGATCATTATCTGTAATCTTCCTGGGAGGTTTCCAATGAGCAAGTCAATGGTAGAAGCCAGCTTTATTAAATAACTGCACTGATTCACTTAACAACTGTGGCAAAAAGGTCATGAACTGGTGCAAAACTGGTGCACTTAACAACTACCTTGCTTAGCAACAGAAATTTCGGTTTCAATTTTTCTCAAATGTTGAGGGCTACTTGTAAAAGACAGAAAAATATGCAGGACAGATGCATTGATGATTCACACAAAAAATATTTCCAATTTTAAAAGTAGTTAAATTTTACTTACACTCCATTTTTCTTGATTATGTCTTCAAGTCGTTCTGGGGAAAAAAAACAAGATGCCTCCAAGAACCAGTAGCAAAATCAAATGTTACATTTGGCAAGACCTTTTGTAATGAAGGCTGATTCTATTCAGATGGCTTTTTACCTTATTTAATTTTAATTTAATTTAATTTAATATTGGGATTTCTATGCCGCCCTATCTCCTGAAGGACTCGGGGTGGCTCACAACAATAAAAAACAGGAATACAAAGTTTAAAAAACTATTAAATAAGAGAACCCCAATTACAAACATTAAAACATTAAAAACCAACAAACAAATTAAAAAAAAATTAAAAAACCTCTTCAGTCCAGGTTGGCCAATTGAAAAAGCCATGTCTTCAGGTTGCGATGGAAGGATCGAAGGTCAGGAGCCATCTGAAGCTCCACGGGTAGTTGATTCCAAAGGGCGGGTGCACCCACAGAGAAGATCTTAACTGCGATCGATCAGATTCGGACTGACTGGACTTCCAACTGCTCTTTAGGCCCCTCCTCTGGCGCTTCATCTCCCAGAGCTCCATGGAAAACCAGGGAGCCAACCGGGATCTGCACCGGGTTAGAGGCCACAAAGGTACAACATGGTCAAGAGCCCCGGAGGCAGCACTTTGCCAGGTGTCCACCAGGGCCTTGAACGGGCTGTGGATAAGGGAGGCAGGAATCATCCCAAGCTCTGTGTGAAACCTTTCCGGGTCCATTAGGCACCTGGGGCAGAACCACCCAGTCAGTTCCACCTCCCAGTGACAAGGAGTGGCATATTGGAAGCCCAGCCAGAGGAGATAATGATCGGTCCATGACAGGGGCTGAATAGTTGGTGATCCCCCACCCAGATCACTAAACCACTGTCCAGAGACAAAAACAAGGTTGAGCATGTATCCTCCACCATGAGTCGGGCCCTGAATTAATTGGGCCAGGTCCATGGCCATCATGGTGTCCATGAACTCCCGAGCCATCCCCGATGCCCCACCCAGAGAAGGCAAGTTAAAATCCCCCAGAACCATAAGCCTGGGGAACTCCACCACCAACCCGGATAGTGCGTCGAGCAGCTCGGGCAGGGCCGTTGTCATGCAGCTGGGAGAAAGGTACGTGAGCAACAGACCCAACTGACCACCAGGGCCCCACCTCAGGAGGAGAGACTTACACCCACCTATCTGAGGGACAGTGGCCTCCTGCGGACAAAGGGTCTCCCTGATAACAACCGCCACCCCACCCCCCGCCCCTACCCTGGGCCCGAGGCTGGTGCAGCACATGGAAACCTGGCGGGCACAACTCAATCAAAGGGACTCCTCCCTCTGGGCCCAACCAGGTCTCCGTAATGCAAGCCAGGTCCGTGTCTTCCTCCTCGATCAGCTCACGGATGAGGGGAGCTTTATTCATCACGGACCTGGCATTTAAGTAGACCAACCTGAGCCCAGGGGCCTGCTCTCCCACATCCCCAGGGAAGCAGGCAGAAACAAGAGGGTTGGAGCGCGCCACCGCTTGAAGACAGTGGGGATGTGCTCCCAGATGTCGATAAGGCCCTCTGCTCATACACCTACTGCCATTCCCAATCACCATGAGGATCACAACCCCCACCCCTATTTAGCAGTACTGAGTTCTCTTTAAAAAAAACATTGGGACAAAGTACTTCTGAACTTGCACAAATACAACATTGCACTGCCGCTTCTTAAAGCAGCTACTTTTTAAAACTTCTGAAAAGAACATGCAGCTGCTTTAATTCTGTAAGTTCCAACTCATTTCCTCAAAGTCTCAAAGTTAAATTTTCAAAGTCAAATTTTCAGGGATGCACAGAGCTATTCTTCATTTTTTGTTCATACACCATGAAGATATAAACACGTCAATTTTCTACATTATAAAGAGCACTACCTTTTCGTCATGTGTATATTCCACTAATTTCTATCCTCCACAATAGTAAATCATGCTATGTTATGATTTTCCAATTTTATAAATCCACACACATTGTCTGCATTTGCATATTGATTTTTGAACATCAGTGGCCAAATTCTTACAGAGAAATAAACAGCCAAAGAAAAATCTAAATCATAACTTAGTAGAATGTTAACTCATGCTTGGATCATTACTCATTGGTGTCCTGTAACTTGCTCTCCATGGGAAAGTCTTTGAAGCCAAACCAAATATCTAATTTAGGTCTTAAGTGGTCCTTTTTTAATTCATTTACTTGTCACATAAGCTTATTTTTGAAAAAGATATTTAGTAGTATTCCTTGGTGATAGGGTATGGAGTTGATAATCCAGCATTAATTTGTATGAAGAAGTGTCATGCCTTTTCCTAGAATTTTTCAAATCTTTCCCAAGTGAAATTAATGGGAGACTTAATCATGAGACTTTCACCAAAGGATCTGAGCTCAAGGTATCACTGGGCTCTTGGATCAGTGGGAATGATCATTTTCCCCTGACAGGTTTTTCCCTAGGTAGAATACACCTAATTTCTTTATATAAATTTGAGAGAAGATAAAGGTTTTATTGTGAATTAAAAATTTCTAGACATCAGCTCTTATAGTCACTAAAATTGTATTTTAATCATCATTCAGATAAGCTTAATCTCTGGGGCTGTTTCATAGTGGAATATCAGCAATAAAAGACCAATGTTGTGAGATGAGGTGGCATAAGATAACAATAGCAATAGCACTTAGACTTACATATCATTTCATAGTGCTTTTCAGCCATGTCTAAGCAGTTTACAGAGTCAGCATTTTGTCCCCAACAAACTGGGTCTTTGTTTTACTGACCTCAGAAGAATGGAAGTCTTAGTCAACCTTGAGCCAGTTAGGATTAAATTCCTGGCTGTGGACACAGTTAGGCTGCAATATTGCATTCTAAGATTCAGTGCTGATTAATTCTATCTATCTATCTATCTATCTATCTATCTATCTATCTATCTATCTATTTTGTCAAGCAATTATAAGGTAAGTATAAGTATAAACATAGTTATGAATACATGTAATGGATACATATAAGAAAAATAAAAAGAAACAATATGACAGGAACAGTAGGCATGTTGGTGCGCTTATGCATGTCCCCTACAGACCTCTTAGGAAAGGGGTGAGGTCAATAGTAGACAGTTTAAGGTTAAAGTTTTTGGGGTTTGCAGAAGAAACCACAGAGTCAGGTAGAGTATTACAGACATTGACCACTCTGTTGCTGAAGTCGTATTTCCTGCAATCAAGTTTGGTGCGGTTTACCTTGAGTTTGTATCTATTGTGTGCTCTTGTATTGTTATGGTTGAAGCTGAAGTATTCATTGAAAAGTAGGACATTGCAATGTATAATTTTATATACTATACTTAGATCAGACAGAAGGCGGCATAGTTCTAGGTTTTCTAGGTCTAGAATTTCAAGTCTGGTGGCATAAGGTATTCTGCAACAAGTAGAGGAGTGGACAACTCTTCTCGTGAAATATTTCTAGACTTTCTCAACTGTGTTAATATCAGATACGTAATGTGGCTTCCAGACTGATGAGCTGTATTCAAGTATTGGTCTAGCAAATGTTTTGTATGCTCTAGTTGGTAGTGTGATATTACCAGAGATAAAGCTACGCAGGATTAGATTAACAACTCTTAATGCCTTTTTGATTATGTAGTTACAGTGGGCTCTAGCACTTAGATCATTTGAGATGAGTACTCCAAGGTCCTTGACAGAGTTTGGATCATCAAGGTCTTGACTATTCAGCTTGTATTTTATTTTCTGATTTTTTTAAATTCGTATTTATATCCCGCCCTTCTCCGGAGACTCAGGGCAGCTTACAGTTTTTGGGATACAACCCAATGCGCTCAGCAATAGCCTTCATTCCATTGTATATGCCTGCTTATTACTAAGCAGCATTTTTTACAAAGTCAGCTTATTGCCCCCAACAATCTTGGGACCTCATTTTACCTACCCCGAGAGGATGGAAGGCTGAGTCAACCTTGAGCCTGGTGGGATTCAAGCCTGCAATAATTACAGGCAGCTACCAATATGTAAGACAGAGCATTTATTTGTTGAGTTTTGAAGTTGCCATTTGTTTGACCATTCTGATACATAGTCGAGGTCTTTTTGAAGGGTATCAGTATTGTCTGTAGTGTTGAATAGCTTTACATCATCAGCGAAGAGAATGCAGTTGCTCTTAATATGGTCACAGAGGTCATTTATGTATAGAGTATGAAGATAGTTGGTCCTAGAATGCTGCCTTGGGGACACCATTGTTGACAGGTACAGAATTTGACAGGATGTTCCCAATTTGACCATTTGTTGCCTATTTGACAAGAATGCTTCTATCCAGTTATGCAGGTATCCAGAGATACCATAAGATTTTAGTTTTAGGAATAGTTTGTTATATTCTTCTTTGGAAGGTTTTGATGAACTCATCTTAAACAATGTAATATATGTGGTCTGTGGGAACTGTACACAAAGTGGAGTTGGCTATATTTTAAAATAAACCGTTTAATTGATGGAAATCCAAAATAACCTATTATTTCAACATGCCTCTAGCAGCAGTGTAAACTAGTCCAAAAGTTCCTGAGTTTTTCCCCTGCAGGCTAAATGCAAATTCTACATATCACCAATGACCTCAGTTAAAGCAATGTTGTAGATTTAAAAAGCAGCAACAAAAAAGTATAGATATTAAGAAGTAAATCGAAATGTGATGACCAGACAAGGGCTTTATTATGTTTCTTAATTTAAAAATGCAGTTAGCTACCTCTCTTTCACTCAGTTGTATCAGTTAAGTATCCCAGTCAAGAGTTCTAATCCTAAGGAAAATCCATACAAAAGCCAATAATTTAGTGGCATTTATAAGGCAAGCAAAACATGAAATCATAATTTATAAGTCTGCACATCCCATTGCAAACATACAAGGGGAAAATTGTGATTAATTTATTCCATGTATTGCACTAAACTGAGATGCATAAAAGGACACCGCCACCCCATCCCCAAGAAACAGAAACTCCTTCCCTAAACCATTCACGATAATTGCAAAAGGTGGAACTCAGGCTGAACAGATCAAATACAGACCAATTAATTTATTTTCCTTCACGAAGTTCCTCACCAGGCAACGTTCACTTTTTCTCTTCTAAAAACAGCACACAATCCAATTAAAAACAACAACAGCACTCACCTTCAGCCTTAAGGTTAAAAGAGCCAACGATTCCGGATACGCTGATACATTCAAATACTCATCACCCCCATCCTATGATACACGTACTGAGGCTGACGGATGCTGTCTCTCCTCCCCCCCGTCCCCCCCGCCAAAATCTCTGGAAGTACACAGGCTACCCACCATCGCTGGAAGTACAGTGTTTTGTAGCCTGGGGTGAAGGAAAAAGGTGGCTGACGAATGTAAGACAAATATAGGCGTCTCGGGATAATGTTGCAGGATCCAATCCGGGTCGGTCACTGGGACCAGAGCTTTCGGACCCGTGGTGGAGCCCATCCTCAGGGATTGAAGGAAGCAGAACTCTCTGGCAGAATGAGATTAAGTTCCCGCAGGACGAGTCCGAAAGCTCGGGAAATTAAACCTCTGATCCCAGTGACCGATTGGATCCTGCAAAAAAAAGTGTCTGGATAAATCAGCCCCTTTAGTGCGCTGATTTCAAGCGCCCTGCCTCTGGACGCAAAAATAAAGGTTTGCTAGGCAGAACTATAATCAGTAAACGGGACACGAATAAACCCCAGTACTACTACTATAACTACTTCATCTCTTTCGGGAGAGGAAGAAGCGCCTGGAAACCCTCATCTTAGAGGAAGAAACCGGTTTAATTAGTCCTGCGAACTAAGCTAAATTACTTTCCCGTTTCCTTTTCTCTATGATAATGTCTATGTGCGCCCGAGAAGTCAGAAAGGAAGAGAGAACTTATGTTTCGAAAGCAAGTGAAAATCCAATTTACGTGATAGATAGTTTCGGCCGCAGGGGAAGGGGATCCTTACCTCGGCTTGACTTCGGCTTCGTTTCTTTACAGCTTAAAGTGCTACACTGTACCAGCGACTGCGTCCGCTTTTGTTTTTCATGAATGGAGAACAAGGAGGGGCAGAGGAAGGGCAGGGACCAAGTAACCAGGTATGAAAGGGACGGAAAGATATGGAAACACAACGCTAGACTCCGGCTAAGACAAGAATAGGACTTCCGGGTATGTTGTCCACCTGTGGATGGTTATCTTCGTGCCCTGCAAAAGGTCCACCTTTTCTTCTACTTGTAATATTCTTGGGAGGACCGAAAGGCTTGTGTTCTAAAAGTAGGCAGAGGACATTTTGAAGACAATGCGGTTGTTATTTATGGAAAGTTATACAATGCTCCTGTCATGCCCTGATTTCTTTATTCATTGCAGTACATGATTGCAGATAGCTTCCAGGGTTGGGTTTTCCTTAATGAAACATTAAACATAATTTTCACATTCTTTGTTACATAACTCGGAATTTCCTCTTAAGATATGGGTAACCATACAAACCAATTTATTTAGAAGCAGTCCATTTCAAAAATAACAATGAGATGTATTAAGTTGTGGAAAACCATCTCTTTTCAATCCAAAATATTTCATTTTTCAGTGAAAAGGGGGAAATTAGATCCTTGAGATTAAATATGTACCATCCTGTCTTTTATATAGTATCCGCATGGAACTATAATCAAATAACAGACAGCATCTATCAGTGCTGAGTATGCTCTAGCAATCTCAGATCTTATGCCATAATGCCAAAAAAGGGATTTAAGACACAAATATCTTCATTTTTTTAGACATCCATTATCCAGTCAACATCAAATCACAAAATACATTGTTTACATGTCATGACACACCATAATAACAGACCTGACTTTTTCAGACCTGACATTTACCGTGCAACCATGGCACAAATAGTATAAAAAAGAAAATCTATTTTTTAAGCATATTTTATTATTTTACTAGCTCGATACCCATCCTTTGCTACAAAACTATGTGGTCAGGCTTAGTTTTGGGGGAGTAAAATAAGGGGGGGGGGAATTATGCCTCTGCCTACCAGCATCCATTGATATTAATCTAGCTAGTGTCCTGTTAGTATATGAGAGAGTTGAGTGCTGTTTGGAAACTGAAACAGTATTTGCTCTGTGAGCAAGAAGGAGACAGCAAGGAACCAGCATCAAGGTCCAATCACCCGGTATGCTCCCATAGGTGGGCCCTCCTGGGGGTGCCGTCGGCCAGACAATGTCGGTTGGCGGTCCCCTGGAGGAGGGCCTTCTCTGTGGGGGCGCCCACCCTTTGGAATCAGCTACCTCTAGAGCTGCGTTTGGCCCCGGACCTGCGCTCCTTCCACCGTGATCTCAAGACTTGACTGTTTGTACAGGCTGGCCTGGACTGAGCAGGATTGGGAATTTTAATTGAAAGGTATTTTATTGATTTTGTAATTGGATCACAGAATTTGATACAGTTGTATTTATTGTTTATATATTTGTGTAAGCTGCCCCGAGTCCCCTCGGAGATGGGGCGGCATATAAATCCAATTAAATAAATAAATAAATAAATCTTGGGCATGGCTTAGCTCAACTGTTCTTTACTAAAGCTGCTTGGTGCTGTGAAACTAAAACTGAAATTGAAACTCCTGTCCTCTTCTGGTGTTTTGCATTTGGAACAGATTTCTTTTCAAATGGGGAGGGGACGTAGAACTCCTTAGCATCAGAGCGTATTAATAATAATATATGAAATACTAATGCTCTGATGGTTATTTTGAAAAATCATTTCTTAGTGAGCACCTAGAAGCCAAAAGGCTCCATTATGGTCATATGTCAAGAACTACCCATATTTTCTCTTAAGCAGTGAATTGAATTTCAATTGCATAATCAGAAAAATCTGATTTCTTTCATATAGATTTGAATATTGTATTCATTCATCCATCCACGATCCATCCATTCATTCCTCACATTTTCATACTGTCCATCTCACTTAAGTGATCTCGGTGGCTTATAATGGAAATACTTCATCATCATAAAAAAAAGAATCAAGTTAAAAATCAAATTAAAAGATAGGATTATAGTATTAAAAGTTAAAAAGGTGGAAAGAATATCCTCACACCACCAACCATATCCAGCATTCCCTTTGATTCCCATGCCAATTGGCACAGCAAGTTCTTAATACTCTTTATGAAGGCCAGAAGAGTAGAGTCCAATTTCAACTTTGGAAGTACGTTGTTCCAAAGGGTAGGGGCAATGGCAGAAAAAGCTTGTTTGTAGCCCACATCTTCTGTGAAATTGAATTTTAGCAGAATTATTTAAAATTTGGCCAAGTTTTTTAAAGGAAAGTGTATATACATCTTTTAAATAAGCAAATGGAAAGTTCCATGTTTTGTAAATATTGTCCTCTCCTGTCTCAATAGCTGAAATCACTCAGAAAAAAATGCAGATAGGGACAGATAAGCCTATGTTTTTCTCATAACTTGGTTCATTTTTACATACTCTAAGAGAAAACATCTTGGAGTTTCATCATCTCCCATTGGAATTGAAACAGCCAGTGTGATCAAGTGTTATTCAGGATTAAATATTGTTTATAAATGCATTAAATATTATTTGTGATACATTCCACATAACTTCTCAATTGTTTATTGTTAGATTATCCTAGTTAATAAATTAATTATTCATAGTTTTAGTTTTGGATGTTTAGAAATCATAGGCTGATTTACTGTACAGGACCTAGCAGAATTAATGCTTTAAAGGTCAAAGTTTATAATAATTTATATTAAATGGATTTTTAAATAAAATTATGAGACCTTGTCACTTTTTGCACCAACTATCAGGCAATACAAGAAAATTCTGGTTTCTGTGGTTTTTAATTGCATCTGAAAAGAAATTATATTTTATCCCCAAAGACTGGGTCTTTGTTGAAGCCTGGACTGCAAAAGCTATAGTTACATATTTGAAGGTTATTCCATTCCTCTCTAAATAGATTATTGTATATTTCTCTCATGAAATGCAACATGTTGCAATATTACAGATAAGTTGTCACAAGGATTATTCTCTCTTGTCACATCATAATAATTACAAATAATTAAGGCTTTCTTTGGAAGCTATCAAAAGTGTAATTATTTCAACCTGCAGAAGGCACTGACCTGTCACAAGGAATTCTCCTTCTAAGAATTGCTTCAATTCTTGTTTCCAAAAAGATTTCCTGGATCATAGCTGTCAATCTACAGATCAACAATAAATGCTATTTTCTGTTGTATTACCAGTCAGTTTACACAAAGTATTACACAGTCATGATGTTGCAGAGAAACTAGCAGCCTTCAGCAATAAAAATATCATGAAAACCAGATTTTCTCCTTTACGGGAATATCTGTCCTGAAGCAAAAATTGTGCTAGTACAGGTAACGTATGTACTAACTCACTCAAAATTGGAACAGTCTATAAATATGTAAAATAAATAAGTAACAATAAATAAAATGTGTGGGAGCAAAAGAGGCGGTAAATAATAACAAAGAGAGTGAGAAAGGGACAATGAAAGGAAGAAAAAAATTGATTAAGCAACTGAGTTGGAACTTTCCTCCTAGTCTGAACAAGAGTTGCCACAGGGTTATTTTCTGGATTTCCTTTGATTACCAAAGAGAGTCATTTAGAACAGTGGTTCTTAACCTGGGCGATATTGCCCCCCAAGGGGTGATTTTATTTTTCAGGAGGGGCGATGGAACGAAAAGGGGTGACGTGGGGGCGAAGAAACGGAAGGTGGGTGATATGGGGGCAATGGAGCGAGATATATTGGGAGAGAGAGAGAGATCTACATTGGTAGATAGATAGGTAGGTAGGTAGACAAAAAGACAGATAGGTAGGTAGATAGGCAGGAAGGCAGGCAGGCAAACAGACAGACTTTTTGGATGGATGGATGGACGGACGGACAGATGGACAGACAGAAAGAATGTGAGAGTGGCAGCACTTTGGGAAAGCGGTGGCGGCGGCTTTTCC
Source organism: Naja naja (assembly GCA_009733165.1). Classification (NCBI taxonomy): domain Eukaryota; kingdom Metazoa; phylum Chordata; class Lepidosauria; order Squamata; family Elapidae; genus Naja; species Naja naja. Next base: position 157,134,770 of record CM019151.1, read on the forward strand.
CAACATGCTGCCACATTCGAGGCACCAGTTCAGGTGTGGTACAACAGTCAATGGGGTGACCCTGCAGGGCCGGCACCTCAAACGCCCCCCTGCCACCTCTTAGCACCCCCAAGGGGTCCAGTAGAGGGGCGCTAAGATGCGACAGGGGGGCATTCGAGGTGCTGGCCAGCCCTGCAGGTTCACCCATTGACTAGCACTTCTCCAGAGCTGGCGCCTCCAATGCAGAAGCAGTGGCACGTTACGTGCCGCCGCGGCTGTGTTCGATGCGCCGCCCCCCTGCCACCTCTTAGCACCCCTCTGCTGGCCCCCTTGGGAACACTAAGAGATGGCAGGGGGGCATTCAAGGCACCGGCCCTGCAGGGTCACCCATTGACTGTAGCGCCGATTGGAGCTGGTACCAAAATGGGTGAAACTGCAGGGCTGGCTGGTGCCTCGAATGCCCCCCTGCCATCTCTTAGCACCCCTCTGCTGGCCCCCTTGGCCTTGGGGATGCTAAGAGGTGGCAGGGGGCAGTGCATCGAATGCGGCCGCGGTGGCACATAACGCGCCACTGCTTCCACATTGGAGGCGCCGGCTCTGGAGCATTATTACAGTCAGTGGGTGAACCTGCAGGGCCAGCACCTCAAACGCCCCCCTGCCACCTCTTAGCGCCCCTCTGCTGGCCCCCTTGGGGATGCTAAGAGATGGCAGGGGGCGGTTATGTTGGGGGAGGGGGGTGATGCCAACTTCCTCAATGGCTCAAGGGGGCAATTCTTTCAAAAAGGTTAAGAACCACTGATTTAGAAGATGAGTTATTAAGAAACATAATGCATGTTACTTTAATAACTGAATGCTCCAGGAAATGGTCACAACTCTGATAAATTAGTTTAGGTAGCTACCTTTTCCTTACAAAGTTTTATGAAGACCCAGTCAAATTGCAGATAAAATTTAGAGGAGGGTACAAAGTCCATAAAATAATCTAGATTGGATTTTAGCACCCAGAGCAAGAATATGGTCTTCTTTCTTAATAAAATGTATCAATCCTTGCTAGACTCTACATTCATTTACTAGAATGACTAGAACTTCAATACTCCATAATTCACATGGTAGGCATTATTTATATTGATGGTCTTTAAGATCATATTAAGGAATAATTCACCTTTTGCTAAAATTGTTCTTGAAACCAGAAACTTACCAACTTTAAGTGAATCCTGTTAATATGTTCATGTCATTAGCATGAATGCAAATACAGGTAAACAAACTAGCAATCCAGGTGTCTAGTATTTCAAAATTAGGAAACATGTCATCATATCATGGAGCTGATGTCATCCCTCCTCCTGTCTTATACAATTGGGACTGAAATTCTGCTCCTAGGTCATTGCGGCTATAAGTTGAGGCATGTGACCAGACCTGATTTTCTGGTATTTTCTGTGGCAGTTGTCAGGCAAGTCACCAGAGTTGTTAGGTAAATCATGCAGTTATAAAGTGGACCTATTATTCCAAGTGGGGTGTTTTTTGATGGACACTGGCAAAAGTATCAGTCATTTGACCATGGAACACTGCAATTGGTCATAAGCATGAGCTGGTTGCCAAGCACCCAAACATTTTACAATGGTCAGAAGTATTTATGGGCCCTGTTCTGACCTAGGCTTCCCAAAATCACGAAGCCAACTCCTCATCCCAACAAAACCCCTTTTATTTAGGTTAAAGTTATTTCCTCTCCAGCAAAGTCCTGGCAAACAGTCTTTCAAGCAATTGCACAACTACAGACCTTTATCAGGCTAGGAAAGTTGCCAGGCTGATATCTTCCAAACACCACTCTGCAGCAGACAATACTTGGCAAGGAGTCAGGAACAGATCTTCACCCCAATGAATTGAACTAACCCTTGTTCCTCAACTGTTCCCTTCTCCTGGCACCTCTGCGCATGCACACACTGGAACAGGCTCCAGATGTTCTTCTGCTCCACTTATCTCTGACTCTGAAGGCAGTTGATAACTGTCAAGACGGCCCTGGCCCCATCTCTGCCTCTGATGCAGAGCATTCGGCAGCCTTCCCCAGACTCCAGGACTGGCCCATGTTCCTCCCCAACCTCCTCAATGTCTGAGTCTGCCACCAGCTCTGCTGGTGGGCCACAACCACCCATTTCAAATCCCTCATAACTCCCAGCAGCCCTTAAATGAGTGGTTATAAGTGGCTGACTCCCTGTAGTAACTGTCATGCCCCTGGTGGAGACTGACTCTGAGGGAGAGGAAGAACAGCTGACAGGGAGTGGAAATGTGGCTCTGGAGGTTGTGGAGGAGGCTGGGGAAGGGCAGAGGTTGGCTGGCCCGTCAGAGGCAGACCCAGGCCCATCCCCTCTCCATCCTAAGGCACATAGGGAGGAGAGGATAAGGGAGAGACGTGGTCTACTGGGGAGGAGAGGGCCTTGATCCTGGGCTGAAGCTGTGACAACTGAAAGAGGACGGACATGCGTACAGGCTGGAAACAAAGCATGGAAATATCTCTAGTTTGTTGTTCCTCTCTGAATTTGGCATCCTTTCTGGTGTGTGTTCTGGTATCTGTGGACATCTTCAATCTCCTACCTTGCCTGGTTTGTATTGTTTTTTACTCTTTATAATTTATAGGCATTTATAGTTTAAAGGGCATTTCCTCCTTCTTGTAACCGTCGTGGGAATTTTTGTCTTCAGTCAAGGATATTTGGAGCGTGGAAGCAAAGTGAAGGAATAAAAGGGGCTTTACCTGTTTTTTGTGACTGTGTTTATTTTGTATCCCACCCTGGGTCACCACAGTAACAATACTACATGGAAAAGACAGAAATATTTCTTTCTTCTTCACATTTTGTTGTTTATTAGTCCTCTTTCCAGGTTGATATAGGATCTAATCAAGATCAGTGTTTTGTAAACTTTTTGTTCTCCCATGTTTGAAAATTATGGAGAACCCACAAAAGAGATTTTGCTGCACTTGTAAGATTCAGTTGGAACACCGTGATTAGTTTTGTATGACCATGATACAAAAAAAGATGTTGAGACTTTAGAAAGAGTGAAGACATGATTACGGGACAGGAGGATAAAACATACAATGAACCCTTGCAGGAACTGAATACTGTATGTCTACTAACAAAGAGAAGAACTAGGAGTGACTTGATAGCAGTCTTTCAATATTTATGGGGCTGCTACAGCGAGGAGACGGTTAACCTGTTCTCCAAAGCACTGAGGCTCAGACAAGAAGTAACAGTTGGAAACTTATCAAAGAGAAAAGCAACCTTGAACTAATGAGACATTTCCTGACACTGATAACCATCAGTGGAACAGCTTGCCTCTGGAAGTTGTGGGTACTCCATCACTAGAGGTATTGAAGAAGAGATTGCACAGCCATTTGTCCAGAATGGTAATGTCTCCTGCTTGGGGAGGAAGTTGGGAAGGGTCCCTTCCAACACTGTTATACTGTTATCGTAAGTACAGGTTAAACTTTTCAATATGAAACTCCCCTTAGGGCTCCGATTGGCCCCGGACCTCCGTTCCTTCCGCTGCGACCTAAAGACCTGGTTTTTTTCAGCAAGCTGGTTCAGAAGAAAATACAGAAAAAAAATTATAATGTAGAAAACTCAAGTATCTTGAAGCAGATATAACTATTTTATATGAAGAAAAATAGTGTAATAAAATAAAAATGAAAACAAAAATATCTTAGGAAATCAAATCAATATTCAATAGTCATAGGAAATATTTACAATATTATTAAAACAGTACTAATAAGATATTCTAAAATAAGTTAATCTAACATTCAGAAAACTTTAAAAAATTTCCTTGTTCCTCATTCCATTTTTATCAAAAAGAAGATACTTTCTGAATATAACTCATTCTATCTGTGATTTTTTTTCTTGCACTGGAAATTTTCCTTAAACTAGTAATAATCTACATATATATAAAAGCGACATACCACTCTCACATCATCACAAAATCTCCAGAAGTGTAAAGCCTACAAACCTGAAATTTGGCACGTATGTTCCTCTTGGCTTCTAGGTTCTCGGTAAGAAAGGATTTTTTGAAATGACCATCAGACCATTAGTATTTTGTGTATTATTATTAACACACTCTGATCAGTGGTGGGATTCAAATATTTTTACTACCGTTCTCTGGGCGTGGCTTGCTGGGCATGGCAAGGGAAAGATACTGTAAAATCTCCAGTCAGAGATGGCATTTGCTGGTTCTCCGAACTACCCCAAATTTCTGCTACCGGTTTTCCAGTACTCGTCAGAACCTGCTGAATACCACTTCTTGCTCTGATGCTAAGGAGTTCTACTCCCTCTCCCCACCTGAAAAGAAATCTCTTCCAAATGAAAATACAAGCAGAGGAATTTCAGTTTTACTTTCACAGCAGCAAACAGCTTTAGTACAGAACAGTTGAGCTAAGCCATGCCCAGGCTCCTTGCTGTCTCCTTCTTGCTCACACAGCAAATACTGTTTCAGTTTTCAAACAGCCCTTAACTCTCTCAAACACAGGATGCTAGCCAGGTGAATACTGATTAATGCTGGTAGGCAGAGGCAGACTTTTTTTTTGCCTTATTTTCCTCCCCAAAAACTTAGCCCGACCACATAGTTTGTAGCAAAGCATGGGTATCGAGCTAGTTCCATATAGAAGAACTATAAGATTTATCTTAGGTCCCATAAAATGGGAAGGCTGGTTTCCTATATCAGACGCAACATGATTAATCTCTTAAAAAGTAGAATATGAACTTCTAGTATTAATTCACCTCAAAATCAATATCTGAACAACAGCTGCAGACTACACAGGGCCCAACAATTTTGAGTACATCTTGCCGTGCTTCATTCTGGATTACAAATTTTGGCAAACAAGGATCCCAGGTCTGTTTAACATATCCAACTGGAGTGCCTAGGGGAGCATGAACTTCAATCTTGAAAAAATAGAAAGATAAACAGTTAAGTCTACACAAAATTCATTAAAATAAATATATTTATAACAAAAAGTTTGTTCTTGTTCAACACACTCGGTCATAATTCTTGCCTGAAATCCTAGAATAACATATGGTCTTGAAGGCAGACCCCAGGTCCCTTCAGAAGATTCTATCATGTTTTTAAAATATGAGAATACAAAAAAAATATTAAATATGTAAGGACTACCTTCCATTTTAATGAATCCAGTTTAATACTATGTTTAAATTTAGTTTTTTGTCTTATATCTACCTATGATTTAGAGTACACACCTAGTAGCCAATTCAAAGGCCAAGTGTTTCTTAGCCTGGAAAATGAAACAACCAACTATTAATACACTGCTTTACAAGGTACACGAAGTCAGACAAGTCCAAACCACTGAACAGGCTGGGCTACATGAAACTTTTAAGCATATAAAAATGGGGCTACATTCACTGATCATGCTGTAAATTCTCCTGTATTGCTATTTCTGTTTGCCCTAAATTTAATGCACCAAGTGACAATCAATTCTTGTCATAGACTGGTTTCAACTCAATCCAGCAACCTGATTTATGAAAATCAAAATAAATTTTTAAGAATCCAGGATATATATATATATATATATATATATATATATATATATATATATATATTAATTACATTTATATGCTGCCCCTCTCCGAAGACTCAGGGCAGCTTACAATTTTTGGAACACAACCCAATGCGCTTAGCAATAGCCTTCATTCCATTGCATATGCCTGCTTATTACTAAGCAGCATTTTTACAAAGTCAGCTTATTGCCCCCAACAATCTTGGGTCCTCAATTTACCTACCCCGAGGATGGAAGGCTGAGTCAACCTTGAGTCTGGTGGGATTCGAGCCTGCACTAATTGCAGGCAGCTGGGGCTAAGTGCTAGGTGTTTAACAGCCTGCACCACCAAGGCTCTTTTTTATCTGAGAATTTAAGAAGACAATAATTGTATATAGCATTCTAACATATATTTTTGCAGTATGCTAAACATCAAGATTTGGAGAGCTTGTAAAGCTATTGCACTCTATGCAGTCATTGAAAATGCAAATATCCATGAATTCAATTCCTGATAGTGAGCATGAAGCCCACAGAATACCATCTGGCTAAATACATCTGAAAAAAGCCAAATATGGGTAGTCCTCAATGTACAACCATCTGTTTAGCAACTGCCTGAAGTTACAACTGGTCTGCTCATTTACAACCATCATAGCATCCCCATGGTCATGTGATCAAAATTTGGCCAACTACCAACCAGCATGTATTATGACAGTTCATGTGATCATGATTTGCAACCTTCCCACCTGGCTTAAACAATCAAAGCCAATGGGAAAAGTAGTTTCACTTAAAAACTACATGAATCGCTTAACAACTGTGGCAAAAAGGTTGTAAAATCTGTTATGGCTTATTTAACAACTGCTTTGCTTAGCAATGGAAAGTCTGTTCCCAATTGTGGTTGTAAGTTGAGGAGTTTCTGTGGGATGAAACCAGTCATGTTCTATCTCCCTCAGCGTAACTACCGTGTTTCCCCGAAAATAAGACACTGTCTTATATTTTTTTTGGCTCCCAAAAACACACTAGGTCTTATTTTCGGGGTAGGTCTTATATATTTATGGTGCCAAATAGTGGGTGTGAGTGTGTAGGGGGGGTGTTTTGCACGTGCACGGTTGCTCCCTGAAAAGTCTTCCTGGAACTGGAGATTTACACTAGGTCTTACTTTCGGGGTAGGTCTTATTTTCAGGGAAACACGGTATATCTCTTTCAGAAAAACATTACAATACAAGAAATAATATTTCTGCCATCAGAGACTTTTTGCCATTAAGTACTCAAAATAAATAACTAGCACAACAATGCTACACTTATAACAAATAATATAATCCAAATCAAAATGAAGAATTATATTGTGCTTAACTATCTATTTTTATTACATTACTAAATAGAAAATACATGTAGAAAACATACCAAATTTTTTGCTCCATAAGACGCACTTTTCCCCGCCCCAAAAAGTGGGTGAAAATGTCTGTACGTCAGTGCTGGTCCTTTGGTGAATAGCAGCTGGGCACTTTTACAGTGCTGGACCCCGCCTCTTCTGTCTGTGTCATTGCCCGCCTCTTCTGTCTCTTTTCCGCAGTGCAGAAGTCAATAGGCAGAGCTGGCATATGGGAGGACACCTATCTGTGGTCCTCTCAGGCTCTGCCTGATATTTTTTTTTCTTGTTTTCATCCTCTAAACCTAGGTGTGCCTTATGGTCAGGTGCATCTTATGGTATGAATAATACAGTATACAGCACTATTAATAGAATTCTGTTCTCACATATAAAGACTAGTAAAAGAAATAGTATATTCAGTATCTGAATTTTTTTCTAAGCCATTAATATCAAATAGTATAAAATACCTACTTTCCAGAAGTTCAATTTGCTGATGGATTAATATCTGATCAATCTGTTATAAGAGTGGGTTAAAAAAAAATAGAACTGAGCTATAATCAACAAATTCATTCTGCAACTAGTCTGTAAGTTATCAACCTCATCATTTAAGGGAAGTACCTTAAAGGAAACTAAACTAAGTTATTTTCTTTTTGGTCAATTTTCAGAATTAAAAAGGAATCTTATTTCAGCATCTGTCAGCCCTGATGCCTTCCAGAAAACTGGACCATCACTCTAAAATATCCAACCAGTACAAAGAATTTGTCAATTGGGAAAACAAGAAGTTGCAGGTCCAATACATCTAAAGCACACCAGTTTTGTTTGGTTTCAAATTATCAATGGCAGTAGAAGCAACAACTTTCACAAATCAAACCACAAAAACAGAACCAGGATTACTTTACATACAAGTCCTCTATACCATTCCAATCTTCTGGCAGCATCTATATATAATCAAATAAAGTTGTCCTTTGATTTCACTGGCCATTTTTCTAAACCAGGGGTCTCCAACCTTAGCAACTTTAAGATTTTTGGACTTCAACTCCCAGAATTCCTCAGCCAGCAAAGAATTCTGGGAGTTGAAATCCACAAGTCTAAAGTTGCCAAGGTTGGAGACCCCTGTTCTAAACCTATACGTCAGGGTTTGTCATCTTCCTCAATGAATGGGACATGTTTTACCAGCTGTAGTGCCATGAAATGCAGAAACACTCCTGTTCTACCTTTTTCAGGCTTTGGCACATGTTTTTATCCTAGAATTCATTCTAAATATAGCTAGGCTGGTATTTAGTGAATGAGTGCTTGCCTTGCATTGAAGACTATTCAGATTCAAATTTAAGCAACTTTATGCAGAGCTGAAAAAACTCATGTCTAAAAACTTGGGATATGGGCTGCGTTATTCTGGAAGGATATTCTAGAAGGAAGTTCTGCTTGAGAGTCAAACGTGCCACTACTCTGCTTATGTTTTGAAAGGTCCTGAAGACCTGGATCTTCGCCAAAAATTTTGGTGAGCATGATTGAAGCCCCACTTTCTTTCTTTTCTCTGTTTCCATCCAGGTTTGTTATCTCTGCCATCTTTGTTCTTTTTTGGTTGTGTTGTTTTCTTGTTTTAATCTTTAACCATTTATGGACTGTTCAGAATTGCTAGGAATTGGGCAGCATTTAAATTTAATCAAACATCATCATCATCATGTTAAATGAATGAACGGCCTCTACTTTCAGTGACCATACTTCCTTAAAAGAATAAAGAACAGGGGTGTCAAACTCATGTCGTCATGGTGGCGCATGTGATATATCAGGACTTTCCCCCCCTTTGTTAAACTGGGTGTGGGCTTGGCCAGCAGGTATCCAGCCCATGGGCTGTGAGTTTGATAGCCCTGATAAAGAACAAATCTGAAAAGGAGGTATATAAGGATTTTTGAAAATGTTTATGTTAAGTTTGCATGAAGAGTCAGACGGAAAGAGCTTCAGTGAAGAGTTTATTAGTGACTACAGCTCAAATGTACCCATCTTGGCTGGGCTACGGCTGCTACTTATAGCCAGCAGCCGCAGTTGCCAGCCAATCAGAGTGCAGGGTTTTCCCACACTTTTCAAACCAATCATATTTGACATTTTACAAGAACAATTCAAACTAAACCAATAACATTCAAACCTACATACATAACACCCCTCCCCACTAGGTTCAGTCCATACCAAACCCCAACCTATCTAATGTATTCTTTTAAATAGGTGGGGCTCTTACGTGTGTTGAGACCTTCGTGGTTCAGAAGTTTTAACATTCTCACCCAGTGAGAGAGGAAATGTGTCTGCTGACATTTCCCTACTGGGACTTCCTGTGAAAGAAGACCCTGTTTGATTGTTAGAATCTGGTCTCTCCTCCCAACCCATCTCCTGCCCAATGTCAGCACCCAAGTCAGGTAGTGATGTACAATCTTCCACTTCTAAGGATGGATCTTGGCATTGTGACAGGTTTTGGAATGGTTCCTGTCGTAATGGCTCGTTACACATGGGATGGATTCTTGCTTGCTGATTATCCTCCTGCTCCTCCCCTTCCCCCTTAGAATTGATATCAGGTGAGGGAACTAGAGAGGAACAAGTGCGATGTTCCTGAGAAAACCTGGATCTAAGTTGATCAATGTTCCTGCTCCAGAGGATTCCATCCTCTGTTTGCACCCTGTAAGAACAAGGGCCTGTGATTTGAGTTATCTCAGCAGGAATCCACAAAGGTTCACCCATAAGGTTCTTAGCATAACCAGAATCACCCACACTGAATGTGCGAACTTTGGAAGTGGAATCTAGTGGTGCGTTGGGTGCGTAAGTGGGATGAAGGTGGTCAAGGGAAGACCTAAGTTTCCTACCCATCAACAACTCTGCTGGGGATAAGTTATTAGATGGGTTAGAGTGATGTGCTGAACACTAAGAAGTTTTTCAACTTTCTCAGTGATGTCCCCAGGACCCAGTTGCTGAAGTTTCTCCTTGGTAAAACGCACCATGCGTCAGTCCAGCCGTTAGTCAAGGGTGCCCAGGGGCAGTGAGGGCATGTCTGATACCCTGTTGTGCTAAATAGGATTCAAAAAGGTTGGATGTAAATTGAGCGCCATTGTCAGAGACAAGAACATCGGGTAAATCGTGGGTTACGAAAAGTTTTTTAAGCTGCTTGATGACAGCATCAGTTGTGGTGGATGCCATAGGGATTACCTCTAGCCATTTGGAATATGCATCTACTATAATATGAAAGGTGTGCCCTCTGGTAGGGCCTGTGAAATCAATGTGAATCCTAGACCATGGGCCCCTAGGACATTCCCATTCCTGTTTGGGGCTAGAGGTGGGGCAGGCCTGACTACCTGACAGTTGGGACAAGATGCAACCCAGTTTTCAACCATTTTGTCAATACCTGGCCACCATACATAACTCCTGGCCAATCCCTTCATCCTTACAATACCAGGATGACCCTCATGTATCATTTCCAAAACCTCTCTTTGTAGTTTTGCAGGAATAACCACCCTGTTACCCCACAAAACACATCCTCTTAATACAGATAATTCAGTTTGCCTGGACTTAAAAGGTTGGGCCAGGTGAGGTAGATCTTGAAGAGGCCAACCTTTCTTAATCCAGCCTATAACAGGAGCCAATAAAGTGTCTTTGGCAGTCTCTCTGGCAATTTCAGCAGCATGCACTGGAAGCATGGCAACAGTTTCTCTGAAAAAGGTGTGTGTTTCAGGTTCAAAGTCCTCCTTGTGGCAAGGAAGTGGGCAACGACTCAGTGCATCAGCACGTCCAATGCCCTTGCCAGGCCTGTGAATCAGTTTGTATGAATAAGCTGCAAGAAATTCAGTCCACTTCAGCATTCTTGGTGACAGGATAGTAGGTGTAGGTTTATCTCCTGCCACAATGCCTAACAAAGGTTTGTGATCTGTAACAATGGTAAATGTTCGCCCATACAAATATTCATGACATTTCTTGACAGCTGCAACACGTCGTGGATCCCGGTTTGCCCCTTGGTATACTGAGGAGCTCCGGGAGATGAAACATCGTCGGAGGGGCTTAGAGAGCAGGTGGAGGTCACCTTGCCTCAATCCAACCATGCCCAGCTAAGAGCCTATATTAGGACTTACCTGGTGGCTATGGGAGAGGCGAGGAGGTCTTATCTCTCCACTCATAGCCGCCCCGCAGATAGTAGCCAGCCTCTGTTTTGGGTTACCCGCTCTCCTTCTGCCTTGAGGGAGGGCCGGACCCGCTGTGGGTAGGGCTGAGGAGTTTGGCCAATATCTGTCGGATAAGATTGCCTCGCATTCGGGACGGGTTGTCCTCCCATTTGCAGGGGTCTGAGGAACCAGTGGCAGGTAGTCTGGCCACTGTTATTTGGGATGAGTCTGATCCTGTTTCTGAGGATGAAGTGGACAGAATTATGCGGCAGCTGAGTTCCACCACATGTTTGTTGGACCCGTCCCTCCTGGCTGACTTATGCCGCCAGGAGGCCACCTGGTGGCTCCGGCAGTTGTCAATGCTTATTGAGGGAGGGTGTCTTCCCTCTGCCTTGAAAGAGGCGTGGTGAGACCCTCCTGAAGAAGCCTGCCCTGGACCCGACCGTGTTAGACAATCCGTCTGGTTTCCAACCTTCTCTTGGCTAAGGTTGTGGAGAATGTGGTGGCTCAGCAGGTCCCGCTTTTCTGGATGAAGCGGACTACCTGATCCATATCAATCGGGCTTCCCCCGGTCATAGCACGGAGACGGCATTGGTCGCTGATGGATGATCTCTGGAGGGCCCGGACAGGGTTTTTCCTCGGTCCTGGTCCTATTAGACCTCTCAGCGGCTTTCGATACCATTGACCATGGTATCCTTTTGCACCGCCTTTGGGGGTTGGGAGTGGGGGCACTGTGCTTCAGTGGTTCTCCTCCTACCTCTCGGGCGTCACAATCGGTGTTGGTGGAGGGGGTTCTGGTCCACCCCAAGGGCTCTCTTTGTGGGGTCCTGCAGGGTCGGTCCTTTCCCCTTTCCTATTTAACATCTACATGAAACCGCTGGGTGAGATCATCCATGGTTTTGGGGTGCGATTCCATCAATACTGATATACTCAGCTGTATATTTCACCCCAGGCCAGATCAGTGATGCCTCTCCCTGATGTCCCGTGTTTGATGCAGTACGGATCTGGATGAGTAGGAACATGCTTCACTCAACCCGCCAAGACTGAGTGGCTGCGACGGGCATCTCGCCCAGTCTAGATTGTCCATCTTTGGCCATAGGGGAGAGGTGTTGCCCCCTGTGGATAGGGCGCTGAATCTGGGGGTCCTCCTGGATGTATGGCTCCATTGGAGGAGCAGGTGGGGGCCGCCGCCAGGGGCCTTTGCCCAGCTCCTGCCTAGTTCGACAACTCAGCCTTTTCTGGACCAGGATGCCCCGCAGTTACTCATGCCTTTGTCACTTCTAGACTCACTACTGCAACACTCTCTATCTAGGACTGCCCTTGCATACCATCCGAGATTGCAGCTGGCAAAATGCGGCCGCTGGTGGTGATGGAGTTACCTGTTCTCCCATGTTGCCCCCTCCTGTGCGCGCCTACATTGGCTGCAGGTTGCGCCTGGTGAGATTCAAGGTTTTAGTTTTGACATTCAAAGTCCTACATGGCATGGGTCCTCAATATTTGAGGAGCCGCCTTCTTCCGATATCTAGTACCGCCGCCTCTGTGCGAGCTCATAGGCAAGGACTCCCTCGGGTCCCATCGGTGGGTCAGTGCCGCTGGTGACTCCTCACGACGAGCCTTTCGGTCAGCCCCTGACCTCTGGAATCAACTGCCTTTGGAGCCCGCCTGGCCCCTGATCTCCGACCTTCCGCCGTGAACTAAAGACCTGGTTATTTGACCAACCTGCTGTGACCCTCCCTGGGGAGGGAGGTTTTAATGTTTATTGTTTTTACGTCTTATATTTGGGCTTGTCTTTGTTTAATTATTTTTAAATATTTATTGTATATGTTTTATTGTGAGCCGCCTAGGAGATGGGGCGCATACAAGTTCAAGTATAAATAAATAAATTGCCAATGCTTCCTTGTCCAATTTGCTGTAATTCCTCTCTGCTTTGGTCAAAGTGCTGAGAGTAAAATGCAATAGGGGCTTTCTCCCACTGGGAAGCCTGTGGCTCAAACCCCCCACTCCAAAGGGGGATGCGTCACAAGTCAGTACAACAGGAAAATTCTCAGAGAACTGTATCAGTACAGTAGAGACGTGATTAGTCTTTTAATACTGTTAAATGCTGATTGTTCCTTCCTGCCCCAGACCCAAACAGACTTTTTGTCAAGTAATCTGTGCAATGGTTCTGCAATGGTTGCCTCTGAGGTAGAACATGTGATAAAAGTAATGAGTCCAAGGAAAGCTTGCAAATCTGTTTTGCATTTAGGTCTAGGGGCTTTGATTGCTTGAACCTTGGCATCGGTAGGATGGATGCCATGCTTGTCAATCATATAGCCCAGGAACTCAACCTTGTCAGTTTTAAGAGTGCATTTTTCTTCCTTGACTTTTAACCCCACTTTCCTGAATCTGGTAAGGACTTCTCTGAGTCTTTCTTGTAACTGAGTGTCATTTTCAGCAGAGATTAACACATCATCAAAGTAAGGCACTACCCCTGGCAGTCCTTGGAGCATCCTTTCCATAAGGCTTTGAAAGATGCCTGGTGCCACGCTTACTCCAAATTGTAACCTTTACATTTGAAGGCACCTCTATGAGTCACAATGGTTTGGGCCTCTGCAGTGGCATCATCAACTGTTAGTTGTTGATATGCCTGGGCCAGATCCATTTGGCAAAACTGTACCCCTGCCAAGTGAATGTAACAGATGATGCACCACTGGAACTGGGTATGCCTCTGCTGCAGCACATGGTTCAGTGTCCCTTTATAGTCCCCACAGATTCTGACTGACCCATCAGTCTTGACAGGTGTGACTATGGTGTCTCCCATCTGGAGTGGTCAGTGGGCTCTAAAACTCCTTGAGCTATTAGTTTATCTAATTGTGCATCAATTTTTTCCTTTAAGGCAAATGGGACCCTTCTGGGCTTTAAACGAATTGGGGACACCTTGGGATCTAGGTTGAAAGTGATAGGGGTCCCCATATACTTGCCCAATCCTTCGCTGAAGACCTCTGGAAACTCAGACTTCAAGGCCTCCTCCCATTCAGAGTTGCTCACGTGATTGATGCCAGTCACCTCGATGCCTAATGGATTGAACCACTCAAGTCCCAGCAAGCTTGGGCATCCTTGTCCACGATGGTCAGGGCAAACGCTTGGTGTGGCCTTGAAATTCTTCACATTGAATTCTCTTGTTCCAACTACTGGAATCTTGTTCCTTGGTAGTCTTTAAGAGTCAGTGCTTGCTTCTGGAAATGTTTCTTTTGAATATTGGGAAGTAGCCTGTGAATAGTGTCCCATGACACCATAGATAAATAGGAGCCTGAGTCCAAGTCCAAGTCCAAGTCCAAGGCCTTCCTTCAATGAGAGCTCCTTCACATGTACTTTTCTGCTTCTTAAGGTTGAAGAATGACCAATGGTGACTGTTTGATGAGTTTCATTCTTCCCATTTGCTTCTGAGTTGTGCCCATTTTCTCACTGAAGTTGTTGGGCTTGGAAATCTTGCCAGGAAACTTTCTTCTGTGTGGTGGAGTTCTGGATGATTTGCAGCCTCTTGCTAAGTGACCTCTTTTTTCACAACGAAGGCAGATGGTATCAAGAAATCCCCAGATTCAGTGCGGGGTGCCCCCCCACAACCTCTGCACAAAGTCTTGCCTTTTCTTCCCAGGTCTTTCTTTTTCCTCTCAATTCTGAGTCTATGGAATTCCTTCCTTCACCTCATTGCAGTCTGATTCAGAATCATTTGCTCCTAATGAGTTGTTGTGACTTTTCCACATCAGAATGGCTTGAGGCCTTGTTAATTTTCTTCATGCTGTTGAGGACTTAGTGGCTTCTGCTGAGGCCTCTTCTATGGCTTCCTTCAACGTGATCTTAGGTTTTAATAACAATTTGCTCTGAAGCACTTTGTCTTTGAGGCCTAGAACAAATCATCGCAAGATGGACCTCCAAGTTGTTAAACTACATGCACCCCCAATGTCTTTAAACTTGCCACCAAGTCATTAACGCTGCCCCCTTGATCCCGACAGTAAAACTCCGGTTCTTAATGAGGCACGATACTTGGGGGTGTAATGGCTCTTAAAGCTTTTCTAGATCAGGCCATTCCATTACCTTCATGTCTGCAGCCCGCCAATGCTCTCGCCATCTTGAAGACTGCCGGATCAAGAGTGCGTAAGCGAAAGACCACCCTCTTTCACTTCTCAGAGATGTCGGCGAGGTCGCTTCCTTCCAAATACATTTGGAATTGATCCATAATGATTCCCAGCCTTCTGCCGCTGGATCAACGGGCTGGGGGCATAGCGCAGCTATCTTGCTCTTCTGCTTGTCTTCTCCGCGATCGCCTTCTCTTCAGGGAATCCCATCCCCGCCACCAGTGCTAAGTTTGCATGAAGAGTCAGACGCCAAGAGCTTCAGTGAAGAGTTTATTAGTGACTACAGCCTCAATGGACCCGCCTTGGCTGGGCTACGGCTGCTACTTATAGCCAGCAGCCACAGTTGCCAGCCAATCAGAGAGGCAGGGTTTTCCCACACTTTTCAAACCAATCATAGATTTTACAAGTGCTTGGTCCCACTTGGAGGGCCGCCATTGTTAAGGCCATAACAACAATTAAGAGACTCCATTAGTTCTTCCTCGATGAGCTGACCTACACAGAGTCCGGGGCTCTTTTATTGGGTGAGTATAGGCGGGTTAGTAGAGCATACTATGAATACATTTTTCCATAAATGCAGGTGCAATAATTTGTGCAAGCGCAAAAAGGTTACAGTGTTTGTGGTTATGTGGTTGGATAGGATATGTAGAAACAGACAGACATTGCAGCTACATTCTCTGCTGCTAACTTCCTGTACATGGTCCCGACTCTGATAAGAATCTACACATATGGTCACACAAAGGTTACATGTCAACACAGAAGCAAAGTTATATATGTCTAATACACAAGTAACTAATGGATCCTTGTATGTGGTTCAGCTTTTACAGAAGCCTGTACACAAGTTTTAATGGCTAACAAAAGCAATTAATGATTTATAGCAACATCTCCTCTGTTTTTGTTTTTCAAAGATAGTCGCTCCTCTTCCCTCAGAGGGTGCTGGAAGGGTGTTTTGTGCAAGATGCCTTCAAGGGTCTGGTCAGTGGTGTCATCATTCATCCTCACTGCTCATGAAGAGATTTTGTTCTGATACATTATCCTGTGGCACGAGTTGATAGGTGCTGCTATATTTCTGGTTTAACAAGGCATTCTGAGATTCTGTAATACTAGAGTCTCTAATGAATCTACTTTGCTCTCGAGTAAATGTTGAAAGCATTTAAGCAAGCATGGCCTAAATGTGCATAGCAATATAAGCAAAATTAAAGGTCCCAAAGCAAAAGACTCAGGTAGGTAGTGAGCCAAGGAGGGAATTTGTAAACTCTCAAACCACCCTTGATGACCTCCCTCTCCCTTCTCTCGGATGTTCAGGCCTTCCCGGAGTTTGTTCATGGAGTCCTGAACTATGCCAGAGTGATATGCATAGAAACAACATTCTTCTCTTAAAGCAACACATAACCCCCTTCTTGTAAGAAAAGTAGGTCAAGTCCTCTTCGATTTTGCAAAACTACTTCTGAGAGGGAGGTGAGGGATTTTTGTAAGTGAGAGATAGAGGTTTCTATTCTTTCCAGGTCTTCGTCAATAGCCTCTAAGGTTGTGATATTGAGAATATTGATGTGCAAAAGAGGCTATTCCAGTACCTGCTCCTAGGCCAAGTCCCACTAACAGAGCAACTGTGAGGGTGGAGATAGGCTCTCGCTTGTGCCTAATGAGTTCTGACCCTGAGTAGGTGTTGTAAATGTCTTCCTCTGTGTGAAGGTATATGCGGCATAACTTGGACAAGAATGCAAAACCTGTGGTGTTAATCACATGGCCGTGGGCACAGGCTGTAAGGCCTGTAGAACAGGCCCACCATCCATTTCTAGGTGGTATGTAAAAGAGTGTTGTGTTGATTGTGCTATGTCTTGTATTGCAGTATTGTTATACTGTATAGGTACTCCTTTCCAATGAAGCAAACGTACCTGTGGTTTGGGTAAATCTGCAGATGAGGGAGAGGAAGTGTCGCTCTGCAGTGGTAGTTAAAATTATGAAATTCAGAGTATATAGACAAAGATTTAAGGTATTTTGTATCGATGGGAGGCCAGGAGGTTTTTTCCCCTGTTTCAAATATCGATTGAGTGCATGTTTAAGTGTCTGGTTACGCTTCTGCCAAGGCTTGGCCTTGGCTGTTGTAAGGTATTCCAAATTTGTGGATAATATCCCATCGATTACAAAACTCTGACATGGCAGAGCTTGTGTACAGGACCATTATCAGTTTTAGCTTTTGGGCCCCAACGATGCAAAGGTTCGAATACAGTGATTGATCACATGTTTAGAGGCTTCCTCTCTGAGGAGTGGCCATAAACCCTGAAAATGTATCAATGGAAACATGTAGATATTTCCAGGGGCAAAGGAGCATATTGGGTAACATCCATTTGCCATATTTGGCAGGCCTGTGTGCCTCTGGGTTGCATAGGAATAGCAATAGCCTGCTGACTACAAGGGGCATTGCTGCCGGATGGCCACTGCCTCAGCAGCTGTAATACCAAATTGTTTAATGAGCGCTTTTGTATTTTGGTGAAAGTATGAGTGGCTTTCCCAAGGTGTTACAGGTTGTAAAGGCAAGATCAAACGCGGCTGCATCGTCTGCCCTATTGTTACCTTCTTGGAGCACACCAGGAAAGGTTGGTGGCTCCTAATATGAGCAAAAAATGGACAATTTCGTTCTGCAATTAGGGACTGCAGAGTACAAAATAATGCCAATAAATCAGGTTCAATAGATGGTGATAGGTATGAGCCAAATATTGTTAAAACAATTTGAGAAACATACAAGCTATCAAGAATCAAATTAATTGGGACTTTAGAAAAAAGCTGAAAAGCCAAAATTGCAGCGCCAATTCAGCACGCCACAGATTTTTGTGGTGTGTTTTTTTGTCTTAAAAGGATTAGAGAGGGGTTTGGAGATAGCTTGCAGGTATGGTTTCAGGAGAAAGAAAAATAACACATCAGTATTGCAGTTACTAAACAGATAAATCAGTTTCAACAAAATGGAGACACAACAGATGAGAAAGGGAAAAACTGGATTCAAATGCTTCAGGAAAAGGATGAACAGGTAAAAGCATTTAAACACACAGTAAATGCAAGAATGAAACTTTTCTTGTAAATGAACTTAGAACATTCGTTAATAACCCGGTTTTCTTAAAAGCACAGAGGAGAGAAAATTTAACTCTGTTCCTCATCCGGTCTAATTGGCCAGATCAGACCAGAAGAAGACAATCTCAGTGTTTTTAATTCTTAACAATTTAAAATTAATATCTGAAGGGATCAGAGACACTTAACAGTTGCAACAGTTACCTCTAGGACACACAAAGTCTTAGACACACACATGCGCCACACACATACCACACACACAAAGACACAGAGGAAAACAAAACTTGAGGTTTACACACACACACTGATCATTCCCACAATAAATACCTCTTGGTTAAATTGGGAAGGCATAAATCTTAAGGAACAAACCATGGTAGCATAGAAGATAAAGAGACAGATCTTTAAGACTTTTAGAGGCAGAAGCACGATGGGGCACTTGAACTCCTGCTGCATTTTGAGTATACCCAAGGGACATAAGGTTAGTTTGCAAGGTCCGTTGAATCTAAAAGGCCCTGCTCATGGGCTTCTTTGAGCCCTTTCTTACTGCCCCATGGGGACAGAGGATGATTCTCCAGCCGGCACGGCCAATTTTGACGGTGGAGAGGGCGCTTGGAGGTTTGTTCTCTGCCGACAGGGACTTGGCTTCCTTGTCGGGTTTGTCCTCTGGGGAGGACAAATCTGTTTTTTCTTGATATGGAGGGGGTGCTGGCTGACCAAACCCTCCTCATGAATTGTCTTAATTGGGATTGGTTCTAATTGTGGGTCAAATTGATCATTGCCAATCTGAACGAAGTTGTACAGGATAAAGGGAACAATTACTTAGTTCGTCCATGTCCAAAGCCTTGTTGACGAG
>CM019151.1:157754796-158011582 GCA_009733165.1 Naja naja
CTTTTAGTGCCACCGCCGCTCTATCGCAACCGGCTGGTTTATTGTCTGCTATCCTGTAAGAAGCGTCTTTGGAGACCAGCCGCAGACGCGTTCGCTCCCGCGGCAGGGCAGCCTGAGAAAAGCCTTGCTCAAAAAGTCCTGATCATCTGGCCCAGGGGAGAAGAATATCTTCCCAATGCCGCTCCCCCCCCATCCCCGCTCCTCCCCCGCCTTCAGCTGTAGGAATATGGGTGGCTTACCTGCGAAACAGTCTCCAGTAAAGGAATTGGTGCTAAACCCATAACCCACGTGCCCGAGAAAGGTCAAGACTCGTGGGTGCATCTCTCCCGCCCCCACTGTCTTTCTCGTGTGTGTGTTAGTGTGCGTGTGACAGAGACAGTGGAAGAGAAGCATCCTAAACTCAGGTCTACCCACCCAGACCCTTTGAAAAGTGAAAAATCGCTGTCCTCCACCCCAGTTTAGTCTGCCAGAAGCTGATTGGAACCCTTGTTTCCCAATTTCCCCCATCTTCCATTCTTCCCCCTCCATCTTAATCACTTACCCCACTCCACCTGTTGAAAGCGAGATCCCTTCATATCTGTCTACCAAGCCCGGACTGACAACAAATAAGAGAATCTAATCATAACAGAGCAGGAAAAGAAATAGGGAGATGGGAATAGAGGCTGGGGCGGGGAGAGAATTAGGTCGGTGGGCAGCCAGAAGTCCTCTTGGGTGCTTCATCGGAAAGTTCACCCTTCGTTTCTTCTTTTCTTGCTTTCTGAAAATAGTTGGGAAACACATGATGAAATAGAAATAAAACGTCGGGACGGTATTTTAATGGCTTATGTGTCACGTTGGTGCATGTGGCTTTGAACTGGAGCAGCTCTGGTTTCCTGCAGAGAACATGCCACAAATCCCACTTTTGATCACTTCTACAACCCACAATGCTTGCACACATACAGCGCACACAGGCTCAAATGGAGTTTCTAGTTCAGCCGCCTTCCACCACCACCCCACTCCCCCCACACACCCGGAGAAATAAACAAGTGAAGAAACAAAGCAATCAAGCTGTCATTTTTAGGCGGCACTCCTCCTTGAAGGTAAAGTCTTGGGGTGGGTTTTAAATGGATTCCCTGCGTTCCGAAGACTCTCTCCCTCTCTCTTCTGCTAGCTGCAAAGGTGCACAGGTTTCTCCCGAGGACAAACCCCCCAGATTCTCCTTTTGTTGATCTCCCTGGAATTAACCATGCTAAATACAGTAACCTTTCACCTTTCAGGCCAGATCTAACACTTGCAGGGTGAGGCACATTTCTAACCGAGATGGGATACTTCAAACCTGTTGCTCAAGGCGCTGGAGTCTTGCTTATATGGGTTTGGTTTGCAAGGCTACTTTCGCCCAAACCTCAGCGCTAAGAAGGGAGAGAAAACCCAGGAAACGTACAGACCAGAAAATCTTCCCTTCTCTTGTATTGAATCTGCAAGGGTGTCTGGCGTGCAGCATTCATTTGCACTACGTGTATCACAGCAAAAGGTTTCCTTTTTTAAAAAAAAATCTGTTTGCCATGCGGACCCCCTGCCCCTTTTAAAACATTGCATATTGTATCAGGCACCTAGATCTGCCAGGGGAATTTGCTTCATCGCGCCTAACAGGCCATTGGAAGGGTGCGTTTTTTGTGCGAAAGCTCCCATTGGTTCAACAGACCTGAAAGATTCTGAGTTTTAGCTGGTTTTAAACCCCCCACGCCACCCCCAATTTTAAATTTCTGGATATGGGTGGGAAATGGGTCCGGGTTAAAAACAAAGCAGGTTCCCAACTAATGCTGTTTAAAAAAAAAACAAGTACATTTTGGAAAACTGCAAGGAAGAGAGTCCAGAAGTTGCATTCTTAAATGATTGAGCCACAAAGATTGTTTTTAAGGACCATACTTCTCCATCTCGACAGTCATTTTAATATATAGTCAATGGCTCTTTGTAACAGGAACAAAGGCGAACTATTCGCAGTTCTTCAATAGACTTTAGTTGGGGGAAAGGCAGGTTAATCGAGGGGTTGCATCTAGAAAACAAGCAAGTGTTGTATGTTTGCACTGAATCCAAATGTCTGCATTTTCCTAACTAAATCAAAGGGAGTGTTATTTCTTTTTCTGCTCACTCATCTGAAGGTAAGTAAATTTTCTCTGGCGATCACAAGCTTGGTCAGCAACAAAGGCGCCGCCTGCTTTTTCCACCGTCCTGGTGTGGCAAGTTGAGGAATTTCAATAAATGTGACAAGGGTGACTGATTTGTGAACTAGAAACGGTTCAGCGTCAGAAAATTTATACTGCTCCTATCTAGAGAGGATTTCAAATGCATTATAAAACCCCAGGATCCAAGAACTTCATGCAGCATAGAAGAGACAAAAGCAACTTTGGGAAAATTTACAGGTTTTTTTTTTAATCTTGAATTAAAGAGTTGGGTTTTTAAAAAAGGTAGAAAGGGGAGGGAAAAAAACACACAAAGTAAGTATGAAAAAAGAGACAACACAACCACTACACAAAATAGCCAAAGCAAAAACAAAAGCAAATTGAAATGCTCTCACCCACCTGCCTTTTGATGGGTGTTACATAGTTTTCGGGGGGGGGAATCGAACGTATTATTGCCACTTCCCTACTGTTGTAGATTTGTTGTTTTAAAACAAGGTCTAAACAAGTCACCGCTAACTTTGGGGACAGCCTAGAGGTAGGTATGTATGTATGTATGTATGTATGTATGTATGTATGTATGTATGTATATAAAGAGGTAAACGCAAGGGGGAAAGGAGCAGATCACAAAAGGATTTCCATGGTCAAGCCCCTTAAAAAGTTGTTGAGTGTTGTTCAAAGGTCTTGAGCGACAACCCATGAGCACTTTGGAAATAAAAAGGTAAAACATAGGACAGGAGGGACATCTACAGCTCCAGAACAAACCTGGGGAAAAGCTTTGGAAATATTTTCCAGCATAAAAATAATATATTGTATGTTTGTGGGTACAAAAAGTTGCTACTCCTGTACGAGCTGTTTGTTAAACGCGATGTCACTCGGCTTCACAATACCTGGGATTGATGAGAGGAGAGAACCAATCAGGACAGAGCAGAGGTTTTGTGCACCCTTAATTGGAGAGGAAGGAGGGAGTTGCAAGTGAAAGTAGGAATAGCGAGGCACCAATGAACTGCGACGTCGGCCTCCACGTAGCTCCTCCCCTTCTCCCATTCATGGGGGAGGGGGGACGGTGTCGTCTTTTCAATTCATTTATCTGCAGGAATGATTGCCGCTATCAGTCTCGCGTTCACCGCCCGGCTGAGGAGGTGAAAGTTTCTCCCCAGGAAGATAAACCGCAAAAGACAATATTGTGCATGATTTGCGCCGTTTTTTTTTTAAACAAAGCAGGGGGAAAAAGGAAAGTGAAGGGAGGGAAAAGCCAAAGGAGGGAAAAAAGAGACTGGGGGGGGCGGAGAGTGAAAGAACTGGAAGAGAATTGAAAATTGTTCGCTACTTCTCTACATTCCTCTAGCTTCTGTTTTTTAAAAATTCCAGAAAGGAAAGAACTCAAGGAAGTTTCGTTTTTGTTTTGATTTTTTTTCCCCAGCCAGACTCTGCTTCCTTCCTCTCGTTTGGCTATTGTTATTTGAGAGCGGGGTCTCTTGAATTCTCTCCCGCCTCCCCGCGAAGACCCCGAAAAAGTGCAGTCCGAGAGGCAGGAGGGGGGGAGGCGCAATCGGTTTTGCCTGTGCGCGCGCCGAGGTCTTTTTTTACTCTTCTTTTATTTTCGCAGCTTCTCGACTGCTTCCTCGGCGCTCCCCCCAGCCTTCTCCACCCCCCCTCGCACCCGACCCTTTCGCCCACCCTCTCCTTTTGGGGTGTGTGTGCGTGTGTGTGTGTTTTTTTTTTGGTGCGCGGATGCCGAAGGGGGAGTTCCTGATGCGGTCGCTTTAGTGGCTGATCGTCGCGCGGACTTTGGCAAGAGAAAGGCACGGCGAAGCTGGTTGGATTGGCGGCGGCGGCGGCGGCGGCAGCAGCGGCACCGGCAGCGGCTCTTCCTTCCCGTTTTCCCTGCCGTTTGTCGGCGGCTGCTTCTTTCGTATCTCCCCCGCCCTCCCTGCCCCCGATAAATCACTTTTGTTCGGCGGTTGCTGCCGCAGCTGCCCGCAAAGCGGGAAAAAATGCTCCTGGATGCTGGACCTCAGTACCCAGCCATCGGTGTGACGACCTTCGGCTCCTCTCGCCACCACTCCACGGGCGATGTGACGGAGCGTGAGGTGGGACTGGGCATCAACCCCTTCGCCGACGCCGGCATGGGAGCCTTCAAGCTCAACCCCAGCAGCCACGAGCTGGCGTCGGCCGGCCAGACCGCTTTCACTTCGCAGGCCCCGGGCTACGCGGCGGCGGCGGCGCTGGGACACCACCACCACCACCCGGGCCACGTCGGCTCCTACTCCAGTGCGGCCGCCTTCAATTCCACGCGGGACTTTCTTTTTCGCAACCGGGGCTTCGGAGAAGCGGCGGCGGCGGCCAGCGCGCAACACAGCCTCTTCGCCTCGGCGGCCGGCAGCTTCGGAGGGCCCCACGGGCATGGCGAGGCGGCGGGCCATCTCCTCTTCCCGGGCCTCCACGAGCAAGCCACAAGCCACGCGTCGCCCAACGTGGTCAACGGGCAGATGCGCCTCGGTTTCTCCGGAGACATGTACGGCCGACCGGAGCAGTATGGGCAGGTGACCAGCCCGCGCTCCGAACATTATGCATCCCCCCAACTGCACGGCTACGGCCACATGAATATGAACATGGCAGCCCATCACGGGGCGGGGGCCTTCTTTCGGTACATGAGGCAGCCCATCAAGCAAGAGCTCATCTGCAAGTGGATCGAACCCGAGCAGTTGGCTAACCCCAAAAAGTCCTGCAACAAAACTTTCAGCACCATGCACGAGCTGGTGACTCACGTCACCGTGGAGCACGTTGGCGGGCCCGAGCAGTCCAACCACATCTGCTTCTGGGAAGAGTGTCCCAGGGAAGGGAAGCCTTTCAAGGCCAAATATAAACTGGTCAACCACATCCGTGTCCACACGGGGGAGAAGCCTTTCCCTTGCCCTTTCCCGGGATGCGGCAAAGTCTTCGCTCGGTCGGAAAATCTCAAAATCCACAAAAGGACGCATACAGGTATGTCTCAAAAAAAAGGCCAAACTTCACTTGCCTTGGCGGGTTCAAAGAGGGCCGTTCGCAACAGTGTCTTTTCGGGAAGGGAAGAGGCCTCGGGAGTCCTGTAAGGGGGCCGTTGCCAGAGCGATCCTAGCCGAAGAAGGCGATCGAATTTCGGGTTGAAGTTCAGCTAAAAGAACAGGAGAGAAACAGAGTTTTTTTTCTCTAGAGTTTTTAGATTTAGATTTTAAAAAAATATATTTTTCAAATAAGGAAATTCGGAAATATAGGTTCTAACAGCTGGGGATGGAAGGGAGGCGGGAGTAGGAATTGAAGGGAAAATGGCAGCGATCTGAATTTATTGGTTTTAATTAATTGGTTTGACAGCATTGCTTTGAGAAATCTGGCTAAATTTATAGCTTGTTCATTCCGGTTTTTCTTGCTATCATTTTTATTTCTCTGTAAATATTTAATTACGTGAGCAAATTTAAGTAATATGAGCTGTATGGGTTTGTGTTATTACATGCTAGTCTTGGAAAAGGTTTATTGTAATATGTCCTAAATCAACAGCACCTTAAAATTTCTTTCTTTCCTTGCTTCCTTGCTTCCTTGCTTCCCTCCTTCCTTCCCTCCTTCCTTCCTTCCTTCCTTCCTTCCTTCCTTCCTTCCTTCCTTCCTTCCTTCCTTCCTTCCTTCCTCATTCTATCATATAAGTTTATACGAAAATTGGAAGCAGTAACTGTTACCACTCGAAAGTTTAATCAAAGCCTATAATGCATAGCAAGTGAGACAACTATAAAGTTCTATCAGATTATGTGCAGACCAGGGTTGAATAAGGAAAAGGGAAAGTAAACTAAGACGAGGAGTAGCTTTAATAGTGGCAGCGAATTTCCCTTGCCAGAGACTGCCAGTTTTGAAACAGCAGGTTCGCGTCTGGTGAAACCCTGGGGTCTGTTCTTGAAGTGGAAGAAAAATTCAGTAAACATTTTATTTAGTTCTCGTCTCCCGATATTTCTTGGAGTTGGAATGATCTGGTGTTTGTGTATATATTATATGATAGAAAAATTAACGCGCACGAAGTCCCCGATTTGTAACGAGAAGGTTCATGTTTATTTTTTCAATAGGTGAAAAACCCTTTAAGTGTGAATTCGAGGGCTGTGACAGGCGCTTCGCCAACAGTAGTGATCGCAAAAAGCACATGCATGTCCACACGTCAGATAAGCCTTATCTCTGCAAAATGTGCGATAAATCCTACACGCATCCCAGCTCCCTACGAAAACACATGAAGGTAAAAACGATGGGTTCGGTTTTTATCATGCTTCTGAGCTTCTCCTTGCTAGGACCTTCTCGCCTCCGTCGCTGTGGTTCGCCTCCCCTATCCCATCGCCGACTTGCATTATAACCCACCGCTACTTGTTTTCGGAGAGGGGGGTGGAGAAAGGAGTGGAGAGCCCCCAGGTTATTTCTTTTTGCCAAGGGTCATTCGACCTACAGTGAGTTTATCCACAACGGTATGGCCACTCTAGACAGGAATACTCCCAAACTAACAATTCCATTTCTTTTGCCCTGAGAAATGGCCTCACAATGGGTCCCGCTCCGGATTCATCTGGGGTTAGGCGCTGCTTCGGAAAAAGGATTTAAAGCAAAATCGAGATGGTAGTGCTTTGAAAGAACCTAGATGGGCATGGAAACCTCCCGTTTTCTTGTTTAAGCGTTAACAGCTCAGGTTTGTGTGTGTGTGTGTGCAATCCAGGCCCATATTTTCCTTGCACGGCGGTCCGTCCCGCGAAATTAACAGAGTTGGCGGAGACTTCAGTTTCTCTGTGATCAGCCAGCATCCTGATTACCAAAGCAAGATTTCAAACTTCTCGCGTTTTCTCTCCTCTCCCTCCCTCTTCGCTGGCAGATAGAGTTCAATCGGTGAATTTAGCATTCGGGACAATTGGCCGAGATAGCGCGCATGCACATTGGTGTGTCAGTTAGACACCCATAACTATTTAGCTCTGCAATGTGCACCGTGTGTACGTGTGTATGCATGTATGTAAATGTAGATGCATATGTATGTATGTGTATATATTTGTATATTTAAGCTATGTGTGTATATATGTATGTGTGTATGTGTATATTTAAGCGGTGTGTATACACGTACAGAAAGTATATACGTACATACGTACCTACCTACTCCCACCCACCCGCATGTCAAGCTTTCCTCTTTGTTATCTCTTTTTCTGTTTTCCAGGTCCATGAATCCTCTTCCCAGGGATCCCAGCCTTCTCCCGCTGCCAGCTCGGGTTATGAATCGTCAACTCCTCCAACCATCGTCTCTCCATCCACAGAAAACCAGACCACGAGTTCCTTATCCCCCTCATCTTCAGCGGTCCATCACACGTCCAGCCACAGTACGCTCACGTCAAATTTTAACGAATGGTACGTTTAAACAAACAAACGAACAGGGGCAAAAAGCGACCTATTTAAAAGACTCAAAAAAAAAATAACGAACACTTTGAAATTGATGCATCTTTTTTGGGGGTGTGTGTTTTGTTTGTTTTTTTATATAAATAAATAAATCTATCAATCTATCTAAATGCTGCCATAGACCCAGGAGTGAACCAAATCAAGAATTCTCTCTCTCTCTCTCTCTCTCCCTCTCTCTCTCTCTCTTCCTCCTTCCCACCCCTGTCTGGTTTCCTTCCCTCTCTCCTCCCTCTTCTGCTGTTTTGCTATGGTTCCGGTGGGGCCAAAGGCTAGGAGAGCAAAGCCCAAAGGGTTCTGTTGTGTAGGAGAGAATGGCCGGTTTGTGGTGCCATCTTGCCCATGGGCAGGGCTTTTTAGATGGGAACCACTAACTGGAGCTCTCACAACTGCATGTTTCTCCGGGCAGCTGCCTCCTGTTTTCTGTAAATACAGAAATACTAGCATACAATGTACTGTTTGATTTTGTAAATAGTTCTGCCACAAGTTGAAATAAGGGGGTATGTGAAATGGTGGTCTTTGCATATACTGGGGGTGGGATGGGGGGGAGGGGAACTGAGGGAGGAGGCTGAAAGGGGGAAGGGGGTGGTAGAAGATCAACTATTTGTACTGAATGGCAAGGATGTTCTAGTAAATGTGTACCAAAATGTGAATTACTTTGTATTATTACAGTCTAAACGTCAACCTAACAGAATATTATTGGTGTGCTTTTTCTTTTATATAAAGTGCAAGCCTTTCGTTCCAAAGTCCAGTCTAAGTAGTGCAGTAAAATGTTGTTACATGTCCTGTCAAAATAATTCGTATAGTGCAAGCCTGGATCTGCGTGTCAAACTGTTACATTTGTGTATGTAAAGTGATATTAAAAAAAAAGAAAGGAAAAAAAAAGCTATAAGCTATAACCTGTCCATTGCTTTTGGCAAATACAACCACATATTGTATATATTTCCCGAATTCCATATTTATCCGCATGTAAAGGTCTGGTTATACATGTTACAGATATTCAATATTTATGGCTAGAAGAATTGGTATGTACAATTTAGTTTACAGAACTGTTTGGTAACATTTCGTACATTATTAAAGATTCTGAAATCCTGTAATTTGTGGTAGGCATCCTTATTGCTTTGCTTGGGGTGCTGCAACTTAGATTTTTTTTTGGGCAGTTAACTTTGGAGTCACCCCTCTCCCCTCCTCTTGGTCCCCCCTTTTCTTCCATGGTGTCATCAGGAAAGCAGCAACATTGATGTAAATGTGATAAATGCATGCATAGTGTCCCCACTGGCATGACAGTCATGTGTAATTAGTATTAGATTAAAACCTATGGAGTAGAAGTTTTCATTTGCAATATAATTTAACTGGCCATCATAAGCATAGAGTGTATTATTATTGGTTGAATTTGTCCTACAGAAGGAAATTTCATCTGGAGAACAGAAGAAAGAAAAGAAAGAATATGCCCAGAATGTATGCTTGACCAGGGAATTATAGTACCAAACTACTGCAGTCAGTAAGGATTGAAATAATTTATATGAGGATTAAAACTAAAACAAAACAAAACACTGGAGAGACTTTGACTATAATTTCTTTAAAATAATTTTAAAGATGGCCACAAGTGACATCTTGTCCTTCCTTTGTAATGATTTCTCCATCCCCTCCCCCATTACTAAACCCTGAAACCACACCGTCGTTTTGGAATCATCCAAATATAAAGCTTTTTTTAAAATCTCTTCCCTCTATCATTATGGCCAACCTTAAAAGCTTCTTACGGAAATGATAACAAAAACAAACTCATCTAAGGAAGGCTGGTTGGAGTTTATGTACTTTATCTCTTTTGTCTCCCCCACCCCAATTTAGTTAAGAAATCTGTTCTCCTGGCTGGCTGGCAGTAATGCAGTAAAAAAAATATGTCTTTGTGTGCCAATATTAGTTGTACATAATGACTGTGGCACAATTCCTTTTTTAAAAAAAATCAGATTGCTTCTCTTTGCAATTTAGTTTGATAGATTTGCAAGCTGTGGTGCTTCTCTTAACTTAGTGATGCTTGTAGAAACTGCTAGGCTTTGTTCCTGGATGTAGCTTGCATGATCGCCCCATTAAGCAGACAACATTTCAACAAGACAACACAGATCACAAGCTTGGCTAAAACTCTCTGTGTGTCGGCTATCATGTCACAGAGTGAATTACATCTGGTGACCTCTTCATAGTTCAAGGAAGGGTGTGTGTGTGTGTTTGTTTGTTTGTGTGCGTGTATGTGCGCGTGCACTGTAGGTATTTTTAAGATCAATCAATCCGTTGTGACTTCTAGAGTGAGAAAAATTTGGGGTGGGTAAACATCTTGGTATGGATTCATTCATTGCTTCCAATGCTTAATGCCTTTATTGGTTAACTATTTGCAATACAGTACTGTAATGGGGTATTTATTGTGCTTGTTTGAAAATAAATGTCATTAGGGGAAGGAGATGCTGTGTTTTCTCTTGCTTGAATGTTTAAAGCTGCAATCCTGTATACAGCATCCTGAAAATAGTTCTTCTAAATGCAATAAGGTTTAGTTTTCAACAGAAATGGGCTTGCATTCTTCATTCAGCCAAGCTAGGCCTGCAGAGAAGAAATTAAGTGCAGAGGGGAGAAAATGTGTGTGTGTGTGTGTACTCATGCAGACAAACACACCCTTGCCATTTTTTTTTCAATAGCAAAGATCAGACAGCAAGCTGGCAAAGTTGGTGCTCTTGTCTGTCTCATTTTAAGTACGCTTTCTAGAAAATGTTAGTCTGGCCATAAACTCATTTAGTCTTTCAACATTTAGTCTTTCAACGTGAAGAGCGCCACCTTGTAAGGTCTACAGTAACTGAACAAAGTTCCTAAGAGAGACTGAGCAGAGAACCTACTGTAGAGGCAAAAACACAGAGAACAGCACCCGAAAGACACATTGGGAATCAACTGAACTCTAAAGAAATGCAACCTACTGACAAAATTTAGCATTTTTCGCCCTTTAACTTTACTTTAAATGTAGTCATTTTGTACTGGGGATGGTGTTATTTTCTTTTTAAAGGGAAATAATTATGGCTTTTAAAAAAAGGAGTCAGTGGGTGGAACAATCTCCTCCCTACACCCACTCTGAATACTCACCTAGATTTTTTATTTTATTTTTAAGGATTGATTGATTCACGCTTAGATAACATTTAAAAGAGGAATGCAACTTTCCCCCCTTTTGGCTGTGCACTTCTCAGCCTTTTTCCTTCCATGTTGTGTGGGTTCCGAACAGTTGGTCTTATCTGAATTTTATGAGAACTCGCTGAGTATTTTAGCCAATTGATTAGAACTTGGTTTCCATTACATTCTATTTAAGGTTAGGGTTGTGGCTGTGTGTGTGTGTTTTAAAATAAATTTTTATCAACTGGATAAACAGGCTTCTCAAAATCAGCAGTTGTCCATTTTTTTCCCTGCTATACAATCCAGAGACCCCGGGGAGAAAGTATAGCATGTGTAAAATTATAAGGCAGTTTTACATTTTTAGATCTGAACAGGTTTTTATATTAATGCATACAGGCATGTGTGTATATGAGCACACATCTGTGTTTACAAACCACCCCCCCACTTTATTGTATAAAAGAAGATACTGTTGTTCCTTATATGAATGCTTAATTAACCTTGCCTTGACGTAAGAAATCAGTACCTGCCTGAAATCATCACCTTCAACAACATCTTTTTCTTCCTTCTTCTTCCTCTTCCTTATTTTAAAGGCTGGATGTAAGGATGCCACCGAGAGTTTGCATTAAATGGCCATTTAAACTTTGGCACCGTCTGTCATTGCACGGGTACTTTTAATGGCTTTGTACAATGCATTTTTCACACTTTCTTCATGGGCTATTAGGTCTAGAAAGATGAGAAGCTCTGGTTGAGAAATATGAATTGCTAGCGTCTGTTTAGCGGGAGACTCAGACAATGCACAAGCGAGCTGCTGGAGAGCGCGGAGTCGCGCTTTTGGATTATGAAGGCGCTGGCCTGCATCTCAGACGCCTTCGCTGCTGCTGCTACTGCTGCTGCTTTGCTGTAGTCTTTCCACCCTCTGCAAAAGACAGGACGGTATTTCAAGCACCCAGATTCCTGGCAAAGGGTTTAGATACAGCCGTAACTGCGTTGGTTTTCTGGGCGATCCCAAACAGGATGCAAAGTTCCTTAAAAAAAAAGGGTGTGGGATCACCAGAGTTTAGAAACCTTACTTTGCAGCAAGGAAGCCATCGGACCATATTACCTTCGCAAACACCTCACCACAACAGCTGTGGATCTTAACATTTCAGAGACGAATTGTGTACCGAATTACATTTCCCCGCAATCCTATCAAGCGTTCCCCTTTTTTAGATGGACCCTTTGTCTGTAGAAATCAAATCACATGTCAAAAATAGATAAACCAGTTAAAAACAGATGAAACTCATAAATATTCATAGTTAATGTGATTTAAGAATAGATCTCAAACTACCCTTTTAAGGTTTAACTGTACTTTAAAAAAAACCTAAAATTATTCAATGGCTAAAACATGCTGGAATATTGAAAATTGTAGATGTTATCATATTCGGAGTAGCTAACTTTTTTTTGTTGATTTAATAAGAGGTTTATAAGGTTTTGTTTTGTCTTTGTGAGCATTTACACCTGGATCTTAAATAATGTGAAAACGTGACTTCCCATTAGGATTTCACTTATCAATGGAAAATGAAATGAAATTGCACTTTGAATTTTCATGGAAATCTCACTGAATATTTGCTCTTTTCCTCACTGCATCTCAGCAAATTTACTTTTGAATAACTGCTTAATTCTTGGATAGAAAAGAATTCATGTCAGAGGCTTTTCTGATTCCTAATTGAAAAGGAAAAGGGGTCACGAGGCATGGAAATGAAACATGAACCATCATTTTCAAACAAATTACTAAACGATGCAAATTAAGGAATGATTTCTACTACTGGTACAACAGTTGGTGCCTTTTAGAAGAAAATAAAATATTTTTAATGCAAGTGAACATCTTGTTCACCTGTATCAATGTACCTACTGATATATCCACAGCATGCAGGATTGCTATTCTACTTATTTTGCAAATTTATTTGCACTTAGCCATGTGAATGTGTGTATATATGTGCATGATCCTCCCCCCATCATACCAGCATTTTTACACATATTTGAATAGATATAGCCTGCATTGAGGAGATAACAAGTGAGGGTCTGGAGACATTCTTTTAGGGCAGCAAAGGAGAAGGCAAAGTAAAGAGAAAGCTCCAGCATCTTCAAGATGGGCACAACAGAAGATAAGACAATGAAGGCACAAAACAATGTGGGATTAGGCCTGGCTAGCAAAAACAATCCTGGCCAATCATAGAGAAAGGATTTTTGTGGGAACAAGATCACTGGTTTAAAGAAGGCAACCATCATAAGAAGTCATGATTTATTCAGCCAGATTTCCTATATTACCACATGCTCTTATTTTGTGGGTGTGCATGTGTGCACATACACACATGATTTTTTTTTTGCAATACAATGGGGTATATTTTTTAAAAAAAATGAACATGCAGAATTAACATGGAAAAATTTAACATGCAGATAATACAAACATTCAATGAGTCAGCAGCACATTCTTGATCACAAACTTACATCAATACTCAATTCTACGGCTACTCTTTTTGTCTAAGAAGCTTTTACATTTTTTGTGTGTATTTCATAGTGCATGATATTTCCCCTTCCCATTTTTGTTTCTCATACCAAATCAGTCTGTCCCAGACATTTGCCACAATGGGTGCTATTTAGTTTGCAACCATTTTTAACAACTTAAAAAAAACACCCATTTTAAACTTATGCTTGAAGATACCAACATAAAATAAATTATCAGAATTGAGCCTTCTCTATTTATTGTTGAAATGTGTATGCATGTCTGCATACATTTATGTGCATTTAGATAACTGCAATCCTTTGACATGATAAAAATCAGTGTTAAGTCTGTCCCTTTCTCCTAGATTCTGTAATTCAGATCTGCTGCATCTTTGCTTAATAAGAAACACTATCATGTGAAACCAGAGGGCTATTTTTACCATGCAGCTGGAAGCTGTCATCAATTGGTAACATTGATTTCAGTTTTAGACTGCTAAAATAAAATAGCATGAAGTTTCCAGTTGACGGCCCTATTGGAAAATGGCTTTTGAATAATAGTAAATCAAGTTAATTGCAATATATGTGTATAAAAACACACATTTTATGCAGATATCTTAGGAGAATTAGCACAGGCAGAGATCTTTGTGTACATGGCAATTCTCACTTGTGAAACAGCAGCACCCAAACCTGATTGAAACATACAGAAATGGCAAGTTTGCAAGGCACGGATCAACAAAATTAAGCCCTTGGAAACCGCACTTGTATCCGTGCGAAGCTTTAAGCATGTGTTTGCTATGGATCTCTTCTAGGGCTTACGTGTATTCAATATTAAGGCCTGTAGTAAACAATTGTATCGGTAGGCAGGACAATACTGCACACCCACCTCGAATGTTTACATTTAAATAACCTCTTTCTTCCATCGAATTTCTAGAAACTCTTTTTTGTTATTTTTAGCGCAATTCACTCCCGTTTCGTTGTTTCCTGGGGACGCGCGTGTGCGAGAAAGGAGAGGGCTTGCTTTTCATGTTGCGTTTATGGAGCCGAAGGGGATGGCTACAGAAAAAGAAAAAAGAAATAAATTGCATGAAACGAAACGAGAAGAAGAAGGAAAAAAAAACCCAACTTTCTTTTTCGCAAAGCCTCCTGCTGATTTTCCAGATTGGCTCTTTGGCTAATAAAAAGAACCGAAAGGAAAACAAAAGAAATCTGGGAAGGCCAAGCGGCTTTCCTTTTTCCGTTAAGGAGCGTTCTTGGAAAACAAGACAAGACCGCATGCTCAGAAGCCTCGTTCTGCTTTTTTGGCCGCGCCGAGGATCTGCTAGACTTCTCCAATGGCACAGAAGCAGGCAGGTTCCTCGCTTTTAAGTACGCGCACACAGGACCCGGGGCTAGAGTTCGAGTGCGCCGCGCATGCGCGTCTCCCACCCCTGGGCAGAGCTTCCACGTGCTGTTGAATATTTATAACTCAGCACTTCCTAAACTGTCTGGAGAAGGTAACCGCACAGAGCCTAAATCATCGCGAAACCGCTGGCGTGGCTCCCGAAACAGTTGGGTTGGGGGGTGGGGGAAGAATATGCACGTGCTTGTTTTTCCGATATCGGCGGTGGTTTAAGTGAGCTCGTACGGCAAACAAGGCTCAGCAGAAGGTTCAGCAAACCTTGCGGGCTCATAGCAAACAACGCCAAGTGGCGGTGAGGCGGGCAGAGGTGGGGGTGGGGTGGGGTGGAGGGAAGAGGCTCCTTAAGATGACAGTAACAGCAGCGGCAGCAGCAGCAGCGCGGTTCTCAAGCACCTCGTTGGGACGACGCTGGTTCGGGCTTACCGTGTCCCCCTCCCTTCGGTTAGCCAATGGTTTCTATTGCATTAGGAAGATCCAGCCATTCAGGCCTGGAAGGGATCTCTTCGGGGGCTTCGCTCTGGTTTGTCCACTAGACTGTCTCCGGTTGATCCCACACCTCTTTTCCCCTCGACCCTGCTATACAGTTTGAAGCAATCTTTCAACGTGGGCCCTTCAGCATTTGCAAAGATTTTAGGTCTGCTGCTCTGTCCTAAGGCTTTCCAAGGCATTAGAATGGCAAACAGGCAGGAGAATTTGAGACATTCCTGAACCTTAATTCCTTTGCCTCGACTGCTCGCTCCCATGCAGGCGACCAGCTCCAGGCCCCTGGGTCTCCTTACCAGCTTGTCTCTGAATGGCAACGAGAAGCTTGGGAAACTAGGCGAGGCATCCCGAATGTGGAACTATATAGAAGGGAGCCAGAGATCTCTTGATCGAAGAGATTTTGGAAATCCTCAGGAAAAAAAAAGGAAATGCTACCAACAACAAAAGCCATTATGACGACAGAGAAAAAGGATTACGTACTTCTGACGGGTTAGGGTGCGGTGCATGTACGCCTGTAATGCAATCCTCTTTTCTAGTCTTTGTTCGGAAGCAGGAAATCGCCCTGCAGGTTACCTGTCTCGGACGGCTATGTTTAAGCAGCCTCGCAACTCGGGCGAAGCTCTTGGATTTCAGCCTACAGCGAACCCACCGAAGTCATAAGAGCGCACTGACTGGAGGGGCCGTTTCTCAGGGTGGTTTCAGTTTCTCTTAGTTCTCGGTTGGGATGTATGTAATGCGGGGTGCGGGCGATGCCCCGCCAGCTGTAAGGCAGTAGCGCAGCCTGACTTTTTTCGCCCTCCGAAAATACCGTTCATTCTCGGCTTCAGTGGCCTCCCAATGGCACAGGAACTGCTTCTCCTGCTCCGAATAGTCCTTCGCCTTCAGCTTTGTGAATGGGGGCCTGAGAGGAGACCCCAACTCTCTTTTGCAAGGTTTAACCACGGCTGGTGAATGTTCAGTCTTTCCCTCTTCCCACCCTTGTTTCCCCCTCTTATTTTGTGGAAAATAATCAGGCACTATTTAGAAATTCTAGATTATTTACCCCCCCCCTCAAATAAACCAAACAAACACTCAGTTTTGAGCATTCGCTTTCCGTTTGGCATCCTAGAAACTTCTATCCCTGCCTCCTAAACGTCAAGAGGCGCCAAAGCGAGGTTTGTACGTAAAAAAAGTTGATGACTGGATCTTAACTAAAAAGGCCACACTCTCTCCTTTAAATATCGTGTGGAAGAAATGAAAAAAAATTGCGTGGGCTTTTTTTTCCTTTTTAAAGTGCATCTCCTAACAGATTGATTATAGCCCTACAATCTGGCGAGCATATAATATATTATTTAGCTGAGAAGGCGAAGGAAGATTGGTGACTTTTGAAAAGCGGAATGAAATGCAGAGGCGAGCGCGCTTACACACACACACACACACACACACACACACACACACACCCGGCTGATCATGTGACCGGTCAGCCTCCGACAGATTTATTTCGTTCAAAAGGTGGGCGAGAAAAACATCCGGCTCCACCATTGTTGATCCTCTTTCCTTTCCGACCTTGTTTACAATCCCTGCGTGCTCTAAATACTACCGACAGCCCGCATCCTTTATTTGCACTTGCTAAACTTCTGTTTACCCTCAGCTCCACTCTCCCAGGTGAATTTTGTTTTTCAAAAGAAAGCAGTTTAGAGATCTTTTCCTTGAGGAGAAAACATTTAAAAAAAAAGCCTGGGCAACAGGTTGATCTACGCAAGTACAAATGCGGGAAAGCCACCCCATATGCCCCTTGGAGGGTTTGCATACTCCCCCTTCCCCGTTGGTTGGCCAGCCTGTTTGAATAAGCGCCTCTCTCGTTTTCTTAGGGAATACATTAAAAGTAAAAACAAAACAAAATCCACCCAGCTCGCCGCAAATAGACACAAATATACACAAATCGGAGAGCTTGGAAAGAGCTTTGTTTACAAAACGCTATTTTATTGTCAGGGGTTATTCCGTCTTTCCTTCGCTCGCTTGCGCTCTAACACCCCCTCCACCAAAGCATTAACCCTTTTGGTTAGCCTGGAGGGAATGTGAAACTGAGATTTGGCCCTGAGTTTATAATCTCCCTCGTCTCTCCAGCTCCCGCTCCCTCTCTGTCTATAGATCTGGCACGGTCTTGCTCTCTTAACTCTCAGATCATTGTTCCGGTGGCGGCGGCCAGAAAGAGCAAGGCAGCGCTGTGCTCTCACTTCCTCCTAGCTGCTTCTGTTTTTTTTTTAAGTGTGTCTGTGTGTGTAGGGACATTCCTCGTCCAACTTTTCCTTCAGTTATTCACTCCTCAATCCCACTGGCAGACTTTTGCCGAAAACCTACTGCACTCCAGTTTTGGTAAGTGGGACGCCGGTCCAACTACAAAAATGGTGCCGCCGAGCTGGCTGGGTGAGTGTACCTCGTAGAAGTGTGTGTGGTGCGTGTGCGTGTGCGCGCGCGCGAGTTTTGATATCGAACAGAGCCTGCCCAACCCGTGTCGTTTCGCGTCAAGCAGCCCCGACTTAAACTATGGTGGCGTCTGAAAATCTCAATAGAAAGCAGCACGATCGCGATTCGCTGGCTCGGTCTAACTTCGGGACGCGCAACCCTGAAGCCGGCTGGCAACTCGGCTGCCGCTGTGGCAATCGTGGCGGCTGTTTAACGTCCACGTCGACGAGAGCCGAGGGCTTGTTTTGCCTTACCTTCATATTTGCTGTTTGCAGTGGCTCGTCGTTATATAAAACAGGCAGCTGCCAGCCAACGGGAGGCTCTGAGATATCATTGGTTAGCATTGCGGGGTGGTTTGAAATCTCATGTCAAAACTTCCCTTGAATAAGTTTAATAATTATTATGGCGGAAACAAACCCTTACAACTTTTTTTACAAGCATTTACAACACAGTCTTCACCTAGCATCTCGCAGCCCGAGGCGCCGTTTTACATTATTGTCATAAATGGTTTCCGAGCGCATAACTGATATTAAACTCTAAGGCTGATTGAAATGTATAGGCATTGTAAGGGTAACCTGATTTGAAATTCACCTTGCCAACTCCCCTCCCGCCGCCGCCCCTTCTAGGATGTAGTGGGGAAGTGAACCCAGCCGCTGCGTACAGTTGACCTTTGGCTGACACCCCTGGGTGGAAGACACTTTGCAAATGAAGGATGGAGGAATTAAAATTAGCTGAATTTTGGTGGTGTTCGACGAGGTCCCATGACATTCGCCCGAGGCTGAGCTCTCCAGGTCTGGAAGTCCAGCAAAGTTCAAGAGGAATCGGAGCAGCTTCTCCGGATCTCCCTGATAGTCACAAGTGGGGGGGGGGAAGAGGGGAGAAATATTATTCCTCCGGGCTACAGAGCGCGAACAGCAGCCGCGGCGCCTTCAAGTTCAGCGGCACTTTCCGTTCTTCGAAAGCTTTAGCTTTATTCTCACTTTTGGAGTTGGGGGGGCGGGGCGGGGAGAGAGAAGTTACGATAACAGGAGCTTATGGCGCGGTGCGTTTTCGAAGCGTGAAAACAAGCGCGTGAAAGCGGCTGCTTAACAAACGGTGCGACTTTCTTCAGGGGGGAACAAGTGACAAGCCCCCCACCCCCCCACATTCCTCGAAAACTTTTTTAGAGCGTGGATCCGAATCTGCAGCGCCCAGAATTTATGACAAAAGAGCTTGGCTATAGAAGGGAACGCTAAGATCGGAGGGAAAAGGTGACGTTTCGCTTTCAAAGGGTTTGTCGGGTGAGGTGGGGGTTTCTAAAACTTTACCGGCGTTTGGGAGACGGTCCTTATAAGTTTTCCAAAGTCCTGATACGCATGTCTGTTACGCAGGAGGGTATTATGTAAAATATGAAGCTGTTGAAAGTGGTGCGGTGAATCCAGACTTCTCACGGTCTGAAGGGTGAAGGCTGGACATAAGGCTAGGATATGGCAGTGGGAATGCAGAGGACGCCTCTCCCCCCTCCATGTCTTCGCGCACACCTGCCCCCCCCATCCTGTTCAACTCTAGGAAGTTACTTAATGAAATCGGGCCAGCACTGACAAGTTCTACAATAAGTCAGTCCCTGCACGGTTGCTTTCAATAGGAGCACCCAGTCCCTGACTCCCACCCCCGCCCAGCATTTTGACTAAGTATTCACTTCATAATTTCCTGGTTTCCATGGTCAAGTTTCTCTCTGGAGCCAGCACACGAGTTTCCATCAAGTCTATGCTTTCCTCACATTTAATGAGCAGTGCTTTTCCTCCCGGGCTCACGTCGGTGAGACTCACGCCTTAAGCAATGTTGCACAAAGGCTCAGGTCTCTTGGAATGGGGAATAAAGGCTCTTCTGTAGGTAAGAAAGGCGGAGGAAGGGATGCTGTGCTCCGTAGGCGGGCGAGCTATCTACGAGGACCAGATAATTTGTGGGATGCCAAACATCTGTCCCCTTGTCCAAATTCGGACTTCTTAGATTAATACACCCTCCTGTTTGGAAAGAAATATCACCCGTCTAATACATGTTATCCAAGCACTCTTTCCCCCAGAATACAGGGATGGTGTGGAGCCGTTTCACCCGAGCCCTTCACGAGCTGCTTATATAGCCCAAGAACTTTGGTATGGATCGTCTCATGACCCAGGAGGATTAACCGATGGGTGAAGCATAACCCTACGCACCTAGCGCCCTTTCTTGCGAATCTCCTCTAAAGCAGTGTTGGCTTTGCTGTGCTCTGTGAAATGGGAGAAGTCCCTTCCCGTGAAAGTTTTGGAAAGTCTGCTTTTATTGACCCCTTCCTTAGACAAAACCAACCGGATGTGACTGTCTCTTTGGAAGACGGGCATTCCAAAGGAAACGCGAATGAAAACGATGCAGGTCCGAGAAAATATATTTTAAAGAGACAAAGCGAGAAGTGCAATCTTTAACAGCAGCGGGTTTTGCGTTAGCAGACCTTGGCTTTCCTTTGTTCTGTGAAGATTTGGTCCCGGTGGCTGCATTCCGATGACTCACCTTGGCATTTAATTTCCAGCACGAGTCAGGCCAACTGGCTTCCAAGACAAAGCCTGTTAGCCTGAAGGTGTTGGAAAAAGCGTCTCAAGGCTGGCCAGCGCTATCATGAAATAGTGCTTAAGCTATTAGCTCGATGCCCCCAATCTTTTTTTCTTCTTCAATAGGACCCCGTAGGTCGTTTTAAACAGGCTTGGAATCGATAGGATGTCAGTCTGAATCGAATCGGTGCGGGGTCCTCTGTAAGAGTTCGAATCCCATTGCCATCAATGAGACTGAACTCCCCGCCCAAGGCCAGTTAGAAGCGGGACTCCCCGGGTCCCTGTACTCCGCGTGCGTGGGATTCGGGTGGAAATACAGATCTTTCAAAAATGTTTGTACTGTATTGAGAACAAACCCCAAATATCTGGCTATGTTATCAGCACTGTCAGTCCTTCTTATATCCCCCTTTTTTGTCTAAAATTTTCCAAATATAAAGAATTCAAAAGATCATACAGTTTGATCAGAGCTAAATTTAGCAGACAAAACATCCCCCACCTTAATAAACCAGTGTGCTACTTTACAAGAGAAGGATAAACATACTAACGTTTCAGAATGGAAGAAATCGTGGCAAGTTGAAAAAGTGTTAATAGGGCAACTTCTGTTGCAAAAAGTGGGTTCCAACTGATAATATCCGGCAAAGACGCATAGGCTGTAAATAAATTAAACTGTTTCAATAAGTTAAACTGTTTCAAACCAGGTTTTAATTGCCAAATTTCACATAAAAGCTGATTATAAATCCTTCCTGTCCTATCTGCATTCTGCAGTCTGTCATTTTTTAGGCTGCTTTGTTATCTCTAGAACATTTAGCTAATTAATCATGCCTACATTTTTCTTTGCTTGTCTGGAACACACAGTTTATATGGAAAGCAAAATCGCTCAGCATAAAATGCTCTTTAAAAGGGCTGTTTACTTCTTTCTCTTCCCCCTCCCCACTCCTTATCACTGCTTTAGCATGCTTGATGTAAGGCAGAAGTACGTATTCCAAGGCAGAACTATCACCCTATTGGTATGCTATGTCCAGATTTAGAGCAAAAGGAGCATTTAATGGGTGGGAACTGAAAAAAAATGAGTGTGTATCTCTTTCTGGGTGGGCATAGGCAATGCCCAATAACCTCATATACATTGACAAGTTTAATGTTGATTGTATTAGCAGCTGAAAGGAGTTCATATCGATTACAACAGAATTTCTTTTGCCTATTAAAATTAGGATCAGGCAAAAAAGAGGTTGTGTATTTCTTGGAAGAGCAACTTCCTTTCTTCCTTCTTCTCTTTCTCTTTCTCCTTTTATTGGAGACAACCATTATAACGAACACTGGTCATCCTATAATTCAGAACTAATCCTATTAGTTAATTCTATTGTTTATATCTGGAAACTGGAAGAAAGTATTGTGTGAAGTTATGGATCTGATGCAACATTGATGTCACTGTCCCCACGAAATGTTAGAACAGCCAGCTTAGCCTGTCTGAACCAGCATTCTTCCTATTTAATCAGTTCTTCTGGCTTTTCTTTGCTCTCGCTTATCGCTAAATGTTCCTGACTGCAAGGCATAAAAGCCCGAATGGTAGATACGTTTGAAGGTGTATTTCCATAGGCTTAGGGAAATCCCTTGTATATCCTTTGAATTAATGGTTCATGGATTGGGATAGCTAAGAGGAATCACAGACAAGTTCTTCTCCCTCTTCTCACACACAAAGTATTAACATATTATTTGTAATGGGGTTCCATGCATAGGATACTTCCATCCATCTTTCTTATTCTCAGCTGGGATAGTCCTGTTGCTTTATTGGGCTCCAGGTCAGATAATAAATCATAGATGCTGGAAAAATGAATTCAGGAATACAGAAATGCTTTTGATGATTGTTATACTTCCCTTGAATTGAGCATTTATACTGCAATTTGACAGTCATTGATAATGTACCAACAAACAATGTTTTTTAAAAAAATATATAGAGGGAATTGTCCTGGGATAATATATGTACTTTATAATGATGTTAATGATGATTTTCAGTTCC
The DNA here is from genome assembly GCA_009733165.1 of Naja naja. Taxonomy (NCBI): domain Eukaryota; kingdom Metazoa; phylum Chordata; class Lepidosauria; order Squamata; family Elapidae; genus Naja; species Naja naja. The sequence continues at coordinate 157,776,919 of CM019151.1, forward strand.
AAACATTTCAATTAAGAAATATAATTGTCTCCTCTCCATGGGAAATGGGAAGTGACTGTAATGAATATTAAATATATCTTCAAAAGCAAATGTATTTAATTCTAACTCAGAAGAATTATTGAATTGCTATTTACTGAGAAGTAAGTCCTACTCATACTCTTTAGTCAGCATCTTTATGATTCTAACAGGCCAAAGTAAGCCTTAAATAATTATTGTGAAAACAATTCTACAACCAATACTTGCATAATCTTTAATATTTTTGTTGATATTTTTTTAAAAAACCTACTAACACAGTTATAAAAGAATTAAGACATAAAGGCTTTGTAGTAATGTTTTACTACCACTATCAACAAATGAAATCTCATTTACCTATCTTCTTTTAAAAATAATTTAATGAATGAAGGGTTGCCAAAACCAAATAATTAACAACATGCATTTGATGTATTTATGATGAAATCATTTCCATTCAAAAATACTTATTATTTTCTTTTTAATGTCACAAAGTCAAATTCTGTAATTAATTTCAAAGTACTTTGATAATATTTATGGTGTTTTCATTTCTTACAATCTTAAAGTATGCCTTGTCACTGATTTCAATGTTTTCTCAGAACGACACTGAAAGGGTATTAAGGGCAATAATAGTTTTTATTTTAAAAAATACATATCCATTGATCATCTCACAATTGCTTTTGACATGGATAAAGGAAAACAATATTGGGAAGAAATATCACTGATTTCACTGGTATCTTAGTGTGTATATTTTCTAATAGTATTTTATTCTTTTCTCCATACATTTTGGATTATGACATCAAGACAGGCACAATTTTATTTCTTGTAATAATAGTGAATTTAAAATACATGTCTAAGCTCCCCCCTCTCTCTATACACATTTATAGATATCTATCCTTCCATCTGTCTGCATATCTGTTTGTCTAGATACACACAGAAGCACATAGGCGTATCTTGGATCCTGTGTATTGATAGCTCTATGACGTTATTCATGGGTCTTTGTCCAACACATAATCTGCTGTGCTTTAACTCCACTGTCAGGAATAAGTTTAAATATGGTCAGTTTGTATTGTGTCATGGCCAAAATTAAATTATCTATGGTGATTATTATAGAATATTATGGAAAAATTTGGATGCAATGTCAGGAAGGAAGGAAAAATCAGTGTTTATTCTGGTTGGAAGTAAGCTGCATCGGTATCAGTTGCACTTCCTTATATATAAACATAATCAGGATCAAGCCACTTTGGAGGACCATTTATTACTTATAATCAGTAACTATTAATAGGTATTATTGATACATTAATGGCATATCAGGATAAATAAAACTAATAATCCTTAAAGATTGTTATTTAGATTAAATTGTACCTTTACACTCTGAATATTTATATAAGAGGCTTTATAATCAATGGTGTTAACCATAGGTGCCATAATGATGGCTAAAATTTTATGGAATGAAGAGATACACAATGTAAATAGCCCCTCCTTTCTCCAATACTTTTACTTGAATAAGTATATCCACATATGCATTTAACAGGCTGGAAGTCTGTTAGAGCAGATATGCAGAATGTGGACTCTTCTCTTCTCTTCTCTTCTCTTCTCTTCTCTTCTCTTCTCTTCTCTTCTCTTCTCGTCCTTTGAAAAACTTGTATGGGAGTAAAAGAGAAAATATTTTTATTAAGGGGCAGTATAATATATATGTAGAGAAAAGAATGAAAAAGGTAATTAAAAAGAAAGTAAAAGTAAGAGTTTAAGGAAGGCAAATTCTATATTAGAAAGCAAGTTGTATGCAGAATTTATGGAATGAATTGAAAGAATATAAACAATCTGGTGTATAGAGCATATTTACATGTGCTTCAATATGTTTTTCTTTTTTTATCTATTTCCTTCTTGCAATGATGACTTTTAAATCATGTGGTGCAAATTCTCTAAATAGGTGTATACAAATGATACCATCTTTCGAATAAAGACTGTGTAAGCTGTTTGATAGCTTGCAATTATGGCAACACTGGATCTATTCTTGGTGTACAGCTATAAATCCTAAAAACACCCTCTGTTATTTCTAACACACCATGCTGTATTTTAGAGAGGTCCAAGAATTTTGGGAAAATAAAAATAAGAAAATAATATAACTATTAAGATTCTGTTGCTTCAGCATATGGCATGGTAAATGTATGAAGATTTACAAAAAGGGTTGTGACAACATGGTGTGCAGCTGTGCACAGCACCATTTAATCGCCCGATTTAATAAAGTAGTTTCTCAGAACCTCACTGACAATCACGGATTGCACACCAAGTTTTGGAATGTCCCTTTTCCAACTCCTTTATTATTACTTCAGCCTCAAATCAGTTCAAAAGCCCATTCTTCTCTTGCTTTGAAAATAATATTTATGGCACTTCAAAGGGAAATCTAGGAGAAGACTGAAATGCTTTCTGTAACACCTTTGTGCAGCGTTTTGCCCATGTTTCTTCCTAATAATTTAAAAGAGAGCTTGACAATTTTCTTGGATTACATGATGGAACACACATGCTTCTTTCTGGGGCTATCAGGAAAAAACTTTTTCTCCCCCCCTCAAGACTTAACAGATAGTTCTTTAAAGTTTGTCTTGGGCAATAAGTGGTTATTTGGAGTATATGCAATAGTCTGCAATTAGCAAAATATTCTGCCATGAAAGTCTCACATACTTAGTGTTCACGTGAAACTATTATCTTGGAAACCATACAGGTTTAGAGAAGAATTTAGATTGCCAGATTGTGACCAGAAGATTCTATCTGCTGCTTCATTCCACACTTTGCTTCCTTATTGCTTGTGCCTTTTTCCATCTTCCTTGTCATCTTATGGGGCAAATAGTGATCTTATAAAGCACAGAAAGCTGATAATGTAAATAAAAAGAAAAACCGAGTTGGGGCACTTCATGCAACAATGCTACCAAAGAGTGATACCATTTTCCCAGTCCTGTATCTTCCTACTCAGAAACAAAGCAAAGTGCTTTGCTTTGAGTAAAAGTACTACAAAACCCTTCCGTAGACACAATTCCCAATACTTGAAGTTATGTCTCATCCCTCCCATTTTTATGCAGTGGCCCTGATTCCTTAGGTGCATCTGAATTTATTTGTCTGACAAAAAGCAGTGCTGAAAATGTTAATAAAAATAAAGCTTCCATTTATTAATAGGTGACACTGCGGTGCATAAATATATATTTGTGTGATTCTCACAATCATAACAACAAGCAGAGATGATAGAAGCCAAACTAATCACATAAGCATTGAGTGACAACCCAGTCACTCAATCACCCAACATAGGCAGATGCAGGATATGCTTTAAATACAGGAGAAATGTTCTACAAAGCTATGAGTCAGCATGGAGTCAGGCAGAGGTGAAAAAGCAGCAGCATAGACAAGGCCCATGGGGGAATATTGCAGTGTACTAAGTAAACAACAAGTAAACAAAACAGATTGGTTTTCCAGCACCGAGTTTAAAATCCTTATTTCCAAGTTCTATATAAAGCAGTTAAATTCTTCACTGAAAGCTCAAAACATAACTTACTTTATTTCACTGCAGTTCATTGAACTGAAATAAAACAAAATCCTCTTAAATTATTGTTGGGGGGAGGGAATGATACATTTAGCGGTTTAATTCTTCCTATTTTGCCAGACTTTGGAATGATACTAGAATTCTGAAGATGGGCAGAAGATAAAGTGATATTTTGAGGGAATATGAAAATTTGCTGTCTGAATCTTAGTGGAAATTTCATATAAGCATACAATATTGTTTCATTTTTGCCTCTGGCATAAGATAGGGAAACTTCCCCATATCTAGTTACTTATTATGTGATGAAAAAATCATGGAAGAATGATTCGAGCCTTGCTAATCTTTAAGAATACAGCAAATTAAATACTGTCAAAATGAATTTTACATGCATAACATGATTTAATTTTCAATTGATTTTGCTAGTTTTTTAAAACAAATATTTGTATACTATATACTTCTGGCTAGGTTCCATTCAGTAGGATTCATTGTTGAACCCTGCTTAAACTATTGGTTGTTACGTAACTCCATATGGGCAGATACTTATTTCTTAAGATAAATGCAGCCTAATTCCAATTTATACAACAATAGCTCCATTAAATACATGAACGAGCCATTGTGATATATGATTTCCTACATGGAAACATTTTGTGTATAAATAACAAAGAACTGGAAGACTGGCAAAGGTATTTTCTAATTTATGACAACATACATTTTCTACTAAAATGTAAACATTTAAATGTAACATTTAAAAGGAGACTAAGCAATAATTATTAATGATTAAACAATGATATGATATTGAAGCTTTTGAAACTTCTTCATAATGTAAAGGTTTGATTTCTTTAAAACATGTATCTATCAGATAGCTAGAATTTTTTGACAGCCACATAAAAGAAATTATAATGAGGGAAAATCTTGTATCACTGTAAATCTTAGATGGGCTTTTAGGTTAGGGATTCTGTCCAATAATACTTCATATATGGTCTTTGTATTGTTAAGTGAGGAATCATATTACTACACACACACACACATAGAAATAGAACTGCATATATATTTGTAAAAAAAGACCATTTCTGTGATTACAATTTTAATAACAATAGCACTTATACTACTCTGTAGTGCTTTACAGCACTCTCTGAGAAGTTTACCGAATCAGCATATTGCCCCAACAATCTGATTCCTCATTTTATCAATCTCATAAGGATGGAGTCAACCTTGAACCTGTCAGGATCTAACTTCAGACTGTGGGCGCTGGGCAGAGTTAGCCTGCAATACTGCATTCTAATCACTAGGCCACCAAGGTTCTTATGATTTTAAAAACATCAGAAACAAACATTTAATTAAAAATAAACCTGAAAGTCTGGCCTATATTTTTAAAGGAATTGTTTATTCAGAATACAGTGGATATAAAAAGTCTATACACACCTGTTAAGATCCAAGTTTTTGAGATGTACTATAAAAAAATTAGGCCAAGATAAATCACTTCATATTTTTTCTGCCTTTAATATAACTTATAAGCCCCATCTATTCTCTGCCTCCCAAGTCCCAGCTGATTGGCTGCGTCTTCTTTTGTTGCCCTGCACAGGAGAATGGAGCTGGAAAGCAGGTTAGTGGGATGGTGAGGAAATGGGGATTTTACAGTATCCTTCCCCTGCCACACCCACCAAGCCACACCCTCAAAACACACCACACCCACCAAGCCATGCCCACAGAACCAGTAGTAAAATTTTTGAATACCACCACTGATCAATTTGAATGTCACTGGTTAATTCTGAATCCCTACTTATAAGGGTCTGTGCACACTTATGCAACCACATTATTGTATGTTTTTTACTTTTATTCTTCCCTCACAAAGATTTCAGTTTAGTTTTCAGTTGAATTATACTGCTTATATAATTATATTAATAGTGGAAAAAAATTGAAGTGATTTATCTTGGTCTGATTTTTTTACATCTCAAAAACCTGGCATTTTAACACACATTTTATATCCACTGTACTATAAACCACATTTCTTATATCTAATTCATCTTTGTCTCTAAAGAATGTCTTTGAGCAAGCTTGTTAGCAAATATAAATTATTTGTTTTGAGCAGATCAGATGTCCTTTTTGTAAAGTCATGCAATTGTGTGAATGACTGAGGAAAAACCTCTAAAGCATCTGAATGTATGTTTGGAGGTTGTGAGCAGAAGGAGCAAAAATTACATCTGAATCCAGAAAGAGTGGAAATGACAAAATGAATTCCTCCTCCCTGTTCCCCTGTTCCCCCTTCTCCTTCTCCTTATCATCAGAGAAAACATTTTGAAGAGTTTCTTGAAATTGGTGTTGATTGTTGACACACTGGTTAATTGTTCCTGAGCATGCTTCATTCATTTTAGATTAATATAATATCTTGTTCTTCTTCTAGACATCACAGATCTTACTGCATTGGTCCATTTTCCCAGGAGTGTTCAGTTTGCTATACATTGGACAGGTTGCAACTAAGATATTTGACTGCTTTATATGGAAGCTCTACTGAATCCTGAAAGCAATTCACCTATCTTGCTATATCCTATAATACAGTTAATAGTGGACCCTAGGGTAAAAATTAGGTAACAAGTGACAAACAGATCCAACATGACCGGATGTGTAAATATGGTCATTATCAAAATATACATTAATTTTTTTCCTATAAATGTTAAATTTTCAAGAATTTGAATTTCTATATATAATGCAATCAGAATGATTCTAGTAAATAAATAAAACAGATATAGAAAAAGGACATTTTTAAAATTTCATCATGTCTTTTTCCTTAATTCTGTTCATATCTCTAAGTCAACATAAATTTGTTAAAAGTTCAAGAAGTCTAAATAGACATCTCTTATTTTTTCCCAATTGATTCTTAGTTTTCAGGGCTTCTAAAGGTGACTGAAGAACTGCTTAATTTAAAAATAACTTTAAAAACAGAAATATATTTTTGTTTATATAGAAAGTCTGCCAGTTCTGAAAAAATAGTTTTCTGTGTTATATAATTTTGCTGAGAGATACAGATTTATAGGCACCATATTATTAAAACTAATTAATATAATTATATGAAATAATTAATGTATGAATTCCACACAACATATTACTAGTATATTATAATAGCGCTTTAAGTTCCTGCTATTAAAAATAATAATGGGGGTTCTGTGATGAAGAAAGAACTTTATCCATGCTTTGATGGCTCTTAAAAATAGTAATTCCCAACCTAGCATTCTCCATGTGGGTTGGGCACATAACTCTTAGCATTTCTAGCCAACACAACCAAAATCCAGGGTTCAATTGAGAAAATTTTAAAATGGTAGACCAGAACATTTGTTCTCATTCTCTTGCTATTTACTGTAAATATACAGTAATAGAGCCACTGGGGAAAAAACCCCCACTGGATTAATTGAAAGAGTTGTTGTTGTTGTTGTTGTTGTTAGCTGCAAAGTTGTGTCTGACCCATCGCAACCCCATGGACAAAGTTCCTCCAGGCCTTCCTGTCCTCTACCATCCTCCAGAGTCCGTTTAAGCTCACACCTACTGCTTCAGTGACTCCATCCAGCCACCTCATTCTCTGTTGTCCCCTTCTTCTTTTGCCCTCAATTTTCCCAACATTAGGCTCTTCTCCAGTGAGTCCTTCCTTCTCATTAGGTGGCCAAAGTAATAGGGTGTAATAATATGCTGTAGTGTACAAAAAACCCCCCTAAGCAATGTAAAATTATGTAGCAAAACCAGCATACCAAATCAGGCTCAACAGGAACTCACAGCAAATCGCAGATTATTGAGATGCTAGTATTTCTCAACTTCAGCAACTATAAACTGTGTGGACTTCAACTCCCAGAATTCTCCAGGCAGTATTGCTGAGTTAAACAACATACAGCTTAAAGTTGCTGAGGTTGAGAAATACTATTATGCCCTACATGAATTAAGTGTAATTCATACTACCTGTCACTTATATTTCTTTTAAGACCCATTTCAGACATAGTTCTTGATTCCAACCCCCAGTGCTCAATCCTATGTGAAAATGAAGCATGTTAATTTTTTTAAAAAAAGGTTCTATGGCATGGGTGTCAAAGTGGTGGCATCACATTGCTGTCACGTGACATTTTGTGAGGTTTTTCCCTTCGCGGAGCTGGGATGGGCGTGTGCATCCAGCCCGTGGGCCACCAGTTTGATACTCCTGTCCTATGGGCTACCATTTGTTACCATTTTTTTAGCTACACGGTATTTATTATAATCTCTTCTTTCTATGAAGCCATTATTATAGTATATGCTCTGTAAAGGGTTTGGATAATGAGTAGTGAATTGTTATACATATTAGACAAAACTTGTAAAATCAGAATGATTTAAGCCCATTATTTTTCAGAATGAATAGTCACTACTTAGTAAGCATTCCAACACTCTTCTTTATAATCCAACAAGCTTATTTTTACAAGTTGTTCCCAAAACATTCAGCTCAATTAATTACTGGAAAACCCATGTACCAAACATTTCTATAAGGAAAGATAGAAGCTAACACACTTCAGGATTATTGGCTTGTTTTCCAAACACCATCCTAAGGAATTACTCATCTTCTCCACTGCTATTTAGTTACAACGGCACATTGTCTATACTGCCTCTCTTGAATTCCAGAGAGAACATAAAAGTTTTCAATGTATATTTTTATCTTCATTAAAAACACACAGCACTAGGTTTAAAAAATACTCCCAAAAGAAGATGGAGACATTTCAGTGCCACAAGTGAGACATTTTTATATAAACCTCAACTGAATTAAATCATTTGGCGGGCCATACTTCTTGCATGATAGAGCACATGTTGAGTTAAGAGTCATTTTTACAAGGTTGTATGGAAACGGGGCTAATACGATGACAATTTTTCAGGGCCTGACCTTATCGCAGTTGTGCACTGAGGCTACAAATTGGACACTTGCAACCCTATTACATGGAAATAAATTGGAAATGACATATTATTTATACAGATGTATACATGCCTCTTGATATTTGGAGGGAAGAGCATTTAACTTTTATTTATTGCTCCAGTAAAATATAATTAAGTAGTTGCTACCTTGACATGGCAGGATGGCAGGATACAATAACACTGCTTACATATCTGGATTGGCTTATTACTTTGCAGCTGAATCAATTCTTCACAAAGGCAAAGAAGACCCATCCTGGAAAGCAGTCTAAGACAGACCTACAAGCTATTTTTATTATGTTTATAAGAAACAGGTTGATACACGACACATTAATATTTGTTTGAAAGCAAGTCCTATTATTTTTGATGGAACACATTTTAAAACAGGCTGAAGTCTTCTGTACATTTAGTTAGGAGTAGGTCTCATTGGATTCAGATAAATTGGATTTCTCCCTTTACATTCTGTGAATTTTCATAATTTGAACAGTTGGAATCAGATCTCTTTTGTTATGAGATATAAAATTATCTGATAACAATATTATCTGCAGCTCATCCCCAGTGAACTAAACAGTCTACACTGGTCTGTTGTAATCCCATGTATATTTTTATATGTAAGAAAATTCCGCTGAAATTAACAGGATTTATTTTGAAAAAACAGCATTTGCTTGTGCAATATTTATTGTTCGTTTTATACTATCTGCAATTTTTTGAAATCCAAAATGGACTCTGGAAAAATGTTTTGCACTTTGCATCAACATATACTTCACAGTTATTAATTACAGAAACCTGACTTTTCTGGCTCCATATGAGTCTGAATAAAGATGTCTCTGCTTTATGGAATAATCCATAAAATTAATGTGGACTGTTAACCCCTGTCGACTGAAATCCTGACCCCACATAATTTAAATCAGAGTTGTGCATCTTGTCCTTGAATCTTGTCTGACCAAGTGGAGGAAATGTATCACCACCATATGTAGCATTTTGGAAACAAAAACCTGCTCAGATCATCCCAACCCTACTGGAAAGCCCTACCTCTGTCCAAAGGTGAGATGAAGTTCAATGTCAGTGATCCAACCAAACTCTCCATCCCAAATTCAGCACTCAGAGACAAAGTCCATCCAACTAAGAATTTATTAGATAAGTCATATTGGCACATCTGGGGAAAACCCGAATCTGAATCTCTGCTTCCTCCCGTTTCCTGCTACACTAAAACTCTCACCCAACCCCTTAACTGATGATCCTCAAGTCACACTCTCCAATCCATCTCAGTTCTGAACTCCTGCCAAGTCCAGTCACTCCTCTCCAAACTCCAGCGACTTGACCTCGAGCTCTGGTGAAAGAATGTTATTGTGGCTATCCTCCCTTCTCACTACTCTCTCATTCCCACAGCTGCCCATCGGTGGTGGGATTCAATTTTTTTTATTACCGGTTCTGTGGGCATGGCATGGTTTGGGCAGGGGAAGGATACTGCAAAATCCCCATTCCCCCACTACCCTGCTTTCCAGCTCCATTCTCCTGTGCAGGGCAACAAAAGAAGACCTAGCCGATCAGCTGGGACTCAGGAGGCAGAGAATTGATGAGGGCAAGGCCAGTCAGAGGTGGAATTTTCCGGTTCTCTGAACTACTCAAAATTTTTGCTACTGGTTCTCCAGAACTGGTCAGAACCTGCTGAATACCACCTCTGCTATCCATACCCCCTTGTGGCATCCCCAAATCTGAATCAAGATGGATCCAGGGCTGACATTCTACACACTTTGCATCAGGATCCCAAAGCTTATGGCTTCCAGAAACTTCTTGCAAATGGATTTAGAGGTAGTCCTTGATTTATAACAGTGCATTTAGTGACTGTTCAAAGTTACAATGGCACTGGAAAAAAGTGACCTATGACTATTGTTCATACTTACGACCCTTATAACTTCTCCATGGTCATGTGATCAAAATCAAAATTCAGATGCTTAGCAACTGACTCATATTTATGGAGGGTTGCAATGTATCAGAGTCATGTGATCTCCTTTTGTGACAAGCAAAAGTCAATGGGAAGTCAGAGTCACCGTGTCACTCACTTAACTGTGTTACTAACTGAACAACTGCAGTAACTCACTTGTTAACTGTGGCAAGGAAGGTTGTAAAATGGGGCAAAATTCACTTAACAAATGTCTCGCCTACCAACAGAAATTCTGGGCTCAATTGAGGTCGTAAGTTGGGGACTACCTATACTGTATTTCCCAAAAAACTGATCATCCCTGATGCAAATCTAAAGGCAAATGAATCCATAGAAGCTGATATGCTGCAGTTCATTGCTGCCAACTGCCTGTGGTCCATACTCAAGGTCCAAAGCAGCCTTTCTCAACCTTTTTTTTTAGCTAGGAAGAAGCCTTGACATAATTTTTAACAGACTTTTGTTGATTAGGACTGGTCTTTTTTTTTTGCAGTATGATTATTGATAAGCAATGAAATAGGTGAAGAAGAGTTTTTGTTAAAATTAAAGAATGAGGAAAGGTGTTAGGTCAGGGCTCTTCAAACTTGGCCACTTTAAGACTTGTGGACTTCAACTCCCAGAATTCCCCAGCCTGCCATGCTGGCTGGAGAATTCTGGGAGTTGAAGTCCACAAGTCTCAAAGTGGCCAAGTTTGGAGATTCCTGTGTTAGGTCATCCAAATTGCTTATACAATGCCTGGAAGGAGGGAGGAGTCATTTTTATATATTTTTTTCTTTTTTCTTATTTCTTTTTCCCATTTCTTGTAATATTTTCTTTAGATTCTATTAGCTTTTCATTGTATTTGTAAACTTTATTAAGTTGCGGAATTGCAGGCCTTAAGGGACTCCCCTCTGTCCGGGATATGGCCTGCTGGACTTCCATCGGCCTTCCTCGATGACGTTCTGGGAGGGTCTGGGCGGATATCTGTTGAATTACCACCCGGATCAGTGGGAACTCAGTCCAGCCTGGCTGTGGATCGTGGGGGGGAGGGGGGTCTTTGGGACTCTGGGATACAAGGCGGGAATGGCGATTCCCAGGGTGATCGGATTCAGCAGGGGCGGAGGCGGGGGCCATATCGTGAACAGGGAGGCTGCTCCCGCTGTTTGAGCTGTGGAGCGCTCCGATCCCCATGTCTCTGCCCACTCCCCTGGGGATATGGGATCCGGAGCCCCTGGGCTCTGGCTGGTGTATTTTAATGCCAGGTCCATGGCTAATAAGGCATCCCTCCTCTGGGAAGTGATTGAGGAGGGGCCCGGACCTGGCTTGCATCACTGAAACCTGGTTGGGGCCAGAGGATGGAGTTCCTCTGGTGGATTTATGCCTCCCAGGTTTTCAGGTTTTGCACCAGCCTAGAGCCCAGGGTAGGGGTGGCGGGGTGGCCGTTGTTATTCGGGAGACCTTGATTCCAAGGGAGGTCTCTGTTCCGCAGACAGGCTGGTGTGAGGCCCTCCTCCTGCACTTGGGGCCTGGCGGTCGGTTGGGCCTGCTGCTTGCATACCTTTCCCCTAGCTGTGTAACAGCGGCCCTGCCTGGGTTCCTTGATGCCCTCTCGGGAGTGGCGGTGGAGTTCCCGGGCCTTTTGGTCTTGGGTGACTTCAACCTGCCATCCCTGGGGGGGGGGTGTCGGGTTTGACCCAGGAGTTCATGGCTTCCATGGTGGCTATGGGCCTGACCCAGATAATACAGGGTCCCATGCACAAGGGGGGCAACATGCTTGACCTTATTTTTGTCTCGGAGCAATGGTGATCTGGGGGCTGGCAGTGTCAATGTTCAGCCTGTTGCATGGTCAGATCACTATCTTCTATGGCTGGTCTTCCAACAGGCTGCCCTGCCCCGCTGGGATGAGGAACTGCCAAGATGGTTCCGCCCCAGACGCCTGATGGACCCTGAGAGGTTCCAGGCAGAGCTGGGGTTTCTGCCCGCTTCCCTTGTCCACAGCTCGGCTGAGGTGCTAGCGACTGTATGGCAGCATGTGGCCGTGGAGGCCCTCGACCGGGTTGTCCCCTTACGTCCCCTCACTCGCTGCAGATCCCAGGTAGCTCCCTGGTTTACAGAGGAGCTCCAGGAGATGAAGCGGCATAGGAGGGGTTTAGAGAGCAGATGGAGGTCGACCCGTTCCGAATCCGACCGAACCCAGCTAAGAGCCTATATTAGGACTCACCTGGGAGCTCTGGGGGTGGCGAGGAGGGCTTACCTCTCTGCTTTCATAGCATCCGCAGATAGCCGCCCAGCCACCCTGTTCAGGGTCACACGCTCCCTTTTACATCGGGAGCCGGGGAGGGACCGTCTGCAGGGTAGGGCTGAGGAATTTGGACAATATCTGTTGGATAAGATCGCTCGGATCCGGGGCGGGTTGAACTCTACTTTGCAGTGGTCTGAGGAGGGGCTTACAGAGAGTCTGGCCGATGTCATCTGGGCTGAGTTCGATCCTGTTTCTGAGGATGAGGTGGACAGGATTATGCGACGACTGAGTTCCACCACATGTTTATTGGACCCGTGTCCTTCCTGGATGGTGTATGCCTCCAGGGGAGACCCGCGTCGGCTGGCTCCGGGCACTTGTTAATGCCTCACTGAGGGAGGGGTCTTTTCCTGCCGTCTTGAAAGAGGCGGTGGTGAGGCCCCTCCTGAAGAAGCCTGCTCTGGACCCAGCCGTTTTAAACAACTTTCGTCCAGTCTCCAACCTTCGTTTTCTGGAGAAGGTTGTTGAGAGTGTGGTGGCTCAGCAGTTTCCGCTTTTCCTGGATGAAGCAGACTATCTAGATCCATATCAATCAGACTTCCGGCCGGGTTCAGCACGGAGACGGCATTGGTCACGCTAATGGATGATCTGTGGAGGGCTCGGGACAGGGGATTTTCCTCTATCCTAGTCCTATTAGATCTCTCAGCGGCTTTTGATACCATCGACCATGGTATCTTATTGCGGCCTCGGGGGTTGGGAGTGGGGGCACTGTTTTGCAGTGGTTCTCCTCCTACCTCTCGGGCGCTTCATAATCGGTGTTGGCAGGGTTGGCCCCAGGGTGCTCAATTGTGGGGTCCCTCAGGGTGGTCCTCTCTCCTCCTGTTCAACATCTATATGAAGCCGCTGGGCAAGATCATCCGTGGTTTTGGGGTGAGGTAACACCAGTACGCTGATGATACCCAGCTGTATATCTCCACCCCAAACCAAATCAGTGATGCCCTTTCCGTGATGACCCAGTGCCTGGATGCGGTACGGATCTGGATGGGCAGGAACGGACTACAGCTCAATCTGGCCAAGACTGAGTGGTTGTGCATACAGGCATCTCGGCCCAGTCAATCGATTCCATCTTTGGTCATAGGGGGAGAGGTGTTGCCCCCTGTGGACAGGGCTCGGAATCTGGGGGTCCTCCTGGATTCATGGCTCAGTTTGGAGGAGCAGGTGAGGGCCGTGACCAGGGGGGCTTTTGCCCAGGTCTGACTGGTTCACCAGTTGCACCCATATCTGGACCGAGATGCCCTTCGCACGATCACTCATGCATTTGTGATGTCCCGACTTGACTACTGCAATGCTCCCTATCTATGACTGCCCTTACATACCATCCGGAGGTTTCAGCTGGTGCAGAATGCAGCTGCGTGGGTTGTGATGGGAGCTTCCCAATACTCCCATGTTACACCCCTCCTGCACGAGCTGCATTGGTTGCTGGTTGCCCTCCAGGTGAGATTCAAGGTGTTGGTTTTAACATTCAAAGTCCTTTATGATTTGGGTCCGGGGTACTTGTGGGAGCACCTCCTGCCAACATCAAATACCGATCGCCCTGTGCGTGAGCACAGACAGGGACTCCTCGGGGTACCGTCGGCTAGACAATGTTGGCTGGCGGTGCCTCGGGGGAGGGCCTACTCTGTTGTGCCCCCCGCCTTGTGGAATCAACTTCCTTTGGAGCTCCATCTGGCCCCTGATCTTTCCTCCTTCTGCCGCAGTCTGAAGACTTGGCTATTTGAACAGGCTGGGCTGGACTGACCTCCTGGGGTTTTTAAACATATTTTTAACTATTTTATTGATTGGGCTTGTCAAATTTAATTGTTTTTTATATATTTATTGTGTGGTGTTTTTATTGTGAGCTGCCCCGAGTCCTCGCGGAGAGGGGGTGGCATACAAGTCCAATAAAATAAATAAATAAATAAATAAATAAATAAATAAATAAATAAATAAATAAATAATATTTTTAGCCCTTAGGAACCTTGCATAAAAGTAATTATATCTATAGCTAATATTACACAGCAGGCAAAGTTAAAAAAAACAGTGTATTTCTTTGAGTATGCATGCATGTGTATGTGTATGCTTTACATGTATGTCTTTATGTGGTTTGCAACCTCTGGTACATGGTTTATAGGATCTATAAAATCAGCATTGCTTCCTTTTGTTCTAAAGTCATGGGTAGCACGATTCCTTCTCGCAGAGTGAAAAGGGAAATGGCTTGCTGACATTTGTCATTCTCAGTTGTGAACAAAGTTCACTCTTCCGAGTCCATTGCCCAAATAATAGAATTAACTCTCCATTGTTACCTAATTATGTTTTATTTAATGAACTCAATTGCTGGGGCTGGCAAAAGATACTTAATCATAAATTAACCACATAGACTGGGCTCATGAAACTCACCAGATTTAATACAATTGGCTACGTTAATAGTTCACATATGTGAATACCCTTTTCATCTTGCTACTGACTTGACAAGCTAAGTTTCAACTACTGACATAGACCCCCAAGTCACATTATTCTTTAGGAGCCCCCAGTGTCTTTCTCTCTCTCTTTTTTTAAAATATCAGGACCCCCAAACCTTTAGATGTTGTATTTCTAGAAGCAGAACTACAAATATAGCTTTCCCCATTTACACAGCTCAATGGCATCAGGGCTGTATCTGGGTTTCTTTATGTTATGCAGTTTTTGTTCATACAAAGCGATCTCATTTCAGATCTGGAAGATCAGAGCAGATGCATCACTGTCTTGTTATGTAAGGAAGGAGATGAGAGTGTCCCATATGAATGCTGCCAAATATACTTGTCAAGCACAGTAAGTAAACTATATGCCAGGCATCTTCCTAGTAAACTGTTTTGGCAAAGGAGCAAGCCAGATTTAGGGAAGAACTGTCTAGACTTGATCAATGTCTGGTTCTTCATCATATAACAAAAATAGGTCATTTCTTCCTCTTAGGTCAAATGTTATGTGTGCTTTACTCATTTAATGGCAGGTTTCAGTCTGATTCTTAGAAACAGGTTACAGGGGAAATTGCCTGCCATCTTCATCAATTAGGGTTGCCTCATCTTGGTCATAGCATCTCATGAAAATAATTCTATGCATCTCTTTTGTGGTTCTCCAGAGCATCATGCTCTCCCTCTCTAATTCCTAAGTGGAAAGGAATGAAACAAGAATGCACCTTGTCATCTATCCTTTTCAACTCCAATAGGCTCCCTGGGTTTTTTTTTTTTGTATGAAGTGGAATTTTATCCAATGTCTTCCAATGAACCCATTTCAATTCTTTCACATGTATAAAAGATAGCCTTCTTCTCTACACCTCAAATGGGCTTCAGATGTTTTCTACAGGCATCCTGAAGAGCAGGGGTGTCAAACTCAAGGCCCGGGGCCGAATCTGGCCCACGGGGTGCTTAGATCTGGCCTGCGGGGCCTCCCTGGAAACAGTGAAGGACTGGCTTGTGGTATCTCTGACAGCAAAAATGGAGCTCAGGAGGGCCGCATACTCCATTTTTTCTGGCAGATGGTTGCAGGAGGCTGTTGCAACTGAAAACAGAGCTTGGGAGCCCGTTTTCTCTGGCAGAGTGCTCGGGCCACCACAGGTTCCCCCTACATGAATGGCATTGAGTTGGCCACACCCACCCTGGCTATGCCCACTTCAGCCTCCCAAGGTCAAACAACCTTGATATGGCCCCATGAAACCAAGTTTGACACCTCTGATGTAGAGAGAAAAGTCTAGTCATCAAAACATGGCAAAATCAAAAACTGTTATGTTCTCCAAAAGACCTGCAACTTGCCACCACTCTGGAAAATTGATGATATCTGCAATGATCAGTCCAACATATTCTAAGAGTGGAGTCTTTTTTCAAGCATTGCCATTAAGAATGAACAATTAAGGGCTGTTCATATAATGTTGCAACTACTATAAGGGCTTGAGCATATAATATTGCAAATACTATTCTGTGTTATGCAAATCATAATGGTAATAATCATGTCTCCAGCTGCAATAAAAATCTATAGAGGAAAGATCACGAGCCTTTTGGCTTATGGCACCCAGATATATAATTACCATAATTTGGCTGTTCTGTAAGCCATCAAATGTAAATGTTTAAGGACCTTGCTGTGAGTTCCCAGTATGTTCCCAACCCCTTGCTAAGACAGAAATTCAGTTTCACTTCCACAGAGACTCATATATAGCTTTGCTGCTTGAAATTTGGGTTGAAACTCATTTTCTTTGAGAGTTTCCTGGCCTCCTTGACCTTACAAGAGACATTCACATCATGGATGGCAAAAATCGATTAAAATGTAAATGTTGTGGCATATTTGATGAACAAATGATTTCAGTTCAAAAAAGACTGATACAAATTGGAAAAAAAAGTATTTTCAGCTCAGATTCTGCAAAATTTAAAGGATATCTTAATTTGTTTAGGTTCACCTTGATAACATGTTCCACTTGACTCACATAATAGCCCATTAACGTTTTTGATTTAAGATTTTGCCATTAACAATGCTGAAAGTTTTAATAAACAATTTCCTGCAAATTGCTTATTGGAGGAATTTAATATGTTCTGCATGTACTTCTTCACTGTACAGCTTGGCCCAAGGATCTAATAACTAATAAAGAAGATAGGATGATCACGAGAAAAACATACACATTGAGGCACTACCTTTATGAAGAGTTACATGGTATTTGCAGACTTATCTGATGTGGGATGCAATTTCTGGATGACCATTATTATTTCAACAAATCATTAAAACTTTTTTTTACCTCTTTTCATCCATCTAGTTGTGACCCATATTTTGGTAGCTCATCTATATGCTTAAGTCTCATTTCAGATGTTAGGTCATAATCAAGATATCTTTCCATAAGATAAGGTTCTAATTGTAAGGGACAGTAGTGGGTAAAATGGATGGATGGAGCTGAATCACTGGTGTAGGAGTTAAGGTGCTGACCTAGAAACCAGACGACTGTGAGTTCTAGGTAGAAACTTTAGGCACAAAAGCCGGTGGGTTAACTTTGGGACAGTTACTCTCTCTCAAACCAACCTACCTCAGGAGGTTGTTGTGAAAAAAATAGGAGGAGGAAGGAGTATTAGATACATAGTCATAGAGATGAAAAGATAAAAAGATACAAATCAAGCAAACAAATAAATAAACTTTGGGGTGATTCTTTTTTTTAGTAATGTTGGAGATTCCTCCCTCCCTCCCTTCTTTCCATTACATTTGGTACTAATTTTACTACTTCAAAAAGATAGAAAATCAAGATCTGGCATAGTTGTTAGAGGGAACCTTGTAGTGTTAGGCATAAGAACCAAGGTTTAGAAATATTGAATCTGGCAAGGTTTCTTCTTCTGTACCACTATGAAAAGTAGGGCTCATTGCACCCAAATATCCATATGCAACTGATGATGGCTAGATTATGTGGTAGTGATCTTATAGATATTGTATTCATACAACATTGAATCCAAGATTAACACAACCATGGCTTCTTTAATTTATCCAATTTTTCTGTGTTCTTTTGACACATTAAGACATACATTAACTATACTGTTTCATTTGTACAGTAACATGTGGTTATTTTTTTGGACATCAATATGTTGTGGAACATAGCCAATTTCCTTCCCTAGAAAACTGATGCAAATTTTCTGTTTCTGCTGTGAAAAGCAGTCCAGGAAGAGAGATCAGTTAGGCAAGGGGGAAATGGCCAAGGTTTTCTGGAGTTGTTTGTGTGCATGCTGTGTGCTATCATGCTGACCATTTGTGATCTGAATTATTTTCTCTTCTTTTTTTTCCAAAAGATTTTTATTGTTTTTCCACCAGTGCAAATCATATTTACATTTTCAGCAGCATTTTGCATCGACATACAATATTATATTTTCTATCGTCTATTCATATACGCCACCAATGATTATTGTCCTTACTTATGTTTGTTATTAATATCTATCTTTATCTATTTTACATAACTACATATCTATATATCATTCTCTTAAGGATTCTTCTATATAATCTTCGCTTTTCATTTCTTATCTCTATTTTCTAACCATTTGTACCATCTATGCCAAATTGAGTAATAATCGGATTCTTCTTTTTCCTTCATTTTTAGTGTAAGCATATCCATTTCTGCACAGTCTGTTATTTTTTGTAAGACTAATTCTTCTGTTGGAACATTAGGCCCTTTCCACATTTGCCCATAAGCTATTCTGGCTGCTGTTAGAATATGTAAGATTATGTTATTAATAATAAGATTATTTTCTCTTCTAACTGACAGCTGATGATTTTCTGTTACCTGTTCATTTAACAAAAGACATCAGCTATTGAATCTGGGTTTCCTAGCTGAACTTCCTTTAAAGGTTATTGCCATTACCTGGGCTGGTTTGATAATATAACTCAGGATTGCTTGCACTGAGACTGAGATTAATATATTTTTTAGAACTAGAAATAGGACATAATTTATTTCATATACAACACACAACATGGCATGCATATATGCATGCATCCATCCATACTGCCATACTTCTGAAGGATTCTTGGTGTTTAAACAAAAATTAAGATTATTTTTTTCATAAAATCATAAAAAATATGATTAATTAATCATAAAACATCTCAACTTCTCAATAATTCAGCAGCCTTCAATGTACAGCACAGATAACATTATGTGCCAATGTCTTCCATAAAAGCTCTGTATTTAGTTGATTCTAGAAGGTAGCCAAAGTAGGGTTCTATCTAATTTTTATTGGGGGCGGGGGTTATTCCAAGACCTGGTGCTATTATTGAAAATCATCTACAAGCTTCAACTTCTTTCAGCTCCCAAAAGTAGTATTTCCTGGAAAGATCAAATTGGTTGAGTATCTCTAATGGAAAATGTGGTTTTGAGGGTAATTTTGTGCTAGGACGTAAAGGGATTTAAATGAGAAGAAAACTAAGAAGCCAAATGGTAAGAAATGAAGGCGCTGATGTCCCTCATCAGCAAATGCTGACTAACATGGATGGTCACAAGAAGGATTATAAGGCAAAGTGTAAAATATCCATAAATATTGAAACTATGGAGAAAAAAAATGGAAGTAGAAAAGCACTAGAAATTTGGAGAAAATAAAGTGTATCCATTAATAATCATGCAAACCTTTTGTGATCTAACATTTTATGAATACACAATGCAATATGTTTAATGGTTTATTCACACTGGTGTCATTATTAAATGTGAAAGTATAATTTAATCATTAATTAAATTTTAAAAAGTTTTTAAATATTTCTCTTGTGCCTTTTTTAAGCCTAGTCAAGAAAAGAGCTACTAATTTCTAGTTAAAAAATCAGCAGTCAACAAGCCCCAAGCTAATCAGAACTTGAATTCTATTTCTTTCCTTCCTTTAATGGTAGAATTCTCTCACCTACATGAGAGAGCATAAATGCGTCTTTGTCTTGCATTTGACAGATGTCTTCTGTGTATAGATTCTGTAGTACAGGTAGTCCTTGACTTACAACAGTTCATTTAGTGACCATTCAAAGTTGCAATGGCACTGACAAAAGTGACTTATGACCATTGTTCACACTTTACAACTGTTAGAAAATCCCCATAGTCACATAATCAAAATTTTGATGCCTGGCAAGTGACTCATATATATGATGGTTGCAGGGCTTTTGTGACATTTTGGCAAGCAAAATCAATGGGGAATCCATTGCTGTGGCTCCAGGGCCATGGGTTGGAGCTGTAAACTGCATCTGGGAAGCACTGCAACAGAGAGAAGTGGATGCTGTTGCCACCTCCATGGCCTGCCTGCTGCTGTCACAGTGCCTTGTACAGCACAGTGAAATTTAGCACACTTAACAATGGGGGAGATGGGATCCTGTCCTCCTCCTGGAGCCCATTACAATATGGAGCCACAATGTGACTCTGCCCCACTTGCCCCTGGTACAGCAGTGGTGTCGGCCATGGAGTGGGTCGGGCCAGTGTCTCAGGGTGGAGAGCATGTTGTGCATTTCCCTGAATGACTGAGGTGTGTCCAGCACCAGCAAGGGCTGGAAGTAGCTGCCCGCTGTTTCCTGCTGCAGGCTGTCGGGCAGTGAGACCCAGCTAGAGCTGAGGCACTGGAGGATCAAAACCAGAGGGGGGAGGAAGAGGGTAGAGAGAGAGAAAGAGAGAGAGAGAGACAGACAGACAGACACACACACACAGCAACAGAGACAAACACAGAGTGAGACACAGAGAGAGAGTCACACACAGAGAAACAGAGAGAGAGAGACACAAAGAGAGAGACACACACAGACAGAGACACACAGAAAGAGAGAGAGACACACAGACAGACAGAAAGAGAGAGAGACACACACACAGACACTCACACAGAGACAGAGACACACACAGATACAGAGAGAGACAGAGAGAGACAGAGGAGAGAAGAAGGTGAACAACACACTCAAGCTTGGGCAAGAGGTGGCTGGGAGGAGAGGGGTTGTCACTGATTTCATAAATGCAGCACACTATAGTTTTTTTTTATAGATAGCATCAAGATAAAAAACGATATCTTCATTTTAGATATCAAAAGTATTTTGTGGTTCCCAGTGTTTTCTTTTCTGTGGGAAGTGGGTCCAAATGGCTTTTGGAGTGTTTAAGTTTGAAGACCCCTGATCTAGACCCTTAACTTTCTAAATTCCACATTCTAGTCTTCTTTTACTATTTTCCAAAAAGTAAAGCTTTCTTTTCAAGTTCTAAACTTACATAGAGCTTCTTTCATCCAGGGTAAAAGAAGATTCACCTGGCATAATAAGGCTTGTCTTTCAGAAAGTTCTTAACTTCTGGTAAATAAATAATGAAAAACTTCCTAAACTAGTTAAGAGAGGAAGTAGGTGAACCCAGTATCTCTTTAAAAGTGCCAAACTGTGGTTTAGGCAAGATGTTTTATGGTTCCCAGAACTGTCAAACCCACTAGAAATTGCTATTTTACAGTCTCTTAGGATAGAAGAGTATGGAAAGGTAGCAGGTTTGAAAATGAATAAAGATGAAACAAAGATATTAACAAAGAATATGTTAGCAAGATGAAAGAAAGAGTTGGAAGAAATCTTAGAAATCCAGGTCACAAATAATGTTAAGTACTTAGGGATATACGTTACACCAAGTTGTAGTAAATTAAAAGAAGATAATTATCTTAAACTCAAACAGCAGATTGAGACAGATTTGGCAAAATGGAAAAATTTACAATTATCATTGATTGGGAGAATATCAACAATTAAGATGAATGTATTTTATATTTATTCCAGACAATTCCAATTAGATTAGGGAAAGAGTTTTTTAAAGATTTAAATAAAATTGTGTTGAAATATATTTGGCAGGGCAAGAAAGCGAGAATAAAATTTAAGCTGTTACAAAATGCAAGAATAAGAGGAGGGTTCGCTTTGCCCAACTATATTATCAGGTGGCAAATTTAATGTAGGTAAAGGAATGGATAACATTAAGGAACAGTACACTGTTGACCTTAGAAGGACATGACCTGCTGTTGGGATGGCATGCTTTTCTTTGGTATAAGGAACTAAAACACAAGGGTACTTCAGAAGACATTATATTCAAGAGGCTTTGTTTTTAAATTGGGAGAAGATAAAAAAGCAATATTACTTAAAATTCCATTATGGATACCTACTATTGAAGCTTTTTCATATCCAATAATATATAAAAAGGAACAAACAGTTAGATATGGTGAGATTTTGAATGAAAAGGGTGAATTTAATCTATGCAAGTGTTGGAAGAACAAGGTATAAAAATGAATTGGTTTTTATATTTGCAAATACAGTCTAGATTTGAGGAAGATATTAAATTAGAAGGTGTTTATGATAAGTTGACTGACTTAGATAAAATTTTGATAGGTACTGATGAAAATGTAATTTAAAAACTTTATGGACATTTATTAGAATTTAAATTGGAGGAGGAGCAAGTTAAAGAAATGATGATTGCTTGGGGGGAAAATTTTGGATATGGGATTGATTTAGAGAAATGGCAAAAATTATGGTCTCAAAATTATAAAATGACAATATCAACTGCTTATAAAGAAAATTTGTATAAGATGTTTTACAGGTGGCACTTACCCCCGACGAGAATTGCGAGAATGTTTAAGAATAAATCGGATAAATGTTGGAAATGTCATCAGATACCTGGCTCATATTACTATATGTGGTGGACGTGTTCGGACGCAAAAAGATATTGGACTAAAATCCACACAGGGTTGGAAAAAATGATAAAACAACATATAGACTTTAAACCAGAAATATTTTTATTGGGAATTATACCGGAAATTTACAATAAAGAACTGAAATATTTGATTGTAAATGTGTTGACAGCAGCTAGGATTGTATTTGCTAAGAATTGGAAAAATCAAAAAATACCTATGCAGGAGGAAGTTATTAAGAAAATCATGGACTGTGCTGAAATGAGTAAATTGACATTTGAAATTAGAGAACAAGAAGATAAACAATTTTACATGATATGGGATTTGTTTTATCAATGATTGGATAAAAAGACATGGTAATGTAATACATTAGGAAATTTTATAATAGAAGCTCAATAGATTGATATAAAATATAATATAAATACATATAACCATTGGATGAAAGTGTAATATAAACTTTATAACAAAATTGAGAATATCTCGTATAAACAATGGAACAAATAGTTTAGTCATAAATGATTAATAACTGATAAATATATAAGCATATCTTAGATTGACAATATGAGAATTTATATAAACTGTGAGTGATGACTACAGAAGGATAGCACAAAAGATGTGTAACCAACTGACACACTGTATATATATAAAATGGAAGATGGTTTTATGTTTTTTATGTTTTGTCTGTACTTGTTTGTTTTAAAAAATAGAAATCTTAAAAAAAAGCTATTTTACAGTCTCTTCATAGGGAGATTCCGTATAGATCCACCGAGATCCATTTACCATTTTCTCTATTTGCTGTCTTCAGTCTCCCACTCCAGTGCAAAAAACAAAATACAGCCTCACATTCATTTTCCTGAAAATATTCCTGAACAGATTTCAAGAAAACATTAAAAAATGTCACATGGTAACTGTTGACCATTGAGAGTGGAAACTAGGTTATAATTCAAATTGGCATACAAATGGATGTCAGGGCTTTCTTTCTATTTTGATTTTGTAGACTTACTAATGTTTTAGTATTGCTTAAATATTTTGCATTTTGGACTATATGGAAGACATAAACTTAGAAAATAAAGAACTAGGTTGAATCCTGAAAATTATTATGACCAATTTTATTTCAATTAAAACAAACTACGCGTTACCAGTTTAACTGCAGAGACCAAGAATGATATTTTCTAAGTAAATTCTATCAGCCTTGAGTTAAAATATGAATTCATCAGATATTTGAAAAGTAATTTACTTTAAAAAAAACCTCTCTACTTTATTAATACCTCATTATGCATATTTGAAAGCTACAAGTCAGTATTATGCAGTTTCCCAAATAGAATGCACCCTCATAGCTTATAGAGGTAAATTGAAAATGAAATTTGTCAAGAAGATGATTGATAGCTAAAAGTGTTTTGTTTTCAGTGACTGGCACTGCCAAGTTACAACCATCTATCATCTAACAGGTAATTAACCATATTTCTCATCATGAACGTTCAATCCTGCTGTTTCATTATTGAAATACCACAAATCAGTAAGCACCTGAATGCAGATAGAATTCCTTGTCATGGCCAAAGAAAATGCTTTGTGACTATTATGTTTGAGGAAAAGTCAATGAGATGTAAAGCTCAAAATGTTAAGGAGACACATTTCTGTTTTGTATTTTGTGGAGATGTTCATAGATTTCAGAAATGCTTATTAAATCTTGAAGCATTCAACTACTCATTCTTTTTTTCCACAGATTTTAGGTATAGAAGTACTCAGTAACTCATGATTTGGTTAACTGTTCGTCTCTTCAAGATGCATGGGAAGTATTGCTGTGCTTATACTATTAGACTCAATTTCAGAAGAAACTAGAGGAAATGTATAAAATACATTGTAAAAATAAAATAAAGTATAAATACATTGGAATAGCAATTGTCATATGTGAAGTGGATTAACTTCTAATAGTTATTTGCCATTTCTTTAGCTAAAATAAGGAATAAAGTAATGTTTATTGGACTACTGATTATGTGAAATGGAAACTGGACTGTGTCAAAATGGTACAAGTGACTTACAACATGAAGCTGTGCAAAGACCCTCCTAGCCATGATTATTACCTATTCCTTGAATATGTGAGTCTAGAAAGAACTTAGATTGCACACTGGCTCTGTCTGGAATAGTGCCACCTCATTCCTTTGGCAAACTTTTCTTTAACTGTAGGAGTTTTTCAAACGGAATGGAACATCAACATAATCTTCATCTATAGCCAAATATATCAGGATTCATAGCATTATTGGCCCACCATCTTTTTTTATTTATATAGTTTCCTTTGTAGCAAACTAGTCACTGGTACTTTAGGAAAATATGCAAAAAAATTAATATAATAATATGAATGGTTTTTTTGATCAAGTAGAAAAAAGGGGAAAAAACATACCTAACTTAAATCTGAATTGATGTCTGTCTCTGTGTCTCCATTAGCTATATGACTTATCATATACTCATTTAATGTGTGAATAATAATACATGGATCTCTATTGTGCTATATTTGCATGGATCACATATTTTTTACCAATACAAAAATTAAACTGGAGAACAAAAACAAGAAATAGATTTAGAACTATATGACCTGAAAGGGGTCTATGAACAGGAATGGGAAAGTCAGTAGATATTAGTCACATAGAAAACATGACAAGGACAATAAATATATTTAAAAATGATCATTACACACTTATCCTTTTGGTTTACTCCAATTCCTCCCTGTAACTTTCTTCTTCAACTATTGAACCATTTTGTTCCCTGCCATCCTACACCTATCAGCAGGTTGTCTGCATTGCTTATACTTGACCTTTGCAATTACATAATTCATAAAACATTTTCTCTCTAGGCAACCACTAGGATGCTAAACATTTCTTCAATAGAGTGAATTTATATAATGCTATATAATCAGGATATTTTATCCTTTGAGTTACTACTTCTTACATTTCCTTTGTTTCAAATAATTGCAATTTCACCCACGGCTCTGAAATTTTGTGCATAAACGAAATTACATCTTTTATATAAACATAGAACTATGGCCAAGTTTGAAACCCAGCAAGATCTTTATTCAGAGAAAACAATTATAAAAAGGTTCAGGAGATGTCCTTTTTCTTTTCCTAGTGTGTGTTTCTCCTACTTGTATATTTTAAACGTATAGATTAATGCACATTATTATGACAAGTCTGGTTTTAGGATCACAAGAACTGAAGAAATCAACCAGTCTTTTGAAAAGCCCAGCAATGAGGAAAATAAATATTATGGAAGTGGACAATAAAGATTTTTGCAACTAATCAATTTATAAATCAATTTATAACATCCTGTTTTAGCAATATGTTCATGCATAATTATTTTATTACTGGTTAAAAGTTTTATATCAATAAAGTTAGATAATATAAGAGAAATAGAAGATTTTCTAAGTCAGGCATGTAATATTATTCATTTAAGATAAAAC
The DNA here is from genome assembly GCA_009733165.1 of Naja naja. NCBI lineage: Eukaryota > Metazoa > Chordata > Lepidosauria > Squamata > Elapidae > Naja > Naja naja. The sequence goes on from CM019151.1 coordinate 157,803,151, forward strand.
AAGAAATGTAATTCCTATTTCGAGCAAGCAGGATTTTCCAAAAAGTTAAGGAGCCTTCTGAATCTTTTTGTAAAAGAAAAATATAACTTGGATAGAAAATAAATTTGAAATTCTTTTATTGAACTTTTGTGGTCATATCCTCTGTGAAATTGGTAGTGAATTATTTCTAAGGAGTTTTATTGAACAATGCTATTTATATTAAATTCCACATTAAAAATGGAAATTTCCTATATTAAAACAAGAGTAATGATAATTAGTGTAATGAATTAAAATAGCAATAGCAATTGCACTTAGAGTTATATATACACTATATTCATAGTGCTTTATAGCCCTCTCTAAAGCAATTTACAGTATCAGTATATTGCCCCCAACAATCTGGGTCATCATTTTACAATCTGGGAAGAATGGAAAGCTGAGTCACCCTTGAGCTGGCCAGAATTGAATTCCTAGCAGTGAACAGTTAATTAGCCTGCAATACTGCATTCTAACCACTGCCACCATGGCAATACATTGGGCAATACATTGTTATATAGTGCATCTGGAACTAAGATGTTATGACGTTATGACAAATCTCTTACAGATTTGTTTATGATGTCTCAATGCAAGTACAAAATGGCAGAGTTTGCATCACAATATTGTGATGCACATTTATCATTTATTTGTCCCCTGATTCCTTGATGACTACTGTGAAGGGAATGTTTGAGCACTCTTTTCAATACAATCTCAGAGTTTACTTTGAGTGTGATGAATTAGCTGCCTGATTTTTTTGGATTCCATTAGCAAGAATCATTAGGACAAATGTAGGAAAAGTAGAAGACAGTATATTTTAAAGAAATGATACTTAAAAATTCTATACTACATGAGTAAAATTTTACATAGAATTAAAAGGGTCATAATGATTAAAAATAATATTGCACTCCAAAATACTGTTACCAGGCATGGTTCAACTTCATGTTCACATTTGTTTTTGTGATTTGGATTGTTCACAAATGCTGTACTGAACAAGTTCCTGGTGGGACCATATAGTAGAGTTCTACCTTTTCTCTGTTTTATATATTTCCTCTAAAGGGTTTGGAATAGCCATAGAGGAAATAGCAAACTGGCTTGGATGGATTAAAGAATGTATTTCAGCTTTAAGACATTTTTAGTTTAAGTCTCAAATGATAGAAAACACAAAGGACAATAAATGCAGCTCGAAATGAGATTTTGGCAGAGAAAGCACTATTCATGGTCTATTAGTTGGCCATAAATTACTTGAGAAAAATTTGAGAACCAGTGAACAAGTTTGGGGAAAGCACATTGTTTTACCCATATATATTCTAGAATGATAGGAATTTTCCACAGCAAAATGGAAACAGATTGTAGCAGGTTGACAGGCTGGGAACATAGAAGGACCCACATAAACTTCATTATACCTTTCTTTCACCAGTTTAAAGTGATATAACTTACATTCCAGAGTGATCTATTAAAATGGGATGTAATGGCACATAATGCTACAAACATGAGTATAAAATTGGAGCCATAATGCTGTCAAGGACAAAGAGTAAACAACATCAGTGGAAGGAATCGGAGCAAGAAAAACTGTTTATGAAATGACCAGTTTGAATATACATGGGTCTCTAGCTGCTTTTCAGCTACCTGGAAGTCCTTGTCATATCTTCCATCAATCTCCTTTTTAGTAAGTCTATGTTTCTTCATGATACAAGGTTTCTATGTCCCCTGATTCTCGTATTCATGGTCACAATCTGAATCTATTTCATTGTAACTATATCTCTTAAAAAAGGCCACACACCTGATGTAACCAAAATATTTCAGGTACTTGTTTACTCAGAATTCTCACAGGGTTTAATTTGTTTCATTCAATTTAAGAAGGATTACCTCTGAATGCATTGAATAGCACTATTAATATAATGTACTTGTAGATCTGAAAGAGCTTCCAAGGGTTGGTATTTTTCCCTAGAAAGGCACTGGGCATCATGTTGACTTCTAGATGAGATGGGTGGAACACAACTCAAATAAATGAATAAATGAATGAACAAATACATACACACACACACACACACACACATATATTGACTTTGTGATGCTTGAGAAGTGAGGAAATGCAACACAAGATTCCTTTGAGATTGGACTCCCTTTCTATAATGGTATAATAATTATGAAAAAGAAGCCTGTGATGAAATTATCTGTGTTGTTGGTGTGGCTGACACCCAGAATTGCAAGCTAGCAGATGAATTCCCCAAAGTTTATTAAATCCTAAATGACAACACAGTTAACACTTCAGTCTGTACTGAGATTTAAACCTTACCCCCTTCTCTCCTCCCACTCTCCATATATATATCCCTGCCCCACAGAGAATGAATGAGCAACCCATAGAAATATTACAATGGTCCTCACATCCTCCTAAGATTATGTGGATAAAATTTGGTACCAGTGTGATTTTTGCTTTATTAGACAAAAATAACAACGAAAATAGGTATGTTAAAGTTCTGCTATGCACAATATCCTGTTTTTGCACTGAATTCTCCCAGGTGTCCTAGCCCTCTCCCTGCTACAAGCCAATAATTTCACCCATACCCCTCTAGAGAAGTCACAGCTGATGATCTCAGAGGACAACTTATAAACAAAAACTAATTCTCTTTTAGCCCTGCAAAAATGCTGCCTGACCTTGCTTTATACAACATTGGAATAGATAAGATAAGAATTGAATTTTAGGATGAAATGATATAAGAAAGGAGTAGAATTAATTTATACTGTAAAGTAAAATAATATTAAATAAATGATAAATAAAATAATATGGTTAGATAGTGAAAAAATTCTGAATGTTTTTTTAAATAAATCTCCAGCAAGTGTATATTCAAATGAATTTACTGTTAACATTCACAGAAGAAATATAAAAGAGTGACATGTGGCACTGAAGATTTCTTATTATATCCAACAGCAATGCACATACGTGATATATGACATCCTTCCATAAATCCTAAACTTACACAGTATGCTAATCCTTGATTCCATTTTTTAAAAAAAATGATTATATCCTGCTGCTATGAGCAAAGGCATACTAAAATCAGTTTTCTATGCTTTTCCAACAATGAAATGCAAGACTGCGCTATATAGCCAATACTTACCATATGTTAGAAGTTAATCCAGTAGACTTTAGTCACTGGTATGATTTGCGTAACTAAAAATCTTCCATTTTTAAAGCAGTAACCACAGTGTCCTTTATTATTATTATTAGTCTTCCTCCAGCAACCATTAGAAAAATGTTACTATTAGATAGAGAATGAGCTCCTCTCCTGATACCACTCCAGTTTTTTATGGCTCTTTCTATGACATAATTCCAGCTAGATGTAAGGAGGGGGAAACCAGCATTTAAATCATTCATGGAAATTAATAAAACCTCACATATTTATTCACCATATTATGCAGAGCAGCTTTAAGACTGATCTGCTATATTGCAAGTTTTGTGAAGCAATTAAGAAGGATATTACCTTATGCAGTTAAAAATTAGAATGTATTACAGAGAACTACATATTTCATGGCAAAAAAGATGAATATATATATATATATATATATATATATATATATATATATATACATTATCCATAAAGCTGGCAATTAATTGTTATTAAAATGGCTGCAATTTTATATCCCTTTTAACCATAGGAACAAAATTGCATTGATATAGAAATATTTAGGCATGCATAATACATTTCTATAGTAGTTTTTTAAGATGAAGTCATACTGGTAGAAATATACCATGGATTGCAGTATGTGGAAATTAATATCACTTTGAATTGAAATAATAACATACGGATACAATTATTAGTCTCAGTTTTTATACTTTATATGAAATTTATCTTACATAAGAATCATCATGGATTTACTTCTTCACAATAAACAGTGGATGACAACTAGGTTCGGAATACAGTACTACCACCACACTTACACAGTCTCATTCCACACATACAAATGCATGAGTGTTGAAAGCAATGTCTTAATTTTTAATATGAAATTAAACAACTACTATTCCTAATTTTGTTTAAAGATGGCCCTGCACACTTGCCAACTACAGGTAGTCCTCAGTTTATGACCACAATTGAGCCCAAAATTTGTGTTGGTGAGACAGTTGTTAAGTGAATTTTGCCCCATTTTATGACCTTTCTTGCCATAGTTAATAACTGAATCACTGCAGTTATTAAGTTAGTAACATGGTTGTTAAGTGAATCTGGCTTCGCCATTGACTTTGCTTGCCAGAAGATCACAAAAGGTGACCACATGACCCCAGGATACTGCAACCATCATAAATATGAGTCAGTTGCCAAGCATCTGAATTTTGATCACATGACAATGGGGATGCTGCAATGGTCATAAGTGTGAAAACTGGTCAGAAGTCACTTTTTTCAATGCCACTGGAACTTTGAACAGTCATTAGATAAACTGTTGTAAGTCGAGGACTACTTGTATTTTATAACTTCAAGATCACAGGCAGCACTGGCTGTCACTACTGCTGAGAATCAGCTTTCTGATAATTATAGATTTCTGCTGTTTCCTTAGTTAGCCATCACACTTTATCTATGCAAAAAAAAGTAGATCAAGGACATGTCACATAGAACACATGAGTTTTTACAGAATGATTTGGAGAAGAATGTTGATAGTATAATTCTCCTTTAAAACTATTTCTGATCAGCTTGAATAAAAGCATGTAGCCACAAGAAACATAAATACATTGATTTTCTACCTTGTCAGACTAAAGGTAAGTAAACTATGTTTCCTATTAGGTGGATATTGGAAGCAGGATACATGCTCTAGTACAGGGCTCTCCAACTTGGTAACTTTAAAACTTGTGGACTTCAACTCCCAGAATTCCTCAGCCAGCTTTCCACAAGTCTTAAAGTTGCAAAAGTTGGAGACTCCTGCTCTAGTATATCAGCATGAACAGTAATATAAAGAGGTTACAGTTGTTCAGGCTGAGCTCCTCTTGGACACTTGGCTCCTGGTACAAGTGAATGGTCATGTCTAGGATGGCCTTTGTACAGATCCATCTGGTGTGCAATTGTGTCTGTTACTTAGTCAGCCTGCTCATGGGCACTCATGCCCTGGTTATTTCCAGTTTGGTATTGCAACATGTTTTGCATGGGTCTGCTCCTTAATTGGTCCAAAATAAAGCAATGTGAATAAGTAGCAATAGCAAAAGCCCTTAGACTTATATACACAGTGCTTTACAGCCCTCTAAGGTCTGGGTTCTTATTTTACCTCTCAGAATTGAACTCCTGGAGTAAACAGTGAGTTAGCTCTGCAGTACTGCCTTCTAACCACTGTGCCACCATGGCTCTTGGGGAAAACCTTGGTGTGCCCATGCAATACCAGTACTTTACAAGCTGCACTGGTTTCCTATAGAATTCTGTACCCAATTCAGGATACTGGTTATTGTCCATAAAGCATTTCTTGGCATAAGGCTGGATTGTTTGTGAAACCATCTGTCTTGAACTGTTTCTGCTTATCCGATGAGGTCTGGTAGGATAAGTGTGTTTTGGGTCCCTTCTATGAGATACTATCTCTTGGAAGAACTGAGGAGGCATATCTTTTCAATTGCAGAACTTCTATGGAGCATTATTCCTACTCTTTCGAAGCTATTCTGGTTTCTGCTCATCACTACATTGTTTAACAAAGTGCTATTGAAGAAGCCCTGTCTTTTGCCTGCCCTCAGTCTTTCACTATTGAACTGTACTGGATAACTCTGAGTTCTAATATTGTAAGAAAAATGAAAATTTCCCTCTGTTCACTTAATTGAATCATGCATAACATTAACATTTTAATCGCTCTACATCAGAAACTTTTAATAGTGTCTTGATCAATTTGTTGACCTTATTAACCTGTTCTTCCCACTCTGCCCTCCCCCTTGTGAAATTTTTTAAAGTGTTTGGCCAAAACCACATGCACAAACTATTTTACTTATTTATTTATTTAGTAATCTGGTTGTTCATCTCATACAAGTGGTATACAAAGGTGGTATACAAAGGTAGGTGGTATATAAAGACAATGAAAAATTAAAAAAAACCTACTACCAGTAAGATAATCCTCAGACTAATCATTCCTGCTCCAGCAGAGTGTTTTTCCATCCTGAATTTCATTGCAGTTGGTCTTTCTATAATCCTTATTTGTTAACTCAGCTGTATTACTTAACCAAATAAGTAAATAACCTAAAGCTTTTTAAGACTGTCTTATGGTTTTGCAAACATATATCATTAGTGCAGCTTTGAAATTTGAATAAATAATATTAGATATTTTCCTACAAATGTGGAAGTAAAAAGGTAAGATGAATACATGAAACAAAATGATGTACATTCAGTTAACATTAACATTATGTTCACGCAATACATATTTGTAATTGCAATTTTAGTAGTGTAGGCTGAAATCCCTCCATACTAATAACATGAATGTCCAGTTTTAAAAGATATTTAGTTCCATTCTGTTCTTTTATAGAGCAATATTTAAAAATATTGCTTATTCCAGAGTATATATAATGTGGTATTTAATATCCTGAAAATCAAATCAGCAAGTAAAGGCAGGTACATGTCCATGTAATTTACTAGAAAAGTATAGTTAATACACTTTTCATATTTTGCATAATTTTTGTATTACGAATTGAATTCTACTTTAAAAATACTTGGTTTCATAGCCAAATATTCCAAATTAAAAAGGTGATCTCTTTTTCACTTACATTCCAAGTATTTCCCAGTATTCTTATGAAAATATGCATTTCAAAATGCAAAAGAAATGAAATAAATTTCTATTTAACACATTATAGGTTGATTATATTAATCACCTCTTTGAAAATGGATCTGAATTAGTTAATTGTATTGCTTATAATAATACCCAAATTTCATTTGATATGTACTAACAATCCATATAAAAACTATAATAATTAACTATCAAGCATTTTAGTAGCAATTTACAAGATGAGGTCAAAATAGTATTCTTGATACAAGAAAATTTGCTGAAAAAGATCAGGGATTTGAGATTATTTCATCTAATTGGGCTCAGAACAAACTTTCTTTGTGCTTGGTGGAGCTTTCTTACCAATAAATGCATCATATAACAATATTGGCATTGCTTAAAATAAGCACTGAAAGTCACAGTCAATGATCCATATTTTGGACTCCATAGAAATGGTAAACAGTTCTTGAATAAGACTATATATCATGTACAGCTATTACCATGTGAATTTGAAATTTTTGTCTTTTCTAGAGCAATCTTTCTTAGAGTTAGATATAAATAGAACTGAGTTTGGATAAACTTCTCTAAGTTATGGAACTTTGGCATATTACATTCAACAATACTGTCCACTGCTAACAGTTTGTACAAAACGCTATTTTTGACTACTTAATTGACTAGAAGAGTTTGATAAGAAAGTCAAACTATTAGAGAACATTACTTAAAGGTTGAATAACAATTGAGTGGATGCATTTACATATATTTGACATTATTAAAGCCAGAAGTATATTTTACGTATTGGACATATTTTAAAAATTATGCTAATCATGCTTCTGATTTCATTTCCACCCAGAACTTTGACTCACTCATAACCATAGCACTGTGCAACATTAGCTAACTATAACAAATAATCCATAGCAATTGGATTATTGGAATCCATAGTACTTGCAAGAGGTATTTTACCATACTTGACTGATTATAATAAATATTATCAAATAAAAATGCTATTATTTAAAATCTAATTTACTTCAACGTTGTCCTCTATACATTTCCATTCTTTTCTGGCTTTGCAATCCATCCTTCTTGTACCCATATCAACACATAGATAACAGAATAACAGAGTTGGAAGGGATTTTGGAGATGTTCTAGTCCAATAATCTGTTCAAGCAGGAAATCCTATACCATTTCAGAATAAAGATTAACAATTGGAAGGGACCTTGGAAGTCTCCAGCCCCTGCTGAGGCAGTTTTCCAATTGCTTCTTAAAAACCTCCAGTGTTGGAGCACCCACAACTTCTGGAGGCAAGTGTTCCACTGATTAATTGTTCTAACTGTCAGGAAATTTCTCCTAAGTTCTAGGTTGGATTTCTCATTGATTAGATCATAAACTGACTTCTGTTCTTCTTAATAATTAATTATTTCATTCTTTTTACCATTTAATCTTCTTACAACAAATCTTTTATATGCCATGGTCATTATGAGATAGGCCCATGGATATTAATTTGCCATTCTATCAGGAAATGTGGTCATATGTTTTGTACATCTAGAACCAGGTCATCGTACATCTAGAACCAGGACATCAGTAGCTTTGGTGGGGGATGTTCTTTGTAAATTTGAACAGATATCAAACTACTAGTCCTAAATCAAGGAATACCTGTATGACCCTATCTTGCATCCCCTAAACTGACTCTGCTTTCAAAGGTAAATAAATGTTATATGGACTTTTTGTTAAAATGAAAGGGGATAGAAATTATTTACTTTGTACTAAGCTTTGCCTATTAAAATACTCTAGTTTCATCTCTACAAATGTGCAGGAAAGTATAACATTCAGTAGAATGCATGTTATCCTAAAGATTAATTTTAGGAGAGAATTGCCCAGTTTTTGCAACTTCTTTTTACAGACTTGTTGAGGTTGTAACCATCAAATTACATTGACAAGGCAAGTTATGCAACACACACACACACACACACACAAATGTCACAAATGTACATATTAATATCATCTAGATGTTAGAGAGTGGGAGGATGAATAGTTTCCTAAGAACAATCCAAACAAAATGTACTAAAAGAATGTGAAAATTAAACATAAAGCCTATAAAATATGAAACACACTTAATGTCAACACATATGTACTTCTCAATATTTACAGAATTGTGTCTTTAATTAAATATGGATTATGGATTATTTTATATCAAAGATGATTAAGGGCTGGAAGCTAAAATATATGAAGAATGGTTACAGGAATTAGATATGTCTAATTTAATGAAAAGAAGGAGTAGAGGTGACATGATATCTAAGGGGCTGCCACAAAGAAGAGGGAGAAGATATAAAGCACCAGAAGGCAAAATAAGAAGCAATAGATGGAAACTAATCAAAGGGAGATCCAACCTAGAACTAAGGAGAATTTTCCTGACAGTTAGATCAATTAATCAGTGGAATGACTTTCATCCAGAAGTTGTGAATGTTCCAACACTGGAGGTTTTTAAGAAGAGATTGGAAAACTGCCTCAGCAGGGGTTGGACTAGAAGACTTCCAAGGTCCATTCCAATTGTTAATCTTTATTCTGTTACTCTGTTATTCTGTTAATATTCTCATTGGAAAGCAATGTAATTGTATGTAATAAGCAACCAACATTATTTTTCTATTTTGTAATAACAATAGGGAAAAAAATCATGGTAGTGAGTCTCATTATTGATCTGGGGAGTGACAGAACCATATGTACAGTTTACTGTGTGGGGATATTCTTTGCATAACCCTCCCATTCTTAAAAGAAGCCAAGACAATATTCCATTATGCCTTACATATTTTACATCAACATTAGAATGCCTTAGTGTTCTCCTTTGATTGGATAATGCCAGCTCTCTGGTAATCCCTAGATCGTACTTTAATAACCTAACGATGATTTCAATGTATACTGCAAACAACCAGCTTTGGATTTCACAGAACCAATATATAAACGTTATTGTGATTCATTCCTCTGTCCCACTTTTAGAGAGATTTATTAACATGTTCAGCCCAGCCTTAATCTAACACACATTTCCTGTAATAAAATGTTGGTAATTGGGAAAAGTAAGAAATACAGGATACTCATCAGTCATCATTATATCTATTTCCCTCCAATGAAAATAAATTTGGTTAGCCAGTAAAGACAAACAGGAAAAAAACAAACAAACAACATATTACTAGTCATTATATTGGTAGAGCTGTTGGAAAAATTTTCCTTCTGGGTTCAGTTCCAAGTGGGGAAAAAGACACTGGAAACATGGAGGCTGTTTGGAAAGATGGTTTAATGGTGGACAGGATCACATGCCCTGGATAAAGGAAGAAGGAAAAGGGGCTGAGATGCTAAGATACTGATAGTTTTATAATCTCTGTTGGGCCCCACCTTAGTGTTTCCTGTTCCTGTGCAAGAAATGTATTCCACTGGCTGTCAGACTCCCAGGGGCGGGGTCTTCACTAACTTTGTAGGCTTTGTCTGGACCACATGGCTTCACCTGAGTGCTAGCTGATGCAATCTTCCCAGGCCATGTGGTGAGATAGGTAGAGGCCTTTATTATGTAGAATACTCTGGCCTAGGCCTTAATGGCCCATTAGCAAAGGGGCTGAGTTTCTGCCTGTCTGAGATGAGTTTCTGCTTCTGAGTTTCTACTCTTTTTAGGGGAAATATTCTACCTTTTTAATATTTCCCAGTATATTTCATTTTTCTAGGAGCGGGGTGGACGCTAACTTCCTACAGAGGAAAGGGTGATTTAGCAAGTGGTCTACATTTACATTCTGCGTATTATTATTGGAAATAATAGCTATTTCTACTGCTATTTTTTAAAAAAAATACTATTCTTTCTGCTGCTGCTATTAAAATTAAGCAGAACTAATTAAAATTGCAACAAAACATTATAATAGCCAGTCTAGCAATGGTACTGTTAAGTTTGCATGAAGAGTCAGATGCAGCCATCTCTCTCAGCTTGTTCTCCGCATTGTCTTCTCTTCGGGAAGGATCCCACCTTCGGCACCAGTGTTAGATTTGCATGAAGAGTCAGACGCGGAGTGCTTCAGTGAAGAGTTTATTAGTGACTACAGCTCATAACAGACCCGATTTGGCTGGGCTGCGGCTGCTACTTATAGCCAGCAGCCGCAGTTGCCAGCCAATCAGAGTGCAGGATTTTCCCGCACTTTTTAAACCAATCATTTCTGACATTTTACAAGAACAGTTCAAACTAAACCAATGACATTCAAACCTGCATACAGAACAGGTACAACAATATAAGAAATCAGACTCTACATATATGCTGTTGTACATATTTAATATTAAGGGAAGATTGAGAATGAGATCACATAGAAATGGTTATCAGATAGGATACCTGCAATTATAATATGCATTTAACACTGTTTTTCTATTACAAGAAAAGAATGAGAAAGTAGGAGTCATGAATATGGCATGTGGTTAAAACCAACAAATTCTGCAAAGGTAAAAATGGCATATGAATTGTTATATTACATTAAAAGTAGGCTGCTCATGTAATCATAATTGTCATTTCATAATAATAATAATAGAGATGTATTATTTATATTGTTTGAAGTTTTTCAAAGGACTTAAAATAGTCAAGAGACAATTTTGCCAAAATCCCTGTAACATTACAACATTGCTTTCTCTATACTTGATTTGACGGGCCTTAAATGCATGATTGCCAGTATTTCACTTAAATGATAACTGTAGCTGTAGGAGTTCTAATCATTCCTGGATGGTTTATTTACACATTGCTGCTTTTCTGATACTGCCTTCTTTGAGAAATCATATAGCTAAATGGGTAAATTACGATTAAATTAGTCAACAAGCAGGAATCAACAAATTGTTCTGACCTTGTTTGAGACATTTTGTCCTTGAAGCTAAAGGGGAGAAAACAAAAGAAACTTTAAAAAGTGTTTTAGGATGTATATTTTTCAAAAAACCCAATTCTAAACCAATGAAGCTCAAAATTATACATACATACATACATACATACATACATACATACATACACACACACACACACACACACACACACACACAGACAGAGGGAGAGAGGAGGATGATATTATTTAAAAAGAAACATATAAAGTAAAATTTCCATATATTAGGAAATTGTGGGAAAAGGTTCCTATATGGTTACAAGCAAAGAGAAAATGGATTTAAATCTTAGTGAGTTTATTAGAAATAGCTAATGAATCCAGGTACAAGTCCATCTCATAAATGTAAAATTTATCCCAGATTTTAGCCATTTCGACACATTCATTTTCACTTCCAAAATCTCACAAAACCAATGAATGGCACCCACGATTGTTCTCTCCATAACAATTAATGGGCTCTTTTGAGCTAATCAGGAGGACAGCACAAAAATAAGCAACCAAGTTGTATCCCACCCTTGTCCTAAATGTTCTAAAGTTATTTTTATAAGATCTTTAAAAAAGACTTGCCACTGTTAAAAGGGGCTGCAAAGTCATACCCTTAAAAACACTAAAGTGGGCATCATATGGCTCAGTGCCTTATCCCTGCATGGAAAGAGGAAAGCTAAAGAATCAAGAGGTAGGGTGAACCAAGAGCTTCTCTCAATGGGTCAGTGCAGGTCGCTGAGGTCCAACATTCCAGCTGTAGAACACTTGTTTACAGCTATGTTTTCTGCAGTGTTGATGAACCAGAAATTAATTGTCTCTATGGCCCAATGGTGAAGATAGAATGGGATTATATAAATTCAGAGCCCACCCTGGAATAGCGCAAATGCTACATTTGGAGGAGCCTTGAGTCATATTTTGAGGACTAATTTAAATCCCTCTGATTAATGGGATTAATTAAATTCCATTAATTCTAGAGCTAGTGCAATACATTTATGTACCATTTCTTTCCAAGCAGATTAAAAACCTCTACATTATTGAATTAAAACATTTAGAGAAAAGAAACAGAGCCTACATTGTTTATAACATCTCTCCTCGTACATATTTTAATACAAGAGGAGATTATGTTATCTTCCCCCCTATGTTAAGTTCTGTTGTGCTCATAATAGCAAATTTCAATTATATCTGCAGAAGATACTCACTTTCTACAGGGAATGTAAATCTGTCATATTTAGTATGCTGAAAAGGAAAGTAGGAAGAAAGGAAGGAAAGAAGAAAGGAGTGGAAGATTGCCATTGTTTTGAAATGAATGGCAAAATCTATGCAAGAAGATGTTTAGTTTGCATAACCTTCAGCCTTAAAAATACAGTATTTATTTCCCCTTATACTACACATCTTGGGAGAATATAATATTAAGCAGAGTATAAATGTAATGAATTAAAATCATACATAATACATAAATAAGATACCAATAAAGAAGAATATTTGTAGCTCAGGGTTGAAATAAGGGATCCTTGGTGTTCTCTGAGCTCTCTGGGTTATCTCTTTTTTTCCTTGCAGACATTTCATTACCTAAACAAAGTAACTTCATCAGTCATTATAGTAAATGAAAACCAATTAATAACATGACATAATGTTGAGATATAAACATCAAGGTTAATAAAAATGCCGTCAGCTTTTATTTCATTCATAACAAGTACACTCATGATTTATTTGTAGAGATATACCTCTTCCTTAACTATAACAATCTCTGATGATGAGAACAGTAGTTGGCAGATCCATTTGTTTGTTAAAAAAAGGTTCCTTGGCATTTTGGACTCAACTTATTCAGGGTCTTTGAAATGAACACATTGTCAGCATTCCAGCAAACCTTTTAATGTTTTAATGATTGTTTTTATTGTTTTAGACGGCTAATTGGGTTTCTTATTTAATCCTTTTTTAATTGTATAATATTTTGTATTGTTTTTATGATTGTATGCTGCCCCGAGTCCTTAGGGAGATGGGGTGGCTTAGAAATACAATAAATAAATAAATAAAATAAACCTCCATTCCAATCAATAACTCTGAGACAGCCATATCTCAAAAGTACCTTTATTAGAATAGCAACTGGCACATCTGTGGAATCCTAAAAGTTTTTGGACTTCCCACAATTTCCCAAACTATAAATCTATCCCCTGTTGGCCATCATCACATCACATGGCCCAATCACCATCCGTCCATCCATCCAAAAGTAAGATCCTTATTTCATCCTGCGCCATACTCAATGACCTTGAACTAACAAATGAATTTTATTTTGTCTACTTAGAGATACTCAGTTGAAATCACCCCTCCCACTTTCTCAGGCCATGTGGCAGCGTGGAATATGGCTTCCAAAACTGACACACATTCTTCTTTATGATAATGAATTGTACACTATATTTAAGGACTCCTTATGTACACAGTGGCATTCCTGAAAATAAAGACAGCTTATGGTCACAATGGGACAACTCACTGCGGCCCACTAACCACTACCTACTCACCATGGCCACTTCACCATTGCCAATTCACCACGGCCAACTCATTGCAGAACAACTTACTGCAGCCAATTTGCCATGGGACAAGTTGCCATGGAACAATTCAAACAATTCAATTTCATTATTTAAAATAATTTTAAAAATATTATAATTTTTGTCATTCACATTTTATTTTATTCCTCCTTTTTATATCCTTTCTTTAATGATTTTATTCCACCATTAACTCTTGTCTTGCGGTGAGTTGTCCCATAGCAAGTTGGCCATGGCAAATTATCAAGTGGTCAGTTGGCCGCAGTGAGTTGATTGCAGCAGGGCATTTCCTGATTCAGAGAAAATCAAGAATGAACTCCTTGCTTTCCTCTCCAGCAATACCAGTAGTCTGCAGACAACTTTCTGTAGCCATCAAGGATTAAAATATATAGGGGAGTTCTTGGACTCAAAATACTTGTCACTTGACATATCATAAACTTTATTTAACATTTCCCTCCAAGTCACCTAATCATTTTGAAACAACTACTCAAGGCAAGAAAATAATAAGCATCTTTTGATCACAGGTGCAATTAATAAATACTTCATAAAAGAGACCAACTATGAATATATGTATATATAGATGTTATATCTAAGGGCTGAGTTAGAACTAACGGGCCAATAAATATGGACTTTTATGGATTAAAAATGTTATTTTTGTTTTTTTCATCAGGATGAATTGTTTTTATTAGATGCTGTCATCAGCATTCCTTCTTTCTATCAACATTGCTCTGTTTCTTGTTAAAATAGCACTACAAAGAAGTAAGGTCAAAAATATTCATGATAGTTTGTAAGGTCATTGTAATTTCAACAAATCTATTTACCTAGAGGGAATCTTAATGAAAGATTAAAGTATTTTGGATTTAAGAAAAGGAATTAATTTATTTTCATGGCATTTCTATTGCCCATCATGTTTTCAAATTGTTCTGGAATTTGTTTTTATAGATATCAGTGAAATAGTTCAGCCAGTATTCAAAAGAAATAGGGCTATGGCAGCCCAATTATAATTTCTTTTATTTGGATGTAATACTGACACTTATTTATAACACTTATAGATTGTACTTAATTATTAGTAATTTAATTACTGCAATTATTCAAAGAATTCATCAAATAATAATTGAATTTATACTTCATTGAATACTATTGAATTTAGCCTTCATTATTTCTGTAAGATACAAGAATGTGTTGTGACTATTTTGCCAAGGAAACATTGTCTCCCCCTGATACCTTTCTTTGTACCACAAATTCACAACTATATATATTTTCATTATTTTGTGAAGTAACATTTACAGCAACCCATCAGTCTCTTTCACAGAAAATTCCTTCATGTATGGTCATCTTCTTGACTCGATAACCACAAACCAGTGAGATGGTTCCACCAAAGGCGCCTAATGGACCCAGAAGGGTTCCAGATGGCACTTGGGTCAATTCTGGCCTCCTTAGCTGACAGCCCGGTTGATGCCCTGGTGGACGCCTGGCAAGTGGCTGCCACTGGGGCATTAGACCGAGTTGTCCCATTGTGGCCTCTGACCCGCTGCAGATCCAGATTAGCTCCCTGGTTTTCCGCAGAGCTTCGGGAGATGAAGCAGAGGAAGAGAGGCCTAGAGAGCTGTTGGAGATCCAGCAGGTCCGAATCTGACCAAGCGCAGTTAAGATCTTATTTTAGGTCTTATCTTGCTGCAATGAGAGTGGTGAAGCGTGTTTACTTCTCTGCTCTCATTGCGTCCGCAGATAATCACCCGGCCGCCCTGTTTAGGTCACCCACTCTCTCCTTAATCAGAGGGAGGGGGAGGACCCTCTGCAGGGATGTGCTGAGGAGTTTAGCCAACAGCTGACAGACAAGATTGTTCAGATCCGGATGGGCTTGGACTCTGACTGGGCAGAGTCTGATGGGAGTACGACGAGTGGTCTTGGAGATACCATCTGGGAGGAGTTTGATCCTGTGACTACAAATGAGGTGGACAGGATCATGGGGAGGCTGAGTGCTGCCATGTATTTATTGGACCCGTGTCCCTCCTGGCTGGTCTATGCCACCTGGGAGGTTACACGAGGCTGGCTCCAGGCAGTAATCAATGCCTCTTTGAGTGAGGGTGCCTTTCCCGCTGCCTTGAAAGAGGCGGTGGTGAGGCCCCTCCTGAAGAGGCCTGCCCTGGACCTGGCTAATTTGAACAACTTCCATCCGGTCTCCAACCTTCGCTTTATTGCGAAGGTTGTTGATAGCGTGGTGGCTCGGCAGCTCCCACTGTTCCTGGAGGAAACCGACTATCTAGACCTGTATCAATCAGGCTTCAGGCCCGGATACAGCATGGAGATGGCATTGGTCATGCTGGTGGATGATCTCTGGAGGGCATGGGACAGAGGTTACTCCTCTGTCCTGGTCCTGTTAGATTTCTCAGCGGCTTTTGATACCATTGACCATGGTATCTTACTGTGGCACCTCGAGGGGGAGTGGGGGGCACCGTTTTATGGTGGTTCTCCTCCTACCTCTTGGGTCGCACGCAGGTAGTGTTGGCAGGGGGGCAGAGATCGGCCCCAAGGCCCCTTCTGTGTGGGGTGCCTCAGGGGTCGGTTCTCTCACCCCTCCCGTTCAACATCTACATGAAGCCGCTGGGTGAGATCATCCGTGGTTTTGGGGTGAGGTATCATCAGTATGCTGATGATACTCAGCTTTTTATCTCCACCCCTAACCAGCCCAGTGATGCCCTCAATGTGATGTCCCGGTGTCTGGAGGTGGTGCAGGTCTGGATGGGGAGGAACAGGCTTCGGCTCAACCCGGCTAAGACCGAGTGGCTGTATATACTGGCATCTCAAATTGTCCAGGAGATTCCATCTTTGGCTATGGGGAGAGAGGTGTTGTCCCCCGTAGATAGGGCATGCAACTTGGGTGTCCTCCTGGATACACAGCTCAGTTTGGAGGAGCAGGTGGGAGCCGTGGCCAGGGGGGCATTTGCCCAGGTTCACCTGGTGCGCCAGTTGCATCCCTATCTGGACCGAGATGCCCTGTGTACAGTCACTCATGCACTCATTGTCTCCCGTTTGGACTACTGCAATGCTCTTTACATGGGGCTGCCCTTGAGGACCACCCAGAGGCTTCAGCTGGTCCAGAATGCAGCGGCGCGGGCTGTGATGGGAGGAATCCGATACTCCCATGTTACACCCCTCCTGCGCGAGCTGCACTGGTTACCGGTTGCCCTCCAGGTGAGATTTAAGGTGCTGGTGTTAACCTATAAAGCCCTTCATGGCATTGGTCCAGGATATTTGTGGGAGACCCTGCTGCCGATAACAACCTCCCAGCGTCCCGTGCACTCCCATCGATAGGGCCTTCTCTGGGTGCCGTTGACTTGGCAATGCTGGTTGGAGGTTCTCAGAGGAAGGGACTTCTCGGTGGGTGCACCCACCCTATGGAACCAGCTCCCCCTGGAGCTCCGGATGGCCCCTAACCTCTGCTCTTTCCACTGCGACCTAAAAACCTGGCTGTTTCAACTAGCCTACCTGGACTGATGGGGTTGGGGGAGGGTTTGTAAATGTATTTTAATTTTGCTATATTTATGAGACCTTGGTTTAATCATTTTTTAATATTTGTATATTTATATCCAGATTGTTTTTAGTTTGTAAGCCGCCCTGAGTCCTTCAGGAGATAGGGCGGCATAAAAGTCTGATAAATAAACAAACAAACAAACAAACAAACAAACAAACTTAGATTTCCAAGAAACAAAAGCATTGCAATTTTTTATTGCAATATTAGTTAAATGTGCTTATGTTAGGTAGCCTGGTGGGGGCTGAACTGTTTTCATGACAATATTCCTAGCCATGCTCATTCTCCACATTTGTATACTCTTTTAAAATTTTGCATTTATTTTGCACAAATAGATAACTTTTTTTGCCTTGGTTTAAAAACAGCTTGTAAGTGCTGTCATGAAATAGCCACCATAGGACAGTTCGTCTACCCATAAAGTGGCTGTCATGATAGCTATGGTTTCTCCCAAAATTCCTATTTATTAAAATTTATTGAATTTTATATCTAGGTTAGTTAAATTAAATTTATTGAAAATTCCCCCTTCCCTGTTACCCTGTATTGCTTTCTACTGCTTCACATTTCATCTGTTTCTTTGCCCTCTAAGCAGGTAGCACACCTGCAAAACTCCTTTGAGAGACAACCACCTGCCATTTCTTATTTTCTATGAAGTTTATAGAATCTATTCCCGAAAAGCATGGCTAAAAGTAAAGATGATGCAATAGGCTGGCACTCTGTTTTTCGGTATGCCACTTTTTTTGAAAAAAAAATCTATAAAGAGAATTTAAACATTTGGGCCAGGGATTCTGGCAGGTACCAAGGGAATATTCTTGGGCATGTGGATGCCAAGGAGAGCACATTACTAGAAAATAATTGGGTAACGATCTGCCATAATGATATTGACCTCACTCATGAGGTTTGCGTGATTTTGTAGGGCACCGTCTCAATGAATTTTCAATTGGCATATTGGCATGTAATACTGAGCCATAAATTATTAATGTCCCTGGAAACTGAGATAGCTGTGCCTGCAGCTCACTGAAGCTCTATGAGAAAATATTTTAACAAAGGTAAACAGGGATAAATGCTTGGCTATATTCTATTCTCCAGAATCCAGATGTGCTTAGGTTGCTGCAAAGTTATTCTGCCCATTTATGAATTAATAATGACAATTTTGGTCAAATTTTGCTTTATTTTATGCAGAGGTTAAAATAGAAAATTCCCATTCTAAAATAAACCAAAACCAAGAAGAAAACTAACAGGAAAAAAAAGAAACACGTATTAAAGGAAAAATACACATATATTGTCCTCCCCTAGTTGAATACTAGTAAACATATTTCAATGCTAGTAGTTTCCCAGTTTGTGAAACAGTTCTGCAATAAATAAGCTTCTACAGCTCTATTTACCCAAACAATTTGACCTACTGTCTATCTACTGTAAAAAAAAAGTTAACAGGTAAGCCCACCAGCAAAACAAAACTTCAAAGCCCTCAATTAAACAATCTGTTATTGTAATTAACTCAAAGGAAGTCCACAATGGCTTCAGATCCACCATTACCCACTACAGTCATTGTCTCTGGTGCATCCAGGATCACATATTCTTAGCTGATTCTTAATAATAAAACTTTTTCCTTAAAATTATAACTAGTATTAGTGTATAATAATATTGAATATTAGTAATGACATTTAAGCAACCTAGATAATTTATTGGCTGCCTTTCTAACAAAACTTTCCCAGGATAGTCTACAATTTGAAAAGATACATGGACTGTATGTATTTTTTAATACATTGCACATCTACTTTGTAGATTTAGAGATTTTTTTTCTTTAGAAACAAAAGCAAAACTTAAATCAAATCTTAACTGAAGTTTAGTATCAGAATCAGGAACCAGATGGAAGAGATTAAGGAATTGTATTTAGACATTTTACAGTTTCAGAAACACAGACTGGTAAGGTCTTCATTTGCTAATAGTATGTCAGTTATCCCTATTTATCCATTCACACATTAAAAATTATTAGCCAGTTATAATTCTGATTCTCCATTTCACATTCTGTGCTCAGCTTGGCAAATAGACCGAAATGGATCTAAATATATGGCAAATTGTTTTTACATGAAGTCAGTTTTAAGGTCACCAACCATAACTGTCCAAAAATGCATAGGTTCTGAGAATATGACAGTCTAATCATTCAAGAAGATTTTATAGACTGGTAACTCTAGAAACTTGAAGATTGACAAAAACACATGTTAGCTATGTTTTATTATTAAGACAGTATGAAATATAGTGAACTTCTGCAGATATCTGTATTTATGAATGTATAAATGTATATAATATAATTAACAAAGCAGTTAAATATCTTTATATCAATATTTCCAAAATATACTAGTGAAACTGATGAATAAATTTAAAGATTAAAACTAAAAGATTACATGAGAATGTAGATTATGCTAGGATAAAAACTGCTGACAGCAAGGATAGTCTGATGTCAGAAGTAAGACCCACTGAACTCAATGGAATTAACCCTTCTCAGGTGTGCACAGAATTGCAAGCTTAGTCATTTAATACAGAATTTCTGATAATTATTGCTAATCTCTATTGAAATTGAAGACAGTGCTGCCAATCACAATCATTTACCACACAATTCTAATAATACGATCATTGGATGGACAATTGTAATAGTTTTTGGTATGTGGATTTTGTTTCCACAACAAAGTTTATGTATTGAGGACATCAGAAAAAATAGTATGCTGCCTTTGGCCAGTTCTGCATGACCAGCTTACCTCTGGGGGAGCACAGATCAATGACCATTTCACAAGAACAAGAATTCATAGTATCATGTTTTACCAATGGCCAACCCACTAGAAAGGCAATGTCAAAGTACAATTCATTGTAGGTGAATTGGATGGATTAACTCAAATAGTGATGTTCAATTCATGCTCTTCTTCATTTTTTTCTGTGGGTATACAAAATCATTCCAATTGGGTATTGAATCCAGTAGGCAGAATACTCCCTGCCCTGCAATCACTGGCATTCGCCACTATTTTTCTTTCAAAGTTCACCAGTAGAATTGTGAATTGATGGACTTTTTAACGTGATGGACCAGTGGACAGGAAAAGAAGACAATGCAGTCTTTCTCTTTAACCAAGTGAAACCAGATTGAATAGAGAAGCAAAATGGCAGAATTGTGATGTTTTTCTTTTATTTCTCTTTCCAGTCTTCAACCAGTTGAAAAGAAGAGGAATCTGTTAACCAATATGACTGAACAGCAAATCAGGACCCCTTTGGGAAAAAACTGGTAAAATAATTGAAATCTGAAAAATAATTTCTTCAATTCCAGCTATTTTACATTTGGAAGTCCAGCTGCTTAAGGCTGCAGCCCACAAAAAAACTGAATTAAGGACATGATTGGCAGACTAATTATTAAAATGGCTTTAGTGGTGATGGTGAGGTAGCATCCCCAGCATGCTTTGGAGCAGGGGTTGCCAACCTTTTGGACCTCAGGAACCACCAAACTCATAATTTTAAATCTCGCGGACCACTAATATGAATCCAGTATGCCGCTTGCTGAAGCACCTGGACTGCCACTGACAGGATGGGGTCCTTCAGGCACTTAGCTTGGCTGCCTGTTTCTGCAACCTTAAATACTTAATGAGTCATTTGGACCCATTTCCCACAGAAAACAAAACACCAGGATCTCTCATCTCTCTCTCTCTCTCATCTCTCTCTCTTTCCCTCTCTCTTTCTCTCTTTCTCCCTTTCTGCTTCTCTCTTTCTCTTCCCTGTCTCTCCCTTTCTCCCTCTTTCTCTCTCTCTCTCTCCCTCTCCCCCTCCCTCTCCCTCCCTCTCTCCCTCTTTCTCTTTCTCTCTCTCTCATCTCTCTCTCCCCCTTCTCCCTCTTTCTCCTTTTCTCCCGCTTTCTTTCTCTCTATTTCCCCCCCTTCCCTTCTCTTTTTCCCCCTTTCCCTTTCTCTCTCTCTCTTCCCCCCCTCTGTCCCCGGGGTGGGGATGGGGGAAAGGAACCTCTGAACTGGTGCTGCATGGTGAGAATCTGATGTCCAGAGGCTGACGAGCCATGTGCTGAAGACCAGATGGCTGGCAGGGAGAGGAGATACAGGCAGCAGATGGACTCATATGCATGGGAGATTGTGGCATCGGAGCTCTTCCCAGGTGTACACTGGCCTGTGAAGTGGCAGGGGTGGAGAGAAAGGAACCTCGGAACTAGTGTTACCTCCTGTCTCCATTTATCGAGGAGGTGGAGTGGCTGCAAGCGATGCCCTCAGGTGAAGATGTTGTGAGGGAGAAGCTCAACCCACTCCCCTCCAGAGATTCTCTTCCTCCTCACCAGAAGTGCTCAGATGCAAAGCGCTCACCAACCCTCTGGCACCTGACAAGCCTCCTCCTTCCCACTGGGTGTGTGAGCCCTTCTGGCGAGGAGGAAGAGGGGGTTGAGCCTTCTCCTTGCAACATCTTCACCTGAGGACATAGCTGGCAGCTGCTTCCTGTGGCTCAGGAGGTCCATGCTCTTCCCGCTGCTGCTCAGCCTCCTTGATGGGCTGAGGCAGGAGGCAGCAGCCATGACACGGGTTTGCTAGGGAGATTGCAGGATTGCCCGACCTCCCAGCCAGCCATCTGGTCTTCAGCATGCTGCGGCCCACCAAAATTTTCTCATGGACCATTAGTGGGCCGTGGCCCACTGGTTGGCCACCACTGCTTTGGAGGACTATCCAGTTTCAGTTATGTAAAACAATTCTGTCTTTCAAAAGAGGTCAATAGATAGAGATGGGGTGGGGATTATTGAAGATACAGTTGACCTTCTTTGCCATTTCTACTAACTATCTAAGGTACCCCTGGAAGGCAGTAGCCTGCCCTTCCAGAATGATTTATCTGTGTTTCCTTCACTTCTAGCAGTTTGTCTCTGCAAGCTCTTAAAATAAGGATATAAATGAAAGCTGCTGTAGCTGAACTATTTATTAACTATTGTTTGTTCTCTCTCTTTCTCTCTCTCCCTCTCCCCCTTCCCCTCCCTTTCCCTCTCCCCCTCCTCCTCCCTCCCTCCCTCTCTGTCACATGCACGCATGCATACACACATACACTCACACACGCTATTTATCTGTCTTATGAATTAGGCTGAAGAAAGATTACTGTGACAGAGTTTGATTTCAGGACTATTTGTCTTAAAAATATAACCTAGTAATCTGCTTGACTACAGCTAAAATATTAAGTAATTAGCTGTCACAGTCATGAATATTATTTAAATTTTGCAAGTATAATTTATTATAAGCAAATGAACATCTCATGTCTTTTTCAACAGTTCATGGTTGTTATCAAGCACTATATGTAGGCTGGATTTTGCATTTTTATCCACCTTTTAAGTCTTTCCCAAAGACCTGCAATAGGAAGATGTTGTTTGATGATGTTAAAGGTCTCATTGAAAGATGTAAAGTGTTCCAAGTAAAGCTGTAACTCACTGGCAGTAAGAATTCCACCCATAGTTTATTCTCTTCTCTGCTTTAACTTGATTTCTTAGTTTCAATTATGTTTTTGTCAGTGACTTTATCATTGTTTTTATTGATATTTTTTAATTGAAAATTATTTTTTAAAATTATTTAACTTGCCCTATTATCATAAATATCAAAAATTCTACAAACTGTTTGAGATTGTACCTCATGTTACATTTGACCTGAGTTTATGGATCTTAGAATGCTCTTTGAAAACTGGAGTCTTGGTTTTCCATACGTATGATATGTTATAAGCAAATATCTATGTTACTTATAAGTACTGTATAAAAGTGGACATATGTAGTACCGTGAAATACTTCTGTAACAAATTATCTATAAATAGTCTTTTATGATAATTAAGAACTAAGGCAATACCCTTTTCTTATATTCATGTATTTGTTTCATTTTGTTTTCAATTTGCTGCAATATAATTTATCTTATATATCAGGGGTTGCCAACCTTTTGGACCTCAGGGACCACCAAACTCATAATTTTAAATCCCGGGGACCACTAATATGAATTTTGACTGATGGTGGCTTGCTGACGTTGGTGGGAGAGAGAGAGAGAGAGATCTGATCTAACCTCCCTCTCTCCCTCTCCTTCCCCCTCACACACACACAGAGGCGGGGGTGGGATTCAAATGTCTTAACAACTGGTTCTGTGGGCGTGGCCTAATTTGTGGGTGTGGCTTGGTGGTCATGTGACTGGCTGGGCATGGCTTGTGTATAAATATTATAAATATTTATGTAAATATTGAATTTTTATAAAAAAAATAGCAACTTTTATCCAAAATCCAGCAAAGCAGGCAGGCAGATTGAGCTGCTCACAGAATCACAGATTTATTCAGTGTTTCTGCCATCGGCTACATGAATCTGTCACATAAAATTTGCTTGCAAGCAAACTCATAAAATTTGCTAGCGAGCAAACTCACAAAATTAACTCACAACACACCATGTATATTGTGTTCTGAGAGGACTGAGCAGAAGTTTTCACTCTGGTCCACGTCTCCAGCAAGAGCGCGGACCGCTGCTATTGGCTGACACCGCTTGACAGCTGACTATAAAAGGGAGCTGTCAAGCGGCGTCAACTGTTGCCCGCTAGCTGGCTGCCCTTTTAGCGTGGCAATCACGGCAACCCTTTATCATTTCAATAAAGTAAAAGCTGAAGTTGCTCTCTGCATTGCCTCGGTCATTCTGCCGCTCACTCTACAATATATGTAAATATTGAATTTTTTTTATAAAAAAGAGCAACTTTTACCCAAAATCAGGCAAAGCAGGCAGGCAGATTAAGCTGCTCACAGAATCATAGATTCACTTAGAGATCTATGATTCTGCCATTGGCTACCTGCACTGAATAATAGAAGCTTCATTCCTAAGGAAGATCTAAAGATTAGCTAGAAAGCAAGAAATCCAATGGTTTTCTGCTTTCTAGCTAATCTAAATCTCCTGGTGCAGCAGAACAGCTGATGGGCAGAAAAAAAAGGAAAAATAGCAACTTCACTGGCAAGTTTGCCAGGTAAAGAGTGAGTGGGCAGGGAGGGTTCCTGCAGCCTTGTGTTCCCGCACAGCCTGGATTAATTGCTTTGGGGGGAGGTGCTCTGGGGGTGACATTTCTCTGTGGACCACCAAAATATTCTCACAGACCACCAGTGTGCCAGGCCCACCAGTTGGTGACCACTGTTATATATAATCAATCATTCAAGCAATCTTAATTACTATAAGATGAAGCTCAGTTTCAACAGTTCAAACGTGTATTCTATAATTCATAGAGGAAAATACTGAAGAATCTGCAAAGTTACATTCCAGTTTTTATCATTAGTATGTGAAACCACAACTGTCTTCTTTACCTCCATTGGTATTTATATAATGTTTCTGTGTGTATATATATCTAAACAAATATAATCCATTGATTATACAGATGAAAAGGTTCTCATGTCATCTAGTCCACTATTTATAGATGTGGGTAAAAGAAACAGAATTGGTAATAATTCAGAAAACATAACTGACTTGGGAAAATGCTACAAATTCAAAATCTAAATATGGTTTAAAAATGACTGGAAGATATCTAATAAGATAAAAGAAGATCTTAGGATACATCTGAGAAAAATCTGATTAGAATAATGGTATAAAAACTGATGCAATACACAAATTACATTATAAATATCTGGGATATTTATAATGTAATTTATGTATTGTGTACCACCAGTTGGATGATAGTTAAGGTACTGGCCTAGATACCAAAAGCGAGTCCTAGGTCTCCTATGAGCATCAGAGTGATTGGGTGGGTCTGGATGAGTCACTTTCTCTTAGCTCAACCCACTGGACAGGAGGCAGTAATATTAAGTATGTTTTCTGTCTTGAATGGACCCCCTGCCCCCCCAAAAAGGGCTGAGTAAAAATACAATAATAGTAGTACCAATAGTAATAGGCCCCTTGGGTGCAATCCTAAAACAACTGTAGCATTGCTTGAACATCATTGTCATTAAAAAAATCATCACCAGTCAATTGCAAAAAACAGCTTTACTTGGAACAGCTTACATCCTGCAGTGATACCGGTAAAACCATCAAACATTCACATCTTCCCATCTCAGGTCCTGACTTGATAGGTGGATAAAAATGACAAATCCAGTCTGAACATCTGGCTGACTGTGTGATGAACCACAATAACATCACTTGCAGATTTTAAGTTTCCAAGATTTCTTAGAAGAGAACGTTTCATGCAAAGATGGACATGATAAAGGACCAAAATGGCAGGGATCTAACAGAGCAGAAAAGATTAAGAAGAGGTGGCAAAATTACACAGAAGAACTATACAAGAATGAGCTTATCATCCATGATAATCATGATTGGGTGGTTACTGACCTTGAGCCAGACATCCTGGAATGTGAAGTCAAGTGGGACTTAGGAAGTCTGAGCAACAACAAAGCTAGTGGAGGTGACAGTATTCCAGCTGAGCTATTCAAAATCTTAAAAGACAATGCAGTAAAAGTGCTACACTCAATTTGCCAGCAAATTTGGAAAATTCAACAGTGGCCACAGGATTAGAAAAGGTCAGTTTACATTCCAATTCCAAAGAAGGGCAATGCCAAAGAATGTTCAAACTACCACATTTATTTTATTTATTTGATTTGTCAATCTCTTACAAGATAATAGGTATATAAACATAGTTATGAATACATGAAATGGATACATATAAGATAAATAAAAAGAAACAATAGAACAGGGACGGTAGGCACGTTGGTGCGCTTATGCATGCCCCCTACAGACCTCTTAGGAAGGGGGTGAGGTCAATAGTAGACAGTCTAAGGTTAAAGTTTTTTAAATCATCATTGCACTCATTTCACATGCTAGCAAAGTTATGCTCAAAATCCTACAAGCTAGGGCCCAGCAATATGTGTACCAAGAACTACCAGAAGCCCAGGCAGGAGTTCGAAGAGGCAGAGCAACTAGAGATCAAATTGCCAACATATGCTGGATCAGGGAGAAAGCCATGGAGTTCCAGCAAAACACCTACTTCTGCTTCATTGATGATCAATGCTTTAGCCTTTGATTGTGTGGATCACAACAAATTGTGGCAAGTTCTTAAAGAGATGGGAGTACCAGACCATCTTATTTGTCTCTTGATAAACCTATATGCATGCCAAGAAGCAACAGTGAGAACTGGACACGGAACCACTGATTGATTCAAAATTGAGAAAGGAGTTTAGCAAGGCTGTATACTGTCGCCCTGCCTATTTAACTTATATGCAGAACACATCATGAGAAAGGCAGGGCTAGATGAATCACAAATTGGAATTAAGATTGCCGGGAGAAATATCAACAGTCTCAGATATGCAGATGATACCACTCTAATGGCAGAAAGTGAAGAGGAACTAAAGAGCCATTTGATGCAGAGGTGAAGGAGGAGTGTGCAAAAGTTGGCTTGAAACTCAACATTAAGAAAACTAAGAACCTGGCATCCAGCCCTCTCAATTTCTGGCAAATAGATGGGGAAGAAAAGGAGGTAGTGACAGATTTTATTTTCCTGGGCTCCAAGATCACTGCAGATGGGGACTACAGCCAAGAAATTAAAATATGTTTGCTTCTGGGAGGAAAGCTACGCAAATCTAAACAGCATAGCAAAAAGCAGAGACATAACCCCGCAAACAAGAGTGCATATAGTCAAGGCTATGGTTTTCCCATTTGAATGTATGGCTGTGAAAATTGGACCATAAAGAAGGCTGAGTGCCAAAGAATTGAGGCCTTTGAACTATGATGCTGGAGAAGACGCTTGCAAATCCCCTGGATTGCAAGGCGATCAAACTGGTCAGTCCTAGAGGAGATCAGCCCTGACTGCTCTTTAGAAGGGCAGATCCTAAGACAAAACACAAATACTTTGGCCATCTAATGAAAAAGAAGGACTCACTGGAGAAGAGCCTAATGCTGGGAATGATTGAGGGAAAAAGAAGAAGGAAACAGCAAAGAATGAGGTGGCTGGATGGAGTCATTGAAGCAGTCGGCATGAGCTTAAATGGACTCCGAGGGATGGTAGAGGACAAGAAAGCCTGGAGGAACATTGTCGATGGGGTCATGATGGGTTGGACATGACTTCGCAACTAACAACAACAACAAAGATTTCTTAATATTGTAAGCTGCCCAGAGTAACTTCAAAATGAGATGGGGCAGGCAAATAAATATAATAAATAAAATAAAAATAATTTCATCTCCTGTATCATGGTTGCAAAATCTAGATTACCAGTAGTTGGCCAAAAAGATACAAAAAATGTTTATTTATTTATTTATTTATTATTTGAACTTATAATCTAAACTAATAAAACAAAGAACAATCCAACCAAGGGGTCACAGCCGGGTTGGTCAAATAACCAGGTCTTCAACTCAAGCGAAGGTGCGGAGGTCAGGGCCAGGCGGAGCTCCAAAGGTAGTTGATTCCAGAGGTCAGGGGCAGACAGAAAAGGCTCATCGTCGGGGAACCGCCAGCCGGCATTGGCCCGCCGACGGGACCCCGAGGAGTCCCTGCCTATGAGCTCGCACAGGGCGATCGGTATTTGACATCGGAAGAAGACGCTCCCTTAAATATTGAGGACCCATGTCATGAAGGACTTTATATGTTAACACTAAAACCTTGAATCTGTTAGTTGCCATTCTGTGGTCATCCAGATTGTTGCAGCTCCTGTGTGCTAGCCCAATATTTATCTTGCAAATTTGCAGCTACTTTATAATCTTTAATAAAGATCCTCAATATTTATTTATTTATTAATTCGACTTATATGCCATCCCCTCTCCGAAAGGACTCAGGGCGGCTCACAGCTAAAATACAACAATAAAATAAATTACCTAAAAGCATATTAAACAATTATAAGCCGAATTAGAATTAAAACCCCCAAAATTAAAATGAACAAACCCCAAAGAGTCAGCACAGCCCAGATTGTAAAAACAGCCAGGTTTTTAACTCATGGCAGAAGGTTCGAAGATCGGGAGCCAGCCGGAGCTCCAGTGGAAGAAGATTCCATAAAGTGGGGCCGCCACAGAGTAGGCTCTCCCCCGGGTCACCGCCAGGCGACATTGAGTCACAGACAGCACCCCGAGGAGACCCATGCCTGCATACAGGGCGGTTGGTATTTGATGCTGGGATGAGTTGTTCTCGTAGATATCCTGGATCCATGCCATGTAGGACTTTGAATGTTAACACCAAAACCTTGAATCTCACCCGAGGGCAACCGAAGCCAATGCAGGCCGCGCAGGAGGGGTGTAATATGGGAGTATTGGGAAGCTCCCATCACTACCCACGCGCATTCTGCACCAGCTGAAGCCTCTGAGTGGTATGCAAGGGCAGTCCTAAATAGAGAACGTTACAGTAGTTGAGTCGGGAGACAACGAGCGCCTGAGTGATCATGCGCAGGGCATCTCGGTCCAGATATGGGCGCAACTGGTGAACCAGCCAGACCTGGGCAAAGGCCCCTGGCCACGGCTCCCACCTGCTCCTCCACTTGAGCCGTGAGTCCAGGAGGACCCCCAGATTCCGTGCCCTGTCCACGGGGGGTAACACCTGCTCCCCCATGAGCAAAGATGGAACCTCCGAACTGGACTGAGATGTCGGTATGCACAACCACTCTGTCTTGGCTGCGTTGAGTCGAAGCATGTTCCTGTCCATCCAGATCTGCACCGCTTCTAAACAACGGGACATCACGGATTCCCCAAAAGTTAACAGAACCTCTGTTGTTGGATATGAAAACCAGTGTGACAGGTTCATTTGCAACTTACATGAACTTTGCTTGACAGTAAGGCATGAATTGATAGAGGGAAGAATAACAAGATGTAAACCTTGATAACTGGGTAAAGAGAAGGAAGGTTAGAGAGGGATTTTAAATCCACCAACATTTTGAGTAAGTACTTCTAGAAGCAACATTGACAGGTATTGGATGTGATCTTTTCCTAAATCTTGATTGCTAGGTCTCTTAACTAGAGCAAGGATTTGCTACATTGTTAACCTCTGTTTTCTATTTTCAGGCAATGGATGATTGAATCCTCTTCTGCTCAGAAAAAAATTCAACAGCAAAACCCTATGTATACAAACTTGATATATGTTAATAATCATATTATGCATAAAATATAAGAAGTTGCATTTTAAACAGTTTATCTGGTCTTTGCTGTGAAAACTCATGAAGATATATACTGGAGAATATGCCTGAAGCACCTGCAGTAGATTTTTTAAAAATATTTTGCATTAATTCTTATATTTTTTGTTTTCTAATAACCTGCTGTTGTCTTTTATAACAAGATACGAGATTGAGTAAATTGTATGTTTTTTTGTATCTGCTTCTACTTGAAAGACTAAGATAGAGACAGAAAAGAAAGAGACAAAAGCTTCAGTTGTTTCTGGGCTATCATTGTGTTCTTATTCTTTTAGCAAGTTCACACAATAATATTTGAATAAAACCGGAACAAATTCTACTTGAGAACTGCATGGAACTAATGAGGAACAAAGAGACCATGTTATACTCTTTGCTGTCTGAATAATGGCCTTGTTGCTTTTTGATCTTTTATTTTGTTGATTTCCTTCTTTGCTGAAAGAAGCAAGTTATATTATAGTTCAAAGTTCTGTTCATTGCTTCAACCCTGACAACCTGTTCTGTAGATTTAAAGTTAATAAAGGAATCACCATTTGTCTTCCACATACTGGACTCTACTAATATTTATCTTAGAAACAATGAAACCTTTTTTATGTGTAGATGCATGGGTCTCTTTGAGGTATGTACACAATGTTGACTAACTTGACTCTGTAATTAAAGTATAGCACTTAATAGCTGCCTGCAATTAGTACAGGCTCGAATCTCAGCAGGCTCAAGGTTGACTCAGCCTTCCATCCTCTCGGGGTAGGTAAAGTGAGGACCCAAGATTGTTGGGGGCAATAAGCTGACTTTGTAAAAATGCCGCTTTGGGGGGGGGGGCGCAAAAAGCCCTAGTAATAAGCAGGCATATACAATGGAATGAAGGCTATTGCTGAGCACATTGGGTTGTGTCCCAAAAATTGTAAACCGCCCTGAGTCTTCGGAGAAGGGTGGCATATAAATGATATATATATATATATATATATATATATATATATATATATATATATATATGGATATATAAGAGTCTGTATATGATAGGCAGAATGCTGTTTAAAGTCAGATGCTATTCTGTGCTTGAAAGATTCTAGATCTCAATTCTTTTTTTAAAAAACTAATAAATTAATAGTAGCTTTAACATTTATAAAATGCTGAATATCCCTTAAATTATTAATCACATTTACAACCAAAATTTGTTTCTTTTATTGATACTGGTATCTTTCAGATACTGGCATCTTACCTTTTGAGACTATGTTCTTCTCTGACTGTTTGTTTTTCAATACCAGAAACTTTATGAAAGATTAGGCTATCATCAGTCAGTCTACTCGCACAGCTGATTGTGGATCAGACTAAGTCCAACACTTAACCACTACACCAGGTTGGTGTATGTGTGTGTATCTACAGCTTCACCTACTTCTACCTTCCCACTCTTGCTATGCTGCCTCATTTTGGTGATGTATTGGGAAATGTTCCTCAGAGGGATGGGTGAAGGATGCCAAAGTATAAAATACAGAACTGTATTTTACTAAGATGTAATTGACAATGAGGTGTTCCTCAGCTGATGACACTCAACATGCTGCTCAGAAAGAGCTCAGAATCTTTCAGAATATTAATGGAGTTTAGGATATGGCTAAATTAAAATGTTCAGGATGTCCAGTTGCTGATATTGCCATGCAGGGGAAAAAAATCCCTAAATCTGCAAAGAAAGAAGGACAGCAGGAACATGGATTATAAGAAGCATGAACATGGGAAAGCTCAACATAGTAAAAAATGAAATTAATTGTTCATCTTGATACTTTATTTTTGAAGTTTAATCTGAAATCAACAAAAAATGCCAAACTTGGGAAAAAGAAAATGTAGTTGGACTACATAGCCTAGAAAACAGAAACAAAGGAGAAGAACAGATCAATTTCTGAAAAATCTAATGATTTTTTTTCTAATACATTCTTCATGTAACCAAAATAATGTCTACATATATAGACATCATAAGATAGAAATTACGTAAATCAAATTGATCATCTTTGATGCAAGGATGTAGAAAAGCCGATCTTTAATAGCAAAGACATGGTGAAGAGTTAACTGTAGAACAAATCACAACATGCTCATATGCAAAGACATAGTTCAAGCTAAAGCAGAAGATCAAGGTCCATCAGTTTTTAGGATGTGATCTTGAGCTTATACGTATCTACCATTTTCAAGCAGAACATCAGGAATTGTTTTGATGACTTGAACTTCATGAATAGGGAATCATTATGGAATGAATTAATAGTTCTCCTGAATGAATGAGAAAAGAGACTGCCAAAGCTAAGAAACAGAAGAAAGCTAATGTCAAAACCAAGAATGGAAATTGGAAGGAAAAAATGAAAGTCCTGGTTAAATATAGATGGATTAGTTTACCAATCTTGAAAAAGTTATTCTATGCTACACATTTAAATAAAAAATTAACCTTGAGACTTACTCTATTTTAACAATGACTTTCAGAAACTACGTTCAGTTCATCAGAAAACTCAGTCTCTGACAGTACATCTGCAATGACTTGTGCCTGAAATTATTGCCATTCACTGAGGAATGCTCATTGATTGTCCTAAGATACTGTATATCATAGATTAAAATTTCTATAAAGAATTTAAAATAGAGATCTCCAGCAAAGAAGATGGAAAAGAATATGGTATAAGAATAAATGGGGTCAACAGCTTATTTACTTATTAGCTAGGTCCTGTAAGGGCTGCCTCAAACATTATGTACATCTTACTAAGGGGTATACACCACTGCCATGCTTTGCAGAGAGCTCCAAAGGGTAGTTTAATTGAATGGACATCTCATGAATATGGATAACTAACTATACATTTTCCCACTAACAAAATATTGCTGCTTAGGTGCTGTAAAAATGCTGTTTCTTGATGTGATATTACAACAGATGTGATAGCTAATGGAAAGATCTTTGAATATTGCACAATTATTTAACAACAATTGCACTTTTTATTGCACTTATAAGCATAGAAAGGCCTGGAGCAGAATTATAATATATCAGGATTTCTGATTTATTTTGTAAATAGGATGTGCTCCAGTGGTTTTATATGTTTGAATATATTTCTAAATATACTGAATTCCAAGTACAACGACCGTGGATATAGTCATGTTTAAAGTCCATGATAAAAAGGACATTTTGAATTTTTTGGAAGGGAAACAAAACATGTTTCTGAGTCTCATTTATTTTACCTGGCTTCTCCTCTACAGATCGATACCTAGATATTTGGTACCTAATCGATACCTAATATTTGGGGAACCAAGTTTTTATTTTTTTAAAATAAAACATTAATAGTTCCTACTGAATACGTTGAGCTGCATAAAATGACAGTGCCTGTTTATCCCAAGGTAGGCTTTCACATAATTCTTTTTAATAAAATAGAGAAGGTACAGAATTAGTTACTAGAATAAACAGCAATCCTTGCTAATGGTGAAAGTAGTACCAATCAGTTTGTTTGTTTGTTTGTTTGTTTGTTTGTTTATTTATTTATTTATTGGACTTGTATGCTGCCCCATCTCCGAAGACTCAGGGCGGCTCACAGCTAAAAACATACATTCATAATAAATAAATAGTTAAAAAAGAATTAAACTGAAACAAGCCCAATATCAATATTAAAATTAAATAAAAAGACCACCCCCCCCGAGAAGGTTATCACAGCCCAGCTTGGTCGAATAACCAGGTCTTCAGGTCGTGGCGGAAGGTGCGGAGGTCAGGGGCCAGACGGAGCCCCAGGGGAAGCTGGTTCCACAGGGTAGGAGCCACCACAGAGTAGGCTCGTCCCCGGGGGACCGCCAGCCAACACTGGCTTGCCGACGGAACCCCAAGAAGCCCCTGCCTGTGTGCTCGCACAGGGCGGTTGGTACTCAATATTTGAACATATTTGCTATGAGTATATCCAAAATCTGGTTTTATCTGAAGCATGTTGGGGTTATTTCATGCAAGCTAGAATCATTAGTCTGGAGACTATTTTTTATATTTTTATACTTTTAAATTATTATTTATTTTATCATTTATTTATAAGCTCTATAAAGAAAAAAGAAAAAAAACAACAAAAAAGATAAATTTACAGGCTTTATTAATTTGAGCAATAACTTTCAAAGCTAACAGATGCATCTTAAATATATCTTTAAATTATAATTGAAAGCAAATCAATAATAATTAACACAAGTAACCAATATAATAAAAATAATCAATCATAATAAATACGTTTCCTTGTAATTTATTTTAAAAAATGTATCCTTATTATAACAAATCAGGCAAGACAAATATTGTAAAGCCTTATATAGACCGAAACCCAAACCTTGGATAAGATACAGGTCCATGTGGAAAACCAGTCTCTAAATTATTTCCAGGTTAAAGCATAAGATGATCTGCAACTGTTATATACAGAATCAACTCTATATAGCACTTTAGAAATATAAAGAATTATTAGCAGAAAAACAACTGGCAGAAAATGATATTTAATATTTGATAAATTCTTTGTGAATCACCTTCCAAACATGTTGAACTATGTTGCTACCAAGTATGAAAATGTGATCCAGCATTTCCAGTTATGCTTTGAATACAAGTTATTTATAGTTTTTTAGGGTTGGACTGGTTCACTGATGACATAGAGATCAATACTGTAGCTATTCGACTTGATAACAGTGTGATTGCCATCTGTTACAACATTAATAGTCTTTGTTGTGCAGTTGGTTGACCACTCTGGATACAGATTCCTGGATTAGTTGGGCCAGGGGTCCAATCCAGCTATTGGACAACAACTGGTTTGTTTGAATCTTCATATGTATAGTAAGAGTTACAATATTTTTGTGTATAAGAATATGTTCCTGCCCATTTTTGATAAGGAAGTGAGAGTTGAGTATCTCAATAGAGAAAAATAATAAAATAGTGGACGTGATATTTAACTTGTGAGAATGGAACACATTAGAACATATGGTGAATAATAATGGATGATGACTAAATGACTTACTATAAAAGTAAGTCAAAAATATGAAAGAAATACATTGGATTAGTTTGATCATACAGAATCAGTGAATGAATATTGCAAAATAAATATACGAAGAAAAAGTAAATGAGTCAAGAAGAAAAGAAAATTGACATGTGTTTCAATGCAGCTGATGAGATCTTCCAAGACAGAGGTAAGATTAAAAAACAAAAAGTAATGTATATAGTAGTATGTAGATGGGTGGAAGCAATGGAGATTTATATGGACAGAAAATTATAGACAAGTATGATGATACTAATAAAGGAAAATATATGTAGCTCATGTTTGAAATAAGGGGTCCTTGGTATTCCTCCGAGCTTGCTTGTTTTCTTGCAGACATTTCATTACCCAAACTATGTTATCTCATCAGTGCTAATAAGAAGTGGTTTGCTGTCAGTTTATATTCTGGTGGCTTTCCCTGTCAGTATCACCCCTGACAGGAAAAGCCACCAGAATGTAAACTGATAGCAAAACAGCACTCCTTACTAGCACTGATGAGATTACATAGTTTGGGTAATGAAACATCTGCAAGAAAACAAGCAAGCTCAGAGGACTACCAAGGACCCCTCAGTATGGTGAATCATATTTACATAAACTAGTTTTACCTATGCTCCCTTTTATTTTCTTTTTTAATCTTATGATTTTAATGTATTTGGTTTACTGATTATTTATCTTTTCTACAGTATATTTCTATTGCTTACTTTGAACTGAACTATTGTGCGGAGCATGTACATACATATGTCCTGTATTGTATTTCTGTGTTTAGTCTTTTACATCTTCAAACTACTAGACCTGAACTGCTAAAACCTCCGGACTTAGTTTTCTGTACTTTCTTGCTTCTGGATTTCTACAGCAGTCATCTGGTGGTCTTATTATATTCATAAATAATCATGCAGGATTACAGTCATAGTATTTCTAGTGCTGTAATATCATGTGCTCATTTTGTTTAGGAAGCATACCACTATTAGCTTTGAAATATTTTGTTTGTCCTGTGATGTAGGATAACAAGCAGGATCTCAAGTAATTTCATTCCCTCAATAGTTTTATTATTTTCCTTCCCCCTACCTCTTTCTTTTCATTTAGATCTGGACTGTGGGCTCTGTACCTCCTGAGCAGGAATACACATATGTTTCTAATAACAAGAACATGAAAAAAACTGACTTTCCTGAATTTTGACAATTTTCTTTGCCAAATGCACAGAGACAGAGAGAGAGAGGGAGGGAGGGAGGGAGAGAGAGAGAAGCAGAGAGACAGACCATATTCATTGTATGGAAACAAAACATCTATCAATGTTGTTACTTCTCAGATGATGCCTGATAGACTACTATTCTTCAAGCTAAACTTCATGGAAGGTCTCTTCTGCATCATTAGGCATTATTATTACCCAATTTTAGTATATGTTTAAATAATTTTATTTGATCTGGTTATCAGATTGATATATCTCATCCCAAGCAGGCACATATAAAACAGAATGTAAGTGCTCATTTGGTAAGGTTTTGTTTTGTTAAGTAAGCTAAGTGTATGTGGATGGTTTGGGAACTGAAGTAGGAATTGACTGAAAACTAACCAAGGGGTAATTGTGTTTTTTACATGCATGGTTCCTTCATAGCCGTATTTGCTCTAGGAATCTAGCAGAATGACATTTGTACATTGAAAAGTGCAAAGAAGCAAGCCTAAAGCATATATTTAGCCTATGTCTACAAAACTTGCAGAACATTAAATCAACAGAATGAAAGGCAAGCAAACAGAGGAAACATAAAAATGAACTGGCTACTTCAAGGCACAGCTACAGTAATTATTTCAGTCTTTTGCTTACGGGGGTACCAACTGTTTACAATTTACTGGCAAATTGGGTATTGGCAAAGCTGGGTATTCTAATTTTCCCTCCTGGCTCAGGAGTCAAAAACATATGCTACCTTTCGTAATGAACTCGCCTAAGATTTGAAGCTATCCATATTCATGTCACCAGAAATGTTTACGCAGGAGCAAAATGCTCCGATATCCATATAAATCAGAAACAACTCAAAGTTTATATTTCCTTATGCTTCTTTGGCATTGCAAAGCAGACAAATGTAATTTAATTGGAAACAAAAAGAAAAAATGGAAATCATTGCTCTTTGAAAATAATGCAAGCCAATGCAAAGTTTCAGCAACCTTCAAAGATTTATAACCTATCAATAGATACAAAAGAATATAGAGATACATTGTATATACCTTGCATATTTTCCATCTTCTCTGCATAAATTATACATTCATTATCATAATTATAATCTTATTTGTAGGTTTCCACAACTCTTTTCTTATAAAATGTAGCTGTACAGTAATATTTGCAATTTTGGGGGAAAACACACTTTGTTTTCTACTTATTTACATTCTGCCAATATTCTCAGCCTGTCCAGGGTCTTAATGTATTTCTGTTCGAAAAGCTTCTGCTTTAAGCAACCCTGTTATATACAAGGTTCAATAGTACTGTATTTGGATACTGAACCACATTTACTGAATAATGGGTCATTTTTGTGTTTGACACTTAATTAATAATTGCCCAATGATTAACTTAGTAGTCTCCATAACAATAGATGTTCTATTATTATACAATAGAGTTGTTCTTGTGATGTCTGCTTTTTGACCTGACCTACCTTGAATGGTGGACAAAAAGGATCAGAAGAAGCACACTTTGCCTGTTTTGTCTGATTTTTTTTGGTTACCCATCAATCGAGTTTCCATTGCATGCTCAGGTATGAATCCTAATTGAAAAGGATCCAAATAAAAGGATCCATTTGCCTAAAACTCTTTGTAGTTTCAGCCTCACCACTCTTCTCAGGCAAAGAAGAGAAGAACACTCTGAGATTTATTCAGGGTAAAAGAGATAAGAAGATTCCCTCCAACCTCAGAAGGAACTGTGAACTGAGTAGGTGTTGGAAGGGGGAAGGGGGAGCTTCAGCTGTAATGTTCCATCATTTCCAACCATAAATAGTCCTGATTTTTTTACAGTATACCCTTAATACTGTCTACCTTTTGGGATACATATAGTAATGTAGGTAAAATAGCATCTCTCTAAGTATTGCTAGATCATTATGCCCTGAAGGATAGTTTGATTAGCTATTGCAGGGGCGTCAAACTCATGGCCCATGGGCTAGATGTGTCACATGCTGGCCACGCCCACTGCCAGTTTAGCGAAGAGAAAAAAGTTGCAATACATCACATGACAATGTGTCATCATGAGTTTGACACCCCTGAGCTATTGTGAAGGTATCTTATGTTTTCAAGAGAACATACAGTAATTGTTTTAGAAGGTATTAAATCTGTTCGTTTTATAGGCATCATAGTATTGCAACTGCTTCGTTGCTTAGCTGCTTTGTTGTTTAGCCACATCTTTATTTTAGTTATGCAGCCTCTGTCTTCATTATTATGTATATATATAGTATGTACATAATGTTATTTTGTTGGATAACATGGAATCTACAGTTAAAATGCAAATTTTCTGCTAAGACAAAAGATAAAGTCAAAAGATAAAGTCAAAAATCCTCAATAGGATTTTGAGGCTACTGCCCCAGGAGACAGCTCCTATTATCTCTTACAGCCCCATGATGACAAATAGAATATCCCTTTCCATATATGGTAACTATACAAAAGAAAATGAACTGCTAAATAATAAAGACATTGCACAGACTTAGATAAAGCATGGATTTAGATAAATTGTAGTGCATAAATGCAAATTTATAAATACATACTATAATTTAAACATAATTCGTCTATTGTGCTGGTGAAGACTATCATTAAGATGTCCTATTTGTATACTTAAATTGCTTCCAGAAATTTTCTGTTGATAGGAAATTCCAGTGAATGCTTGAGGATTGTCCTGTGTAGAATGGAACTTATGGCCAAATATGAAAAAACATGTCATTTTTTTAAAGGAACAACTGCTTTGATTCCTTTTCCTTCTGCAATTCTATTCTGTTGGTGATCTTTCTATTTGTTGAACTCTATACTTTCCACATCCAATGTATTTGGAAAATATTAAGTTGGTGAGCACTGCTTGGACACTAACATAGATTGATTCCTGAGGGAAAAGGTGCAGCTTTAACTGATGAGAAGGAAGGTAAGACTATTCATGTTATGGTAACCAGATTGCCAATATCTTTTGTCTTAAGTATCCTTCTATTTTGATGATGGCTCAGAGAGGCAAGTTTCAACTAATTGAACATTGAACTAGACAATTACTTTACTATGAGGCAATCAATTAAATCTCTGCCTCTTTATGTATTCAATTGTTTTTGTCTTTTTAGTTACAAGACTGCCTTTAACTATGTTTTCCCAGCATATGTGTTTAGGGACTCTCTGCTTACTAATGCTCTATTCCTCTTAGACTATTATTAGCATTTATCAGCCAAACATTCTAACATTTTCAATGTACAGAATATCCTGTGAGGTCCCTGCAATCCCATATATTTCAAGTGCATTACTACAGTGTGTACTTTTTTCTGGACACACATCATGACTTCTGGATCTCATCCTATTAAAATTTGTATATTAATGTTTACATAATAACAATCCTAAATTTTGTTAACAGCAGACATGTGCACTTATGCTGTATTGTGAAACATCTTATATAAACTTCTGGGCTGCTGTTCTTCATTTAACATATTGATTTACTATGTTTAATGAAAGAATAGAGTCCTGTACATTTATAAGTAGTTCTGCACACACATTTCAACAGATCTAATTGCTTCCACTGTGACAGTAGAAGCTGGTTCTGATGAAAATAATCTTTTATTTGCAGCAATGAATTCTGCATTCTGTATCAAATCCAGCAATCTATACTCTTTACTGTGCATGAAGAAGCAATTCAGGGCAAAAGAAACAATAAAAATCTAGGCTATTATATAATGCAGAATGATTAAAATGGAAAAGAGAATGTATTGCTGTTTCATCAGCTTGAGAAAATGATTCTATTTTTCCAAGTTTTGCTTGATTGGACGTTCCATATAACACTGATGAAAATAGACAGTGAGGGATTCAGCAAAATAAAAGCAATTCTTTAACGGATCTTGCTAACAGTGACTGAGTGAAACAGTGCTGTCAGTTAATCATAGCACATGTATCTCATACCTTGGGGCCATCTGCCCTTGGTGGGTTTATGTTTTTTCAAGAACTGTTTTTCTAAAGGCAAGGGAGATGGAGTGTGCCAAGGCTGGACTGCAGAGACAGTGGACTCTTGTTTTAGTCTCTTCCATTGAGAGATTTCTCACACTCTGATCTGTGCAATATAAGAAGCTGGCAGCAAGGGCTGTTGCTGCTTGGATGCTGGGAATGGAATGCTTGTGGCTGATCACATTTTCCCCTGGAGGTCATGTACAAGCATGTAGTGCATGTTGCAGTAAATGAAGATCTGCCATTAACTTCCTCTGGATATTTTATACAGTCGTGTATGCATGCATCTGTTTGTGCTCATGTTTACATGTTCTTGAATAGGTTGCAATCAGAGGGCATGGAATTTAATGTGTATTTTTTTTAAAAAAATAGTATTTGGTAGGGATTGGGACATAATAAGGATTTCTTTTTGGGAAAGGGACCCCTGCAATGGCACTCATTGGTGGTTCTTTTAGAAAAGCTGCTTGCACTAGAAAAAATATTCCTTCTGAACCCACTATAGAGAATCATTTCAATCAAATGTATTATTTGGTCAGAGATGCAAAATATATGGATTTTTCTTTTCCTGCCTGCAGTAGCATCAATCTTGACACTTATCATTCCCCACCACTATCAGAGAAGGCAGATAGTATGATTAACCATGACTATTGATATTTTGTTGATGCTACAGCAGAGTAGAAACAACAATACCGACATGACACCATATTTATGATATTAACACCCCTAACTATGTCTTGAGAGCCAATGAGACCATGATCTTAGGCATAAAGCCAGCTGGGTGACTTGGGCCAGTCAGTCTCTCTCAATCTTATAGGGAAGGCAGTGACAAGCCATCTTTGAAGTCTTGCTGCCACAAAAACTGCAGGGACTTGTTAAACATTGACGTGAAGGTACCGCTCATTCAGTATTACCAGGTTGGGCATCATTAACTACAGTGATTCTCCTACCTTATCCAACTTGTTGCCATCTTTCCTTGCTCCAGCTTTGCTTTACTACATTAAAAAAAACTTTGCACTTTTAAATACAATATTTTAAATCACAATTGTTTCCACAATCATTACCTTTCATGTTCCCATCACCTCTTTCAAAATTTTTTGGCTTAATGGGAACTTTTAAAACTTTGGGATCATGTTTAGAGTTTCAGACAATTGCTGCCAAAATGGACACAGCTGCTCCCACATTGTTGCCAAGGTTGTATGATAAAGTCATAAAGATTAAAACCTATTTTTTACATAGATACTACCTATCAATCCCTTTCATGAATATTTAATATTTTAAAACCAATATTATGTTTAATAGTATTTTTACTAGATATATGCTTTTACTCTATCTATGGATAGTATATTTTTCTCCATAACAGCAATGCAGCGATTGAGGCTAGGTTGAAAAAGAGCAAATAGCTTAAAGTCATCCAATGAAATTCAGTAGCCAAAAACTAGAATTTCCATCCCATGTTCCTAGTCCATTACCTTAACCACCACACCACATTGGTTCAGTATGCTGCTTGTTGTAAAATCCAATGTTGTTATATTATGTCAATATATAATGATTGACTGGTCCCCAATTTATTGATCCTCAGTCATCTTTAGAATAACTCTATATGGAAATTGGTCTTAATCTGACTAGTTTTTTGGATGGTTATTATATTGGAGAATTTAAAAACCTAAGTTATTTTAAAGATGAAGCATGCACCGAATTTGCCTTGTTTACTCAACATAATCCATTCAAATATAGAGCTCTCTAAAAGGAGAATACGGGATCCATTTTAATATGCTCATTTTGGAGAAGAGGCACAATCTTTGGAGTTTCCAAATATTTGGAGATTTTTGTGAAAACTTGAACAATGAATAACTTGTTCAGATCAATTTAAGTGGTTTTATAAACAATGAACCATTAAAAGGTTTTACAAATAAGTCAGAGAAATAAGCATACAGCACATTATCCTTCAGAGGTACATTAACAAACTCAGGGGGAAGAATATGTAGCCCTCCAGATATTAACAGATAACAGATAATCAGAGTTGGAAGGGACCTTGTAGGTCATCTAGTCCAACCCCCCACCCAAGCGGGAGACCCTACACCATTTCTGACAAATGGCAGTCCAATCTCTTCTTGAAAGTCTCAAGTGATGGCGCTCCCACAACTTCCAAGGGCAAGGTGTTCCACTGGTTGATTGTTCTCACTGTCAGAAAGTTTCTCCTTATTTCCAGGTTAAATCTCTCCTTGTTCAGTTTCCATCCATTATTCCTTGTCTGGCCTACAGGCGCTTTAGAAAATAGCTTAACCCTTTCCTCTCTGTGGCAGCCCTCAAATATTGGAAGACTGCTATCATGTCTCCCTGGTCCTTCTCTTTACTAGACTAGCCAAGCCCAGTTCCTGTAACCGCTCTTCATATATTTTAGTCTCCAGTCCCCTAATCATCCTGGTTGCTCTTCTTTGTACTTTTTCTAGAGTTCAACATCTTTTTTGTAATGTGGTAAACAAAACTGGATGCAGTACTCTAGGTGTGGTCTTACTAAGGCTTTATAGCGTGGTATTAGTACCTCCTTTGATCTTGATTGTATCCCTCTGTTAATACAATTTCGGATTGCATTAGCTTTTTTGGTGGCTGCTGCACACTGCTGGCTCATATTTATCTGGTTGTCCACTAAGACTCCAAGATCCCTCTCACAGTTACTGCTATTGAGCCTAGTTTCACCCAGTCTATATGTGTACTTTTGGTTTTTCTTGCCTAAGTGTAGGACTTTACTTTTCTCTACATTGAATTTCATTTTGTTAGATACAGCCCAGTGTTCTAGTCTGTCAAGATCCATCTGGATCTTGAGCCTATCTTCTTGGGTGTTAGCTATTCCTTCCAGCTTAGTATCATCTGCAAATTTGGTAAGTTCCCCTTCTAGTCCCTCATCTAAGTTATTAATGAAGATATTTATTTATTTTAATTATTATTTATTAATTCACTTGTCAGCCTCTCCAAAAGGACTCAAGTGTTCACAGCTAAAAATACAACAATAAATAAATTACCTAAAAACATATTAAACAATTACAAGCCAAATTAGAATTAAAAACCACAAAGTTAAAGCAATCAAACCCCCAGAGGGTCAGCACAGCCCAGATTGTAAAAATAGCCAGGTCTTTAAATCGTGGTGGAAGGTGCAGAGATTGGGAGCCAGCAGGAGCTCCAGCGGAAGAAGATTCCATACAATGGGAGTCGCCACAGAATAGGCCCTCCCCCGGGTTGCTGCCAAGCGACATTGAGTCGCAGACGGCACCCTGAGGAGACCCCATCTGTGCACCTGTACAGGGCGGTTGGTATTTGATGCTGGGAGGAGTCGCTGGGAACCAGCCAGATCTCGGGCAAAGGCAGGCCTGGCCACGCCCCACCTGCTCCTCCAATTTGAGTTGTGAGTCCAGGAGGACCCCAGATTCCGTGCCCTGTCCACGGGGAGCAACACCTCCTCCCCCATGACCAAAGATGGAACCTCTGGACTGGACCGAGATGTCGGTATGCACAACCACTCTGTCTTGGCTGGATTGAGTCAAAGCATGTTCCTGTCCATCCAAATCCTAACCATCCAAATCCACATATTGAAGAGTACTGGGCCTAAGACGGAACCTTGTGGCACCCCACTGCTTACTTCCCTCCATCTAGACTTAGACCCATTAAGGACTACTCATTGAGTACTGTTTGTCAGCCAGTTGCAGGTCCATCTGGTGGTGGTGGTATCTATTCCACTTTTTTCTAGCTTACTAAGAAGTAGGTTGTGGTCTACTTTGTCGAATGCCTTGCTGAAATCTAAATATATTATGTCCACAGTATTTTGCTGGTCTACTAATTTAGTCACTATGTTGAAGAATGAAATAAGATTGGTTTGGCATGATCTGTTCTTAACAAACCCATGCTGACTGCTAGTTATTACTTTACTTGTTTCTAGATGTTGGCACATCTGTTTTTTTATTATCTTTTCCAGTATCTTTCTAGGTATTAATGTTAGGCTGATTGGTGTATAGTTTCCTTTATTGCTGAACTGCATGTATAAGCAAATTTATGCTATCATGTGAGGGACTTGACAGTAATTTAAGAGCTATGTAGACTGGAAACTGAAGCTGAAATCAGTTTCTTTGGCAGGGATCATTTATATCATCACAGAGGACTTAGGTTTCACTTCTAGTTTAGCTAGTTTGGAAACAATGTGTGATATTTGACCTTAATGGGCCCTGTGCCATGTGAGGGCTTGTATCAAAGTCCCCTGTGACAAACTTGTTTCACACTAGAATGACTAAACATCAGAAATAACTGAAAGCAAAAAATATGTACCTTGCACATCCTGCTTTTCTGGCTGTTCCTGACTAGAACTTTGTCTCTTGTAGAATGAAAGTTTTGAAGTATTGATATGTACTAAGAAGACTTCTGGTCCATGGAACACATTAATTCCTCACACAAATGTCCCTGTATAAATTATTCAACTAATTTGCACTCCATTTCTGATCACTCAGATCAGTTCTTGTACCTATTATCTCAATTAATTTCTCACCACAGAATTCAGCCTTCTCTTTAAAATCAATTTCCCCTCCATTAATTACCTAGGCTTCATTACCCCCCTAAATTAAATTCAAAATAAATAAAGTATTATGGCTACGGCGTGCAGTTCCTTTTGAGATGAGCTGAATTGCTTTGGTTTTTATTTTTTCTTCCTTCTTGGCTTTTTTCTCTGTTATTTACTTCAGTGAGATTTATTTATTTAT
This sequence comes from Naja naja, assembly GCA_009733165.1. Lineage (NCBI taxonomy): Eukaryota > Metazoa > Chordata > Lepidosauria > Squamata > Elapidae > Naja > Naja naja. The sequence continues at coordinate 157,847,794 of CM019151.1, forward strand.
TAAAGTTCTATAGCCACCCAACTCAACCAAGATGTTTCCTTTGTCTTTCCCTCTTTTCCCTCTTTCAATTTACCTGAACATTTGTAAGCTCAACATTTCCCCTATAAAGGGAAATCCATTTCTTTTCTAGGAACCCTACACAGAACAAAAAAGTCTCCAGAAATGGGGAAAACATTAGAAATGGCATTAACTCTTCCAAGGGCATTTAAAGCCATTCATCATGCAGATAGAAGTAGCTCAGTTGTTGGCTGGGATTATCCTCCTTTTCCATACTGAAGCATACTACTCTCTACCAAAATCATCTAATAATACTCACAGTTGGTAGTTTTTGCAAAATGGGGATCTTGTCTAGACTTTAAGTCTAATTAAGGAGATCCAGAACTATGAATATACTGACCCATTCCTGCATGGAAAAGCCCTAGCTCTGATCCTAGGAAATTCCCATTTGGAAATCCATGAACAGAATGCTACATCAATATCAACTTAGCCAAGTGCACAGAGAAAGGTTAAGTAGGAATGCTGCAAATAGGAAGCCAACCAACCAACCAACCAACCAACCAACCAACCAACCAACCAACCAATTCTCTTTACCCTGATATAATTTATGAAGTAAGTACTTTACTGTATTATTGTATCTATATCTTGCTTTTCAGCTTTAGACTGTTGTTCTGATTTTGGGAGTAGAAATTTTTATGCACCATACACTTACTATCCTTTGGCAATGGGAAATCTAAGTTGGTATTATATCAAGGCTAAGTGGGGATGAGAAGGATACCTAAATTATTAACAGTGCCTATTGTAAACATTTTCTCCCATACTGTATAGTTCTAAAGTACTATTTCACATTAAGATAGAATTAAGTTTTGATGTCAGGCACATTCGGAAGTGGATCTTAGATATATTTTTACAGTAAGGAGAAATTGTGTCTGTAAAAATTGAAGATTATTTTTGAATGTAATCATCCTTTTAGACATTATATCCATTCTGGATTTGGTAAAGGACAACTCTTCTTTAGTTTAAATGGTGTGTCTACTGATTGATGTTGATTCCTAGGTAATATTTAGGATGGCTAAATTCCTTGTGTAAACAAATAAGGTTAGGATATTCTTTGTCTCTTTCTTCTGATATCCCATATGTGTATTGTTGGGATTAATGTTACATTACTTGGTTACAGTGGGAGATTAGATCATCATGTTTAGGTGAAAGGAAGGACATATGCAAGATCTGCTAGAAACGATTGATACCTGTATTCTAATGGCATTTTGATTCTGTGGGAATTTGGATTGAATAATTGCTAAAAGTACTTATGCCAACAATTTATGCTCATTGTTTTCATTACTATTATAAAGATTAAAAAGATGTATGATTTTATCTTTATGTTCTGCCTTTTCTTTTCAAATATACTACATAATATCATGAAATAAAATGCATGTACAATCTTAATTGTTTGACTTTGTTTATTCCATAGAGAAACCAATACAGCACTTACAGTAATTAAGATATTTTTTCTGGTCTTCTCATTTTGTTAATGATATCTTATTGAAAGCTGAGCAGTAATTACTGCCCACTGAGGTACACGCTCCGAAGCAAACTAATGGCCAATGACCAATAATGATTACATTAGTAATTATCTCTTATGAAATATAAGCAAACAGGAAAAAAAGTCTGAAATTAAAACCAGTATGTTTGAAGCTAAAATTGTTTATCTTATTAAATAGTACTAAAATTGTATTTGCAATTCATCGGAAAAATATACAACAAGCTGTTTTTCCCAACTGAATGCTAATGCTTTACTTTTTCAATTATATCGTGAAAAATATTTCCTTAACCCACTGCCTAAGGAACAATTGAAAACAACAGGTGCCAATTTTCAGTGGTGATGCTGTTGTTCACATTATGAAGGATATAATGTTCTGGATATATATTTTAGAATATTTGAATACATGTGTCCCAAAATGTACATTTTCTTGTCTCATTAATACATCTAAAGAATATAATATTCAATTTCTTTCATGTAAGAAAGAATATACCTCTCAAGAGTAAAACTAAATTGAGGTAAATAGTTTGAGAATAAAACAACTTTAGAAGACAATATGCATTTATCTATAGTATTTGATAGACTACTGTAGCTTCTGGTCCTCAAAGCATCAATACGTGTGGAACCACATAAACAAATAAAAGTGGAGGAATGGTATTTGCATCTAATTTCAATTTTATACAAAGAAAACATTCAGTTCCAAATATCTTATATGTGGTATCTTTGTCTCTAGGTATGCTGCACATGTTTTGAATCTGAAATGTTTTCAGCTTCAGACACTTCCAGAAATGTCAGCACAAATTTTTTCAAATATAAAGCAAGTGTTTCAAACTTGAAACAGAGTGTTTCAAGCTCAAAATATTTAAAATAAAACATTTTGCATAATGTTTTAAATAATAAAATCTTTAGGCATAAAAATGTATTAGGGTAGTTATGAACTATATTGGAAGATCCTAAACCTAATATCACACAACAGATTCTGAAATTCAACAACACAATAGATTCAAAAGTCCAAAACAAAATGACTCTCTATCCTGATGCTTGTGCCTCACCTACACAGGAAGTAGAATTATATACTCCCACGGGCAGAATGAATTGCTTATTTCAGCTACACAAAGAAACCAATCCAACTTTCATCTACATGAGAGTCCTCCAATTTCTTTTAGTATCTGCTGTAGTCTACTGTATCCTAGACAATCTGCTGTTTCCAGTTTTTATCCAGGCATTACTTGAGATATCACCTCTTTAGACCCATAATTTTTAAATATATTCAAGCCTATTGAGAGGGACTTTTTCAAAAGCTTTTTGGAAGCCTAAATATATTCTGCCAGCTGGATTGTCTCTATATATTTGCTTGTTATCTCCCTCTCTTTGTCTTTGTCTCTCTGTCTCTCTCTGTCTCTCTCTGTCTCTCTCTTTCTGTCTCTCTGTCTCTGACTCTGTCTCTCCCTCCCTCCATCTCCCTCTTCCCCTTCCTCTCTTTTTCTCTCAGCAGCAAAGAAGATGTGGGAGAGGGAATGGCATTGACCAGGGGCTTAATGGCTTCATCCCTCAACACCTGCAAACTTAAAGATGGATGGGAGGAGCCTGGTCTGGCAGCAGAAATTTGGAGACACAACTGGGCATTGGCCAGGCAAAGGTCAGACTGGGGCATCCATAGGATGGTGGACATTAAAATACTAAAGGAAAGGAAGGTTTTCCTCTTTACAAATAAATATGCCTCTGGAAAAAATCAAACAACTGAATAACACCCAACCAACCTCGAACCCAGTGGGCATTAATGTTAGATGCACATTCTGTTATGTATGCAGAGTTTGAATTGATTGGTTGTTCTTGTAAAGTGTTTGAAATCATTGATTAAAAAGTGCGGGAAAACCCTGCACTCTGATTGGCTGTCAGCCGAGGCAGCCGGCTATATATAGCTGCCTTGGCTAAGCCAAATCGGGTCCGTTCTGAGCTGAAGCCACTAATAATCTTAAGAGCTGAAGCACTCCGCGTCTGCCTCTTCATGCAAACTTAACACTGGCGATGAGGGTGGGATTCTCCTGAAGAAGAAGGCGACGCGGAACAGAAGAAGAGCGAGATGGCTGCGCTGAACACCCCCCCAGCCCCGTTCGATCCGACAGCAGAAGACTGGGATTCGTATGCAGATCGTTTACAAATGTATCTGGAGGGAAATGATCTTGCCGCCATTTCCGAGCAGCGGAAGAGGGCGGTCTTTCTTACATACTGCGGTCCGGCAGTTTTCAAGATGGTGAAGGCACTCGCAGGACCAGCAGACATGAAGGTAATGGCTTGGCCTGATCTGGAAAGGCTGTTAAGAGCCCATTACACGCCACAAGTATCGTGCCTCATTAAGAGATACGAGTTTTACCATCGTGATTAGGGGGAAAATGAAAGCGTAAACGACTTCGTGGCAAGTTTAAGAGACATTGGGGGTGCATGCGAATTCAACAGTTTAGAGGAGGCCATGCGCGATCGTTTTGTACTGGGCCTTAAAGACAAGGTGTTACAGAGCAAGTTATTAATGAAACCTAAGATCACGCTGAAAGAAGCAATAGAAGAAGCCTCTTCAGCAGAAGCTACCAAGTCCTCAGCAGCATGAGGAAGATGAACAGGGCCACGAGCCATTCTGATGGGGAAAAGTCCACCACAAATCATTGTGAGGAACTAGATTCTGAGTCAGATTGCAGTGAGGTGGAGGAAGGAATTTACAGAGTCAGAATGGAGTGGAAAAAGAAAGACCTGGGAAGAAAGAGGCAAGATTTCTACTGCAGAGGTTGTGGGGAAGCCACCCCGACTGAATGCAAGTTTCTAGACACCATTTGCCTCCATTGTGAAAAAAGAGGGCACCTAGCAAGAGTCTGCAAATCATCCAGAACTCCACCCAGAAGGAAGTTTGCTGCAAACAAAGACAAAGAATTCAAGCCTAACAACCTCAGTGAGAAAATGAGGCGCAGCACAGAAGCAAATGGGAAGAATGAAACTCATCAGACAGTAACTATTGGTCATTCATCTCCTTTAAAAAACAGAAAAGTGCATGTCAAGGTACTTATTGAAGGAAGGCCTTGCCAAATGGAAGTGGACTCAGGCTCATACCTATCTATGGTGTCATGGGACACTATTCAAAGACTGTTACCAAATATTCAGAAGACTCACTTCAAGAAGCAGGCATTGACTCTTAAAGACTACCAAGGGAACAAGATTCCAGTAGTTGGAACAAGAGAATTCAACGTGAAGTTCAAGGGCCACACCAAGCATCTACCACTGACCATCATGGACAAGGATTGCCCAAGTCTGCTGGGACTTGAATGGTTCAACCCGCTGGGCATCGAGGTGACTGGCATCAATCACGTGAGCAACACTGAGTGGGAAGAGGCCTTGAAGTCTGAGTTTCCAGAGGTCTTCAGCGATGGATTAGGCAAGTACTTGGGGACCCCTATCACCTTTAACCTAGATCCCAAGGTACAACCAATCCATTTAAAACCCAGAAGGGTTCCATTTGCCTTAAAGGAAAAAATTGATGCACAATTAGATAAACTAATAGCTCAAGGGGTTTTAGAGCACACTGACCACTCCAAGTGGGAGACACCCATAGTCACACCAGTCAAGGCTGATGGGTCTGTGAGAATCTGCGGAGACTACAAGGGGACATTGAACCATGCACTACAACAGAGCACATATTCAGTTCCAGTAGTGCATCATTTATTACATTCTCTTGGCGGGGGCACAGTTTTCGCCAAATTGGACCTGGTCCAGGCATATCAACAGTTAACAGTTGATGATGCAACTGCAGAAGCCCAAACCATTGTAACCCATAGAGGTGCTTTCAAATGCAAAAGGTTGCAATTTAGAGTAAGCGTGGCACCAGGCATTTTCCAAAGCCTTATGGAAAGGATGCTACAAGGGTTGCCGGGGTGGTGCCCTATTTTGATGACGTTTTAATCTCTGCTGAAAATGACACTCAGTTACATGAGAAACTCAGAGAAGTCCTAACCAGATTCAAAAAAGCGGGGTTAAAAGTCAAAGAAGAAAAAGGCACACTTAGAACAGATAAAGTGGAATTCTTGGGTTACATGATTGATAAACATGGCATCCACCCCACAGAGGCCAAAGTTCAGGCAATCAAAGAAGCCCCCAGGCCAAAATGCAAAACAGACTTGCAAGCTTTCCTGGGACTCATTAACTTCTATCATATGTTTCTACCTCAGAAAGCAACCACTGCAGAACCCCTACATAGATTACTGGACAAAAAATCTGCATGGGTCTGGGGCAGAAAAGAACAAGCTGCATTTAACAATATTAAGAGACAAATCACTTCTGATTCTGTACTGATACAGTTCTCTGAGAATTTGCCTGTTGTACTGACTTGTGATGCATCCCCTTTGGAGTGTGGGGGTGTTGAGCCACATGCTTCCCAGTGGGAGGGAAGCTCCTATTGCATTTTACTCTCGCACTTTGACTAAAGCAGAGAGAAACTACAGCCAACTGGACAAGGAAGCTTTGACAATTGTGGCAGCTGTCAAGAAATTCCATGAATACGTTTATGGCAGAAGATTCACCATTGTCACAGATCACAAACCTCTATTAGGCATTGTTGCAGGGGACAAACCAACGCCCACCATCCTGTCACCAAGAATGCTGAGATGGACTGAATTTCTGGCTGCTTATTCATACAAACTGATCCACAGACCTGGAAAAGACATTGGGCACGCAGATGCTTTGAGTCGCTGTCCACTTCCTTCACACATTGAGGACCCTGCTCCTGAGACTCACACCTTTTTTCTAGAAACTGTTGCCAAGCTTCCAGTCCATGCTGCTGAGATTGCCAGAGAAACTGCCAAAGACACTTTATTGGCTCCTATTGTAGGCTGGATCAAAAAAGGTTGGCCACTACAAGATCTGCCTCAACTTGCCCAACCTTTTAAATCCAGACAAACTGAGTTATCTGTATTAAGAGGATGTATTTTGTGGGGTAACAGAGTGGTTATTCCTGCAAAACTACAGAAAGAGGTTTTGGAAATGTTACATGAGGGTCGTCCGGGAATTGTCAGGATGAAGGGATTGGCCAGGAGTTATGTATGGTGGCCTGGTATTGACAAAATGGTTGAAAACTGGGTTGCATCCTGTCCCAACTGTCAGGTAGTCAGGCCTGCCCCACCTCTCGCCCCCACACAGGAATGGGAATGTCCTAGGGGCCCATGGTCCAGGATTCACATTGATTTTGCTGGCCCTACCAGAGGGCACACTTTCCTTATTATAGTAGATGCATACTCCAAATGGCTAGAGGTTATCCCTATGGCATCCACCACAGCTGAAGCTGTCATCGAACAGCTTAAAAAACTTTTTGTAACTCATGGGTTACCTGATGTGCTTGTTTCTGACAATGGTCCTCAATTTACATCCAACCTATTTGAATCATATTTAGCACAGCAGGGTATCAGACATGCCCTGACAGCCCCTGGGCATCCTTCGGCTAACGGCCGGGCTGAACGCATGGTACGATTTACCAAGGAGAAACTTCAGCAATTGGGTCCTGGGGACATCACTGAGAAAGTTGAAAAACTACTCAGTGTCCAGCATATCACTCCCAACCCCTCAACTAACTTAACCCAGCTGAAGTTGTTGATGGGTAGGAAACTCAGATCTCCCCTTGACCACTTTCATCCCACTTACGCACCCAACGCACCACTAGATTCCACTAGCAAAATTCACACATTCACTGTGGGTGATTCTGTTTATGCAAAAAACCTTCTGGGTGAACCATTATGGATTCCTGCTGAGATAACCCAAATCACAGGCCCCAGGTCTTACAGGGTACAAACGGAGGATGGTGTCCTCTGGAGCAGGCACATTGATCAGTTAAGATCCAGACTACCTCAGGAGCATCGCCATTGCTCTTCTCTGGTTCCCATACCTACTGCCTCTTCTAGGGGGGAAGGGGAAGATTATGAGGGTAGTCAGCAAGCAAGAATCAATCCCATGTTTAATGAGCTAACATGACAGGAACCATCCCAAAACCTGTCACAGTGCCAACAACCATTTTTACAAATGGAAGATTGCACATCACTACCAGACTTGGGTGCTGACATTGGGTTGGAGATGGATTGGGAGGCGAGACCAGGTTGTAGTAACCAAACCTTCCGCCGCAACTTAAAGACCTGGTTGTTCGACCAAATCGGGCTGTGATTACCTCACCAGGGCCATTTTAAGTATTTTAATTTGGTTTTATTGGGCTTAAACTGTTTAATTCTTTTTTAAATAATTATTGTATTGTATGTTTTTGTGAGCCGCCCCGAGTCTTCGGAGATGGGGCGGCATATAAGTCCAATAAAATAAATAAAATAAAATAAACAGGTTCTACCATTACTAGAAGTCCAAGTAAGGAGATGTTAACAGACACATTTCCTCCCTCACAATGTGAGAACCCTAAAACACCTGAACCACGAGGTCTCAACGCATAACGAAGAGCCCCACCTATTTAAAAGAATACATTAGATAGATGGGGTTTGAGTATGGACTAAACCTAGTGGGGAGGGGTGTTATGTATGCAGAGTTTGAATTGATTGGTTGTTCTTGTAAAGTGTTTGAAATCATTGTTTAAAAAGTGCGGGAAAACCCTGCACTCTGATTGGCTGTCAGCTGAGGCAGCCGGCTATATATAGCTTCCTCGGCTAAGCCAAATTGGGTCCGTTCTGAGCTGAAGTCACAATAAAACTAAAGAGCTGAAGCACTCCGTGTCTGCCTCTTCATGCAAACTTAACACATTGATTGGTGTTTATGACCTTTCCTGGAATTGCCTAGAGAAACAGTGTTTCTCAACCTTGGCAACATGAAGAAGTGTGGACTCAGAACTCCCCAGTCAACATGGCTGGTTGGGGAATTCTGGAAATTGAAGTCCACATCTCTTCAAATTGCCAAGGTTGAGGAACACTGGTCTAGAAGTTTTTTGGCATCTAGTAAAATTCTGAAGAGTTTCTTTTGCTAACATTCACTTCACAGTGACATAGGATGCAGACTGCCTGATAATTATCTTTTGTCCTGTTTGTTATAAATGTATGTTCTTGTGGCCCTGTTTTATACACACATAGACTGGAGATTTGTTTTTACACAAAGAAAAAAAATTCTAGGATGCAAAAAACAACAGCAAACAAACAAACAAACAAAACAAAACCCAAAATGATGTGTTCAAGTCTTCTTTAACTATTTTCTACCATTTAGTAACCATTTTGGAATGTGTATCATAAACAAAAGTTGAGCCTCTATTTCAGATTCCATGCAAGACTGCCAGAAGAGATTTTCCCAGCCTGAGCTGTGGTAGGCACTGGGCACAGAAGCTCAACTAAGAACATATAGGCAGGCAGGGAACAACACAGCATTTTCCCTTCCCTTAGTGACACCACATGCCAGAAGACAGGGCTATTCTCTCCATCTCTACAATAGTTTCTATCATCCACTTCGGCATGCTTTGTTCTGCTATCCTTCCACTGCCAGGTTGGCCTTTTCATTCAAGGTGAGAATCAGGAGCAACAACAACAGCATTTAGGCTTATGTTCAACCCTATATCCCTTTATACTCTCTGGGTAGTTTACAATGTAAGCAATTGTCCCCAAAAAACTGGGTCCTCATTTTACCAACCTCAGAAGGATCAAAGACTGAATCAGTCTTAAGCTCCATCAGGATCAAACTCCAGGCTGTGGGCAGAGTTTGCCTGCAATACAGCAGTTGAAAACATGTGTTGGGCACCGGTTTGGAGTTGTCTTTGAAATTCTTACAAAAAATATTTTGGCTGTGGAAAGACTATCCTTACTGATTTTGCCTTAAATCCGCCTCTGAAAAGGAACGTTCTGTACTTGCTGTCGTTGCTATTTGTCTCAAGAAACAAGCAACATCAGTTGCTCAAGTGGAGTTATAAATCTGAAGTAATTGCAAGCAAAACCTGATACTACAAAGTCAAATGTAAACCTAGGATAATGTGTTTGTGCCTTTATATCTGGCAGCAAATTTGGCCCAATATATTTTATTCCTAATTCGCACCTTAAATCAGATTTTCAAAGGCTCAGCTGAATAAGATATCCCTCTGTAAAGTATGTTTTAAATTAGGAGTGGTGGAATACTGTGTTTTTGATTTCAGGATGAAATGTATATCCCCTTGGAACAGAAAAAAATGCTTCTATTGGCTTCTACTCCTTCTCTCCTCACCCCCACCCTTGTCAAGAATTTTAGGATCCAGCAAAGAGAATTTTTGAAACAAAAAACCCTTTTTAAAAAATCCCAACCTCCACATTTTCTTCTAGGTGCAGAGAAATGGTTTAAAAGGGCAAGCTATGTTAGGCCAAAGTGTTTCTATAGGTTAGGGAAAGAGTTGAGTTGCTTTAGGAGGAAAAGAGGTAGAGTAAAAGAAAAAAAAACCCACAAGACTTCCAACTGGTTTTAATTTTATTTGTAATGTTCATGGGAACCAGCCACACATGCTTGGCTGAACTCAGGACTTGGATATTTGGCAGGTTTTTTTATGACCCCATTTTGGCAAGTTTTCAAGATCTCCAGATTGCTTCCATTATCTGTGAATAAGCACGAATCACTAGTTTAATCTGAGTGGTCTGATACAACTCTGATTAATGCTAGTTAAGAAGGAAAATCAAAATAATGTAAAATATTATGCTGAGTTCCACTGTACATCTGCAGTAGAAAAATCTTTTAGGATATTTTTTGTGTAAATATACAGTACAATATATACAACTTCTCCTGAGCTAGCAAAGCAGCATTGGAAAGAGATTCTCACTACATAAGAATGAAATCTACAGTCATTTTAACTGTGTCTCTGATGAAAAATGGCAACAGCTACTCTACACATTTTTAGGAATATTTGGAGCAAAGGTCTACATATAAATCGACTCTAACATTTAAAAAAGCATCCCATGGCTTTAGATGCCCTGAATATACCAAGATGATCCTGAATAGAGGATTTCTATTCATGATCATCATATTTTTTTACATTGCAAGATTCAATATTTATTATTTGTTAAATTTATTTGTTGGCTAACTCATCATGGGGCTACTCTAGGTAACCTACAACAATAAAAAGGAAGAAAGCATAAACAAATAAAATAATAGAATAATAAAATAAACAATAAAAAAAGAAAACAATGAAAATACATCAATATGATAACATAAAGATGGATTGGTAGAAGCAGAGAGCAAGAAGAGGGAGGTGGAGTCTGCCATCAGTTATGTCCCCCTCTCTGGTGTGGAACCCACAATTTGGTCTCCAAGCTAACTGGCAGAACCAGGTCTTTTGGGTCACGTGGAAGGATAGGAATGTGAGAGCAAATCTTACCCTAGAGGGTAGGAATTTCCAAAAGGTGGTCACTGCAGCAGAGAAAGTTCTTCTGAAGAACCGATAATCGATAATTAGAATTCTTTGACCAAAAGGATCCATAGTAGGCCCTCCCTGCTGGCACAATTAGGATAGGCTTGTTCTGGTAGGATTAGACAATTTATCAGGTAGCCTGGATCTATGTCAGTAAGGGCTTTAAAGGTCATAACCAACATTTTGAACTGCACTTGGAAGTAGACCAGTAGCCTGTGAAGTCTGTGGAGAAGAGGTGTAATATGGGCCATCCTAGAAACTCTAAAGACTGTTCTCGCTGCTGCACTTTGCACCATCTGAAACTTCTGAATAGATTTCAAGAGTAGCCCCATGTAGAATGCTGTGCAAAAGTCCAGATCAGAGATGACTAGGACTTGAGTAAGTGAATGCAGGGAATTATCACAATATACTTTATAGTATGGCATGTACTATTAGCCAATGATCAATCACAGCAAATCAGTCCTATTATTATATCTTGGCTACCTGTGTCAGTATATTGCCTTGCCTCGCCAGCCAACCACTAACTATTTCTCTTGCAAAGATGAGACAGAATCAATAACTATGGCAACCTCCAGATGGCAGTTTCCCTTGGCTGCTTTCATAATGCAGTATATGCTGGAATGAGGTTGGGTGCAGCGTGAGTGGGAATCACATCACAAGAAAAAGGCACCAATGAATGTAGAAGCTTAGGCTATGGATTCTATATTGATCTCTACCACCTGGACCAGATTAACAAACTCTTCTGGTCTGTCAAACAGACTGATATCATCTATCACACTGCTGCCATCCTCTGGCTTGTGAGTATCAGCTACGTGTTCTGGACATTTTCTGCATGACATCCTTCCAAGCATTTCTGATTATGGAAATTCCACCTGCTACCTTGATTATATGTAAATGACACTGGGGGTGTTATTCAGGTGTTAAGTTATTTTACACGCAAAGAGTTGATAGAATGGAACCCTGGTCATAGTTATAAGGATGATGTATATCTCACTATCTTTGCTAAACTTACAGGCTGATATTTAATGAGGAAATCATGTATAAAAATTCAAAAATGATTATTCACACAGAAGTCTGTGTTTTTCTATTTCTAAAATTTATATCCTCCTTCCCCCCTCCCTCCTTTCTTGTCTTCCTTTCTGCCTTCCTTCTTTCTTCTTTACTTGCAAAAAGACATTCAATTTTACATGGGAGCAATATAATTGCACCATTTTTTTTACTTTTACCATTTTTATCTGAAGATAAGAAATATATTTTGCTTGTATATATCAATGGTGAGATTCAATTTTTTTTATAACTACTGGTTCTGTGGACATGGCTTGGTGGGCATGGCAGGGGAAGGATACTGTAAAATCTCCAGTCAGAGGTGGTATTTGCCGGTTCTCCGAACTACTCAAAATTTCCGCTACCGGTTCTCCAGAACTGGTCAGAACCTGCTGAATACTACCTCTGGTATGTATTATATTCTGAGCTTTTGTTATCCAAGATGGAATAGCAAAGCAAGACCTGCCTTGTCATATCCAAATGCCAGCCAAACATATCTTCTCTCCAACAAAAAATATACGATAACAGAATGCACACCTATTTATGGCATTCTGATATGGCATTCTTGAATCCTCTCTTTGCCTAATAGTAGGATTTGATCAAGATGCACAGCACTTGTGACTGAGACTGTGGCAGCAGCTCAAAATATTCCAGAACTTCTCCATCTGACTATACACTGGAACTTGTGGGACTACAGTGCTATTGGGCAGGAAGAGCTGCAGGACTCTCAGTTATTTAAGCAGCACCATACTGCTTGTTTGAGCTGATAAGCATTAAGAAGTTGTCACAAACCTGACTAAACTCTATATACCGAAGCACCAACAGAGCTGCAATTGAACCACAAACCAATAAGGTAGCTTACCCAGATACCTGAGAACTATCCAAACTTTTTTTTTGTTTGGAATACACTTGTGTGTATTATAGATTATATAGATTATAATGGCTATTTTTGTGATGACTTTGAACATGCCATTTCAAAGGTCAAAATACCACATATTTACTGGATGTTTCAAGGAGATAGAACTTGAAGTCTAATACTTGTAGGCACTGCTCTTAGTGTCAGACTCCTTGCCCTGATTATAAGATTGAAAACTGACCAACTTCAAAACTTATCCAAAAGTCCTAGTATTATCCATAGCTATAAGAATGCATCTGGGTGTCACAGACATTCTGTCAACTCTGGGATTCATCATTGCCATAGAGTTCTGGAGGGAGGAAGTGATGTATTGAATAGTTCTTAGGAAAAAAAATTATTATGAGTTATTAGTTCAAGGTCACAGAGAGTGGCGTAGCAAAGAATTGAGTATGCAGATCATTGTTTCATGTGATTGATGAGGTGTGAAAAAGGGGGTGGAGGTAGGTGGAATTTTGTGGGATGAGCTGGTAGGATTCCAGTACTGAAATTCTACCAGACGATACCAGTTTTTTTTCTTTTGTTTTGAATAAATCACTTTGAGAATATGTCGGTCTCGGAGTTAATGTTTCAAATGAAGGATTGCTAGAAGTCTGACATTATTTCAGTACTCAATTTTTTTTTCTAAAAAGGGTTGTAGCTGGTAACCTGAAGATTTTTTAGATACCCGACCAATACAAAGACTTGGCTGAAGCATTCAGTGCAGAAGAGTATAATGTTTTATACTCGAGCCACTGATTGTGTCATAGAATTAGAACCCGAGGCGAAACTACTAAAACCAAAGATGTATTCCATGACACCTGCTGAAATGACTGAATTAAGGAAATACATCAACTAAAATTTGGACTGAGGTTTTATTGAACCTGCCAAATCAAGATTAGCTGCCCCCATGTTGTTCAAAGAGAAGAAGGATGGCGGGTTGAGATTATGTGTCAACTTTAGGGGTGTGAATGCCATGTGCATCAATAACATGTACCCTCTCCCCCTCATGAAGGACTTATTGAACCACCTGTCGAAAGGCAAGGTATTCACCAAGCTAGATCTCAGGGAAGCTTATTACCAGGTCTGCATCAAAGAGGGAGACGAGTGGAAAACAGCTTTTAGCTGCCCTTTGGGTAGCTTCCAATTCAAAGTCATGCCTTTCGGACTTCAGGGGGCTCCCGCAGTGTTTATGCAGCTCATCAATGAGGTGCTACACCTGCACCTTTATCGGGGGATCCTCGTATACCTGCATGACATCCTTATCTTCAGCGAAACCATGGAAGAACATGTTCAATTGGTCCGACAAGTCCTAGAAAAACTTCTAGCTGCCAAATTATACATGAAACTCTCAAAATGTGAATTCTACAAAGAGTCACTGGATTATTTAGGGTACCAAATATCCAACCTGGGAATTGAAATAGACCCCGGAAAGGTGAAAGCGGTGCTGGACTGGCAACCCAACAGAACCCGAAAACAACTTCAAAGTTTTTTAGGGTTTGCCAATTTCTATAGACAATTCATTCCGTCCTTTGCTGAAGTTGCCCTCCCGTTAATGGAGCTATTAAAAATGGGCCTGTCACCCACCAAACCAAAGCCAAATCAACCCCTGGCTTGGACCATGGACTGTCAGAAAGCTTTTGAGACCTTAAAATGCCTCTTCACAGCTGAGTCCATTCTCCAATACCCAGATGCAACCAAGCCTTTATCCAGACTGATGTGAGCAATGTAGCGGTGGCAGCCGTTCTGCTGCAAAATGACTCTCAAAACCGACAGATGCCTTGCGCTTATGTGTCCAAAAAACTGATGGACACAGAATGAAGGTGGGTGGTCTGGGAGAAAGAAGCATTCACCATACGTTGGGCTTTATTGACTTGGAGGCATTTCCTAGAAGGGGTGCCAGAGCCCTTTGAGGTATGGACTGATCACAAAAACCTCGAGGCTCTAAAGATCTCTAGGAGATTATCACCCAAACAAGTCCGCTGGGGCCAATACTTCAAGCAATTCAACTTCAACATTAAATATATCCCTGGAGGAAAAAACGTATTGGCAGATGCCCTGTCCAGAAAACCTCAGTTTAACAGCCACTGAGAGGAAATATTACAAGACTTAATTTCAGGAGCTCAATCAGCAGGCCAAGTAACCACTCGAGTCCAAGCCAACTGCAACCCCAAACGCTTGGAAGATAAGCTGACCACAGAATTAAAAATGGCCCCATTGACCGATCCTTGGTTCTTGGACCATCAAACTGAGTTGACAATGAATGATGGACTAGCTTGGAAAGGGACTAAGCTTTATGTGCCCACAACCCTAAGACAACTGGTACTAAAGCATAGCCATGACTCACGGCTGGGGGGCCACTTCGGATTCTTAAAAACCCTGTATTTACTGAGAAGACAGTTCTGGTGGCCAAAACTGAAACTTGACATCAAGGACTATGTAAAAAGTTGCTCAATTTGTGCCACAATGAAACAGAAAACTGGAAAAACCCCTGGCCTCCTTCAACAAGTCGCTGAAGCAACACAACCATGGGAAGAAATCGCAATGGACATTATTGTGGAATTACCTGAGAGTGAAGGGAATACAATCATTTGGACTGTGATTGACTTATTCTCTAAACAGTACCACTTTATAGCCTGCAAAGGACTTCCATCTGCGAAAAAGCTTGCAAAGCTGTTCGTGAAACATATCTATAGTCTACATGGAGTACCTCATAGAATAATATCAAACAGAGGGGTACAATTTACTGCAAAATTTTGGAGGGAATTTTTGAAATCCTTTGGGTCCTTCCAAGGATTATTCTCAGCTTTCCATCCTGCTTGTAATGGAGCAGCGGAGAGGGCTAATGCCATGATTGAACAATACATTAGATGCTATGTAAATTATCAACAGGCCGGCCTGGACTGAGGGGGGTGGGTTTTTTATATACGTTCTTATGTCTAGTTTTCTTATGCGTTTTAGATAATTGTTTTGCTTGTGGTTTAATAATAATTTTAATAATTTTTTAAATTTTGTATTGTGTGTTTTTAGGATGTGAGCCACCTTGTCCTTCAGGAGATAGGGTGGCATATAAGTCCAAATAATAAATAAATAAAATTGGGCATAAACCTTTTGCATAGGTTGCTTACAATAATGCAGTACATAGCAACACGAGATTGACTCCATTCCAAATCAACAATGGAATGGACTTTGTCCCAATGCCAGAGTTACCTAGATAACCCCCCACATCCACGACCCTAACAGAATTGATGAACTCGTGAAAGAAAAGGTGGGAAGATACAAAAAAAGTTTTGACTGAAGCTGCAAAAAATTATAAAAAACAGGCGGATAAACATAGATCCCTTCAACCGCCCTTTCAAGTGGGAGACAAAGTATATTTGTCAACCAAGTATCCTAGATTGAAACTGCCCAGTAAGAAACCGGGGCCAAAATTCTCGTGTCCATTCCCAATTTCAAAGATAATCATTCCGGTCACTGTCCAATTGAGTCTTCCTCGACTATTAGGAAAGATTCATCCAGTGTTCCATTGTTGTTTACCAGCTACTACATCAATGATAAGACCAGTGCCAATCGCTCCCCCTGACCCGTTAACGGTACAGGGGGAAACACATTATGAAATTAAGAAAATTCTTGATTCTAGATTACACCGTGGACGATTGCAATATTTGATCTTATGGAAGGGATACCCTCTCTCAGATGCTAGTTGGGTAAAGAGTTGGGATGTTCATGCTGATCAATTGGTTAATCAATTCCATGAGGAATTCCCCCACAAACCGAAGGTTCCTCGTGGTGGGGGGAGAGGGGGTTAAGGACAATGCATTAACCCCCAGTTGTGTATTGTTTACTTTTCTTATAGGAGGAGGAATTTTCAAGGGGGGACGCCTGTCAATTCTGGGATTCATTGTTGCCATAGAGTTCTGGAGGGAGGAAGTGATGTATTGAATAATTCTTAGGAAAAAAATTATTATGAATTATTAGTTCAAGGTCACAGAGAATGGCGTAGCAAAGAATTGAGAATGCAGATCATTGGTTCATGTGATTGATGAGGTGTGAAAAAGGGGGTGGAGGTAGGTGGAATTTTGTGGGATGTGCTGTTAGGATTCCAGCACTGAAATTCCACCGGATGATACCAGTTTTTTTCTTTTGTTTTGAATAAATCACTTTGAGAATATGTCGGTCTCGGAGTTAATGTTTCAAATGAAGGATTGCTGGAAGTCTGACACATTCTTTGAGAAATAAAATGGTGGATTGCTGCAGTCCAGGATTTTGCCTAGTGGTATACCTGTTTGCCATGAAGATAATCTTCAGCAATACAAATAATCCTGATAGACTAGAAGCAGTAATGGGGAAGAAGCAGACTACTTTTCCTTTGGGTGAAAAGGTAGCGTTACCTACTCTAGGAGCCTTTTTGAGATTACACAGTTTATTCATAACAGTCGATTTGTGAAAGCACCTACAACATACTCTCAAAATTCAAACTAAAACACTAGCCTACTGTTGAGACATACAATTTGACAACTGAATTACCACTTTTATTTTACAACAATTGCCCAAGCATGACTTTAATGTTTAAACTTGTATTATTATTTCACACATTTAAATAAGTAATACTCAAATCTGATTTTGGAAAATATCCGTTGAAATTAATGATAATGTTTGAAATAAGCGATTTAAGCATTTTATGCATTTTTAAAATCAATTTTAAATGTTGCCATTGTGCTGGGAAAAAATTCTGGAAGTCCAATGAAGCTGATTCAAATTCTCTTTGGACTTGTAATGCTCATATTTCTTAGTGATATTTGGATTATTTTTTGGTTATAGAACACCATTTCACCCTTCTCTTCTTTCTGAAAGCATTTCAAGCTTGGTATTCAAGAGCTGGCTGGATCATGTTTTCAAGGGCATCTGTTTCAAGCTGCAGTTGAGGATGGAGCCCATAATGCAGACTGCAAGGATCCACCTAGAATTGCTTGAATTAAGTCCTTGCACCTGGATATAATTGTTGCACTGCTGTGCTGGGGTTTTCTTAAGCTACTGGTAAAACAAATTAGCTCATTTTAACCGGCATCCAGTAGAGAAGCACACAACTCTCCTCATAGAATGTTTTTCAAATAATTATTTTTCTATTGCCAGCTTTAACTCATGAATATTTTTCTAAGACTGAGTGAAATTTTATTTGAAAAAGGAAATGGAGGAGAAGGAGGAGGAAGAAGAAAAAAAGATATCTGATTGTAAACTTCAACATTAATACTGTTTAGATGGGGTTGTAATGTTTGTGTTGCTTAATTGTAATTCCACTCCACTCCCCAACATACACAACATACAACCCTTTCTCAATTAAAAAATACCAGTCAGATATGTAAAAAGTCACATAAAATCTAAGCAAAGCAAAAGCAGTCTGCAATATGTAAACCCTGCTATATATGATTCAAGAATATGAATTTGGTTTTTTCCCTTAAGCAATAACAATTATTTTTTAAGGTAGAATGGGATAGAAAAGGACAAAGTGTATTCATCATATATACTTGTAAAGTGTCATAAGGTTTAATTTTGCCTTCATTATAGCTCATTGAATTTAATTTATATATTTCTAAAAAGTTTTCATTCACATTTGTTATGGTTTGTCATGTTCCTTCTTAATTCATGATTGTACATTGAAAGGTCTTCAGAGAAGAGATTAGGAACAATTATCTCTATACATTTTAGAATACATATTCAGGAGCTATTCTGTAAGTGGACTTTAGAGGTCATATCAAACTATAATAGACATTTAAATTTATGTTGAGGTTACAGTTACAATCAGATTCACATGGGCCCCAATCTTTCAGAAAGTGTTGCTGGTGGATAGGGTCTTTGACTTGAAAAGATTCTCAGATCTCATATAACATTGTAGATGAAACTCTTGAGAGATGATGTACATAGGATTGGGGGGCCTATCAGTATCAGATTTATCATAAGTATCAGGTTTATTACTCATTCAGGTCCTAGTCATCTTTTGGTTGTACTGTTGCAATGTGCTCTACATGGGGTTACCTTGGAAGAGCATTCAGAAGCTATAGCTGGTGCAGAGTGCAACAGTATAGCAATAGCAATAGCACTTAGACTTATATACTGCTTCATAGTGCTGTACAGGCCCTCTCCAAGTGGTTTACAGAGTCAGCATATTGTTCCCAGCAAACTGCGTCCTCATTTTACTGACCTCAGAACGATGGAAGGCTGAGTCAACCCTGAGCCTGGTAAGATTCAAACTGCCAAATTGCAGGTAGCTGGCAATCAGCAGAAATAGCCTGCAGAAATAGCCGCATTGTAACCACTGCGCCACTGCAGATCCTAGGCAGTTCTTGGGCCCCAAAGGTGCTCATGTAATACCAATGCTCTGTGAGCTGCAATGGCTGCTGGCCTGCTTCTGAGAGCAATTCAAGATGTTGGCAATCATCTTTCATGGCATGGGTACAGGCTACTTAAAGGACTGTCTCATCCCAATGGGATGGGTCTTCCCCACTTGTGTCAGCAGAGGAGGCATGCTACAGACCCTGTTGGCCTGAGTATTCAGCTGGAAGAGTCCAGGACAAGAGCCCTGCCATTGTATCTGCCCTTTAGAACAGCTTGCCAAACAGTGTGAGGTGAGCTCTAACCCTCCTGACTTTCAGTAAGAACCTAACACCTGGCTCTGCTGGTTAGCTTTGGGTTCCAATGGGGGAGCATTATAGTGGAGGTTGATAGATTAACAAGAGATCTTACCTCCCCACAATCTCACTCCCTCTCTCCCCATCTTTTAATTGGGCCATAGTATCTGTTTTTTTCACAGTACTGTGGCCCAAAACACAAAACATTTTATTTATGTCTTTTGTATAGTTTTTGTCTTTTTAAGTTTGTAAGCTGCCCAGAATTACTCTGTGGTAAGATGGGTGATCAATAAATTTTACAAACAAACATCTGAAGAGAAGTTCCTGGACTTTCAACATAGCTTGACAAAACTCGAATTTGGATTAAGGCTGTAAAGTACCTGACAAAGTTTCATAATAATATTTTATAATCTTACATAATAATTATTTCACATTATAAAGAAAGCTCTAAATGAGTTTTTTTTTAATTCATATTTATATCCCGCCCTTCTCTGGAGACTCAGGGCGGCTTACAGTTTTTGGGATACAACCCAATGCTCAGCAATAGCCTTCATTCCATTGTATATGCCTGCTTATTACTAAGCGGCATTTTTACAAAGTCAGATTATTGCCCCCAACACTCTTGGGTCCTCACTTTACCTACCCCGAGAGGATGGAAATGCTCTCTGTCAACATGAAGGTGTAATTCCCTTTTTATGCCCACAGAAAATGGATATCAACAGGGCATGAAAGGGACAAAATTATGATGTGTTTTATGACATCACAGAAATGACACAATTTATATATTTGTAGTAGATGTTAAGGCTGAAAATAAAATGTCCTTATCTACTGATGATGATCAAATATCACCCGCATCTTCAGAAAGGGGAAGTTTATAATCCAGACCTATCACCTTGATACCTACAGTTGGTACATGCTTGGATTATTGAACAGTTTAATTATGAGCAATTGAATAGGAATGTTTAGATTAACAGGAACCATCTTGCATTTTGTTATACACAATTTGGACCACACTAACCTTATGTCTTTTTTTTTTTGCTAGTTATTAGGATTGAAGATCTGGACATGATAGTATATCTGCTATAAGCATAGTATATCTTGACCTCACTAAAGACTTTAAAAAAAACTTTCATGATATACTCCTTAATAAAGTGGGAAAATTTTGGCCAACTGACCATTTAATACTTCACTTATAGATGAATTCACAAGTTACATAATCACACCAACATTAGTGAAGTATTGGAAAATAATAATTTAAAAAAGCTGTACACAGGCATGAACACTGGGCTGAAATGAATAGAGTAGCATTTAAAAGGAAGAAATATAAATTTCTGCACCTGATACGAAAAATGTATGACACAATTTAAAATAGGGGAGGCTGATATTTGCAGTGATACACATGAAAATCACAATCCTTTAAAATCACAAATTAAATATGAAGCAGAAAGGTGATACAGTTGCTAAGAACATAAATGGTATCTTGTGATACACAGAATTGAGATCAGGGAACTGATTTTTCTATACTCTGTTCTGGCCACAACTTTCCTGAAATATTGTGTCTATTTCTGAGCACTGCATTTCAAAAAGTACAATGACAAAATTTCAGAAGAGGGTTACAATTAAAATTGTGAAGGGTCTGGAAACCAAGCTACATAAGGAATGGTTAGAGATCTGGGTACATTTAACCTACAGAACAGAAATAGATGGCTATAACAGTTGTCAGCTAGTTAAAGATGTCACATATGGTATAAATTCAGATCAGCACATAGGTTATGCAGTTTAGATTACTTTATCTCTCCTTTAATTTGTTCCCTTTACAGAATTGTCATGGATAGAGACTAATTCATAATTACTGGTTATTAATTCTTGTTCGTGTGACTCCATAATGTTTCTGCAAGTATTGCTGTTATTCTAAGTTCTTGTGGTAAAATGTAACTGCTCAAAGTCACTAGGAGTTGGGTGGCATATACATTAAATGCATTACTATTGTTATTGTTATATGGCCTAAATAACCAGAAATTAATCTTTAAAAAAAATTAATCTTAAACAAAGTACCTCCCTTTTCAGAATGGATACATTCCTGCATGTTCAGGGAGTTTCATAGACCATAGAGAGGTTAAATATTTTTTAGTACCTTTCAAGTAGTAAATGCTTTCTGGCAAAATTGTATGTTCTAGGGTATTGGACCACAAGTCTCCTGACATCCATAGCTATTGTCCATGCAGGGTGTGAATAGTGAAAGTTGTTATTAACATTCTTGTTTAGAGAAGGCTGCTGTTCCCACTTTGCACAGAAAATGGCAGAGGCATTGTGAAACAAGCTGGAACCTGTTGCATGAATGTGTTTTTCACAAAATGAATAACTAAATAATTTCAGTTCATGATATAGCTAAATAATTATAGAATGTAGCCATAATGGTTCTACAGGGTACACTTGGGCATCATTTTCTTGCATAAATTCTAATAGCTTAAAAGTAGCAGTGGCAATAATAATAGATGATAGCTTAATAATTCTTAGATCCTTGGTTAGGACTTGAATTATTAAGTTTCCACCAGTCTTAGACTGTGTATCTAACTGTAGATTACATAATAATAAGTGGTCTTTGGTAGTACATAATGGTGCATTGGAATGTTTGCAAGAAATACCATTTGCCTGCATATAAGAACTGCAGGTCCACAAAATAGACAGATAAATACCATTCAAAGAACAGGATGCTGTAGGAAGAAATTCCTTCCCTGTTACTATACTATGCCAACCCAGAAATTAATGTTGGGCTATTGTGTTGTGAACCATCATCTTCCACTTCTTTTGTGGTCACTTGATACCTGTTTAAGTAGTAATTTGGCTCCGACATGGATTGTGAGGAACCAGAACATAACAGGTGTAATTCTAACTGGATTACTATATCAATCAATATTTAAGACTGGTTAGATTTCTGGTAATTTTCATCTGGTCTCTACAAGCCACTTTAAGAGGAACAGTATTTTAATTAATAATGTTAAGGAACAATTTAGAAAATTGTTAGTTCTTAGCTTAAAAGCATATGTGTTTAAGTAATAAAGTCACAGGATGGAATCATGATTTTGTAGAACATGGAGAAAGAAAATAAAATAAAAACTTACTTTGCTCCATGATAGATAGACAGGAAAACCTGACCCCATGCTTATTCACTGCAATTTCCATGTTGCAAGCCAATAAACCCCAGGTGCAGGTGCAGACCCTTCAGGCATGTGATCTATTGCCAGTAACATCTGAGATTATACAGATTAATATTAATAAACTTTGACATTGGATTTTATCAACATTTTAGAAATATAGACTAAAACTGTACAGTACGGATAGCTGATTGAGACACACCTAAGAGGTGCTATGACTTTTAATCCACCATCCCAAAAGTTTCCAATATTTTTTTCCATATTTGTTCTGTAAAGATTATATTGTTCACCACATATCATACTGTAGGCTCATAAAAGTCTTCTGCTCTCAATATAAACTCAGTCCCCAGTTCTCAGTGTGTTTATTCATGGAAAGTACTAGCCAAATGACTTTATTTACAATATGCTAGTACTGACTTCTTGTTTTGCTTCCCCAGAATGTTTTAAATGAGTAAAGCTATTCTAATAAAACTAGAGTGAAATAGTAACGGTGTGTTTAAAATTAAACCCTGAAACTGCTGTCAGTGTTTTGATTCAACCCAAACTGTGGACATAGTTTAGTGCAAATCTCTCTTGGCTTTAGGCTGTAATATGATTTTCATGCCTACCTAACAAATCTCAACAAATCTGTGGATATGGCATAAAACCTTACATAACATCAACCTCTGTCTGTCTTGCTGTGTCACAGCAAGAATGGTAGTTAGATAACTCTGCTTTTTGTATGCCTGCTAAATAATATTTAATATATAGCCTCAGAAATGACACACAAAATATTTGTGGAAAAATGTTAACTTTTCTGTAACAAGAATCTCATTTGTAGGTTTATTTTATTCCTTGACATCTCTACTGTAATTGAAAAATCTAGGTGAATAACCTTGGAAAGCTTTGAAACTTTTAGCTTGATGGGCAAACTGTATGTCTTAAATTAATTCCACGTTATTCTTGGCTCTGAGGAAGTTATTAAGTCACACCTCTGCCAGTGTGCTCTGGCTTCCTCTGTTAATCTTTTGCTTGTGAAATGAGAAATAAAAAGGAGAGAAAGGGAAAGAGAACCTAGCAATTTCTGTATTGCTGCTATGCAGAGCTCAATGGAAAAAAGCAAACCCTCTGACATGAACTCAAAAGATTCCTTTATTAGGAATGCTGGCAAAAAAGTTTTTCTCACAGGCTAACAAGTCCATCTGGCTAGAAGATAAATAGTTGTCTGCCACACCTATTCATCTCTGCCCTCTGCCTTTTATCCCCAGAGCTAGTGTGGAGACTTGTTAGCAGTGGTGGCTCTTCCTTCCCAGGATCGGCCTATGGCTTTCCACTACTCTCCTCTTCTCTGCCTTCTGCACAGCTGCACATCAGGAACTGGACCCAGCTGCTCCTCCTCTTCTTCATCAACCACTTCCAGATCTGGGGGCTTTGGGCTCTCTATCTGAGGGCTGACGGATGGCTCAGGCTCCACTTCTGTCTCTCTCTCTGCCAGCTCCATTCCCTCTTCCCCCTCGGAACCCCCAGAGATGCCCTGATGCTGATCCTGACTTCCACACCTCCTCCTTTGATTTGGCTGCTAGAGGACCCAGAGCTCTCCTGACTATAAAGCTATAGGCATGCGCCATGATAGTATGTAATATGACAATATTGCAGCAGCAATATTGGTAAATTTCTTGGTAACATCTACAAAGCAAGGAATCCAAGTAAAACTAAAGGATTCCAGATCTTGGCACATGTTTTTAATGCAAAAACTATTGATGATTTGCCAACTTGAGAAATTTTGTGCAGCTTTTTAGAGTGTTATTCTGGGACAAGAAAAGGAAAAACACTGACTGTGCACATCTTATAATCTGAAACCTTAAACAGCATCAGAGGTATTGGTAATGAATGACTCTTGAGGTCTCCAAAGAAATATGTTATTGATCTTAAAACTACAGTTGCTTATTATCAACTATTCATGAGCAAAGGAGCAAATTTGTTCACATCCATTATATCTATTTAATATATCTATGATGTACCAGCATCTTATGTTTTTTCAAATCCTTGAACATCTGTAAAAGAGAGCAGCATCTGTGTGATTTCTTATTGCTTCCTTGGGTCTCATATGTGAAACTTCAAATTCTGCCTGTAAATGGGAAAGAGCAGCTTTAATACATGAGTTTTATCTTACATGACTGTAATCCTAGGCTATAAAGAGTTAGTTTCCAGTGGGAAATTAAACTAATCTGAAAAGCATAGTAAAACATAAACTATGTACACTGAGAGAATTCTTACAGTGATGTCTCTGCAGTGCTGATTAACAGAGACAATAATAAATATACTTCTATCTCTTTTTCAGTCAGAACACATGTTTTTGTATGGTAAACTCTTTGTCAAACTTAAATTCTTAGATCACAACAAGAATAAGTGTAAAATCTGCAGACTCTTGAATTCTTTTAAAATACTTTCATTCATACAGGATACAAAACAACTATACAAATGTAAGTACCAATGTGTTAATATGTAAGGTTTTCAGTCTTAAATTCAGTTTGCATAATTTCTGTATTAAGCTTGAAATGTTTGGGGGAAAAAGTTCATGTTACAGTAAATTGTGCATATTTTTCTTCATGTGTCTCCTAACACATATATATTTGAGAACTATTGTGGTAATGTGGTTAAAGTACTGGATTGGAATAGAGAGGCCAAAGTCAGTCTTTCTTTAAGCCTGGAAGTCAGCTGAGTGATTTGGAAGCAATGACTCTTTTTCTGTCCTGGACTAAGGGTTTGAAAAACATCTTTCTGCACCAGCATGGTAGATTATGGTCCATAAACTTCAGTGAGGAAAAATGCACCCTGCAGTGGCTTGACATCATCATCATCATCATCATCATCATCATCATCATCATCATTATTATTATTCAACAATAATGTATTATTATGGTAATGACACAAATCATTCCTACATTTTCTAGTGTTCTGTACCCTTGACCACAGCACCCCACCAAACATCTCTCCAATTTATGCTATACAAATTCTCAATTTAAAAAAATGTTCTGCTCTTTCTCATTTGTCTAAATTATCTACTTTTTTCCCTTCAAATTTGTTTTCTTCTACTATCCTTTTTTCATTATTTCTTTTTTTCTCACCTTGTGCCTTTCTCATCTCCATGTTCTTCTTCTTGTCTTTTCCTATTCCAAGTTTTTTGCTGCTTCTTTTTCCTTCAGGTGTTTCTGCCACTTGCTAATTTATATCTACCTTTCCTCTCTACCATTTTTCCATCTGAATTATTCTTCATCCTACAATTTCTCCTTCCTCTACATTATAAACTCTCATTATTTCGTCTTTCATCTCATGGTCCTGTTGGGAGTTCCACTGTCTGGTAAGTTTGCTGGGGAGGACAGACCTTAGGCAAAGAGATATTCCAATCTACCTGGCAATTTCAAGATTAAATGCAACAGAGTTGCTGGCATAAAACTCAGATGGTGCCCTCTTTAAACTATCATGATGGTAATCTCTTACAACAAAATATGTTGCTACACCATTGTGAGTTAATAACTTCGATTTCTTTAAGACAGCATTTGTCAATATATTGTATATATAATATACAAATATATTGACTATGGCAATAGTAGTTAATAAAGTGAAGGCTATTGTTTTAATTTGTTTAATGTTGTATGCATGTTAGGAAATGTTGGAATCTTCTAGTGCATTCAACAACAACAACAAAATGGGAAGTTTGATTTTTAATTTTAATTTAAGGGATTTGAAAAAGTTTTCTTCCTTTTCCTCTTCCTCTTCCTCCTCTGCTTCCACTCCTTCCTCTTCTTTTTCCACTTCCCTTCCCTCCTCCCTCCCTCCTCCTCCTCCTCCTTTGTACTTTTTGGCTGTTCAAATGACAGTTATAAACATATTCTTCCAGAGATGTAAATAAGGCAATTATTAATTTAGGAAGAATTGCCAAGTAACAGACAACAAGATTTAAGAGTAATCTGCTACAAATTATGAAAAATGAATATCATAAAGTTTGAATCCAATAATGTGAAACATAGCAAATGTGTTTCAACCTTAACCCTTCTCTGATTCCAATCTGGATGGTGGGCCAAACCAATATCCTGTTACAATATTTAGCAGGATTGAATTTGGCTTCTTGATTCAATCCATTTCATACAGATTTTGGGAGGAAGCAAATTTCTGCATTATTTGTGACCCATGACTATACATAAGGTAAAGAAGTTATTATGTTCCTTCAAAGTATATAATTTAAGAGTTTTGTAGGACTGCCAATTTTTTATATGCCAACATTCATAAACTGAAGCAGCAATTGCCAAATAAAACAAGCTAGGAATATATACTCACACAGGCATACATACAGACGACAGAGAAGTAAAAGATGTATGAGGCTCTTCTCTTCAAGAAAAATATTGCAACATCAGAATTTCCCCAATTCATAATGTGTGTCTTACTTATTTCAGCTGATGATTAACTTTCTCTGGAACAGAAAGTAACAGGATTCCTTTTTTGCTATAGTAGGTCAACACTGAAGGTACATGGAATAAAATTGGACTTGTAAGATTCTTACACCAAGATTGGGTTGAGCCACTATGCATCTTTGGAGCCTATTTCCCTTGCAAAGTAATGTTATATTAATCAAGCCCAACTACATAGCTAATTCTGTAATCCTACATACAAGGGTTTGGCAACATTTATTCTAATAAGGGTCATGTTCTCTCTAGTTAATTTGTGGGGAATTGTTATGGTTGATTTTACAGTCAGCCAGATGTTTAGACTGAATCTGGCATTTTATCTACCTATCAAGTTGTTCCCAAGGACCTGGGATAGGTAGATGTTGTTTGATGATATATTATTGTTAGATTTTATATATTTACATGTACCTAATGCTGTTACTTTCTTTTTTTCCTCATAACAACTCTGTGAAGTAGATTATTTAACTGAAGCTTAGCCAATGCCAAATGTATGTGGGGAGTTCTTATCTCTTTTATCTTTTCCTTTCTGACACCTATCTTTATATCTCATAAGCAGCAGGTGCAGAGAAAGAAATGCTTTAATCAGAAGTAAAAACTAATGGTATTTTCATATAAATTGAATAAATATGTAAATATTTTGTGCATAAGTTATGAATTTAGGTTAGAGATCATATAAAATTAAATTGTGGGCTATGTATAATTTATTCAGACAGATTTTAATCTTCCAATGTACTCATTCAACATTAAGATAGCTTTCAACTCTCCGTGGGATTTACTAGTGAGTTGTACTCATGAAATAGCAATAGCACTTAGATTTATACACTGCTCCATAGTGCTTTTCAGCATTCTCTAATTAGTTTACAGTCAGTATATTGCACCCAACAATCCTCACATTTCTGACCTCAGATTGATGGAAGGCTGAGTCAACCTTCAGCTGATCAGAATCGAATTCCTGGCAGTGAGCAGTGAAATTATTTTATTTATTTATTTATTTATTTATTTATTTATTTATTTATTTATTTATTTATTTATTCATTTATTCATTCGACTTGTATGCTGCCCCTCTCCAGAAGGACTCGGCTCACAGATAAAACGATACAATAAATTAAGTTAACTAAAATAGAATTAAATTACAGCAAGCCGAATTAAACTAAAAATCCCATAATACATATAAAACCCTTCCCCCGAGGAGTCAGCACAGCCCAGCCTGTTCAAACAGCCAAGTTTTTAGGTCGTGATGGAAGGTGTGGAGATCAGGGGCCAGGCGGAGCCCCAGAGGCAGTTGGTTCCAGAGAGTGGGAGCCGCTACAGAGTAGGCCCTTCCCCGGGATGCCACCAGCTGACACTGAGTCGCAGACGGCACCCCGAGAAGTCCCTGCCTGTGCATTCATACAGGGCGGTTGGTATTCGATGCCGGCAGTAGATGCTCCCGCAAATAACCCGGACCCATGTCTCATAGGACTTTGAATGTTAATACTAAGACCTTGAATCTCATCCGGAGGGCAACCGGTAGCCAATGCAGCTCACGCAGGAGGGGTGTAACATGGGAGTACCAGGACGCTCCCATCACAACCCGCACAGCCGCATTCTGCACCAGTTGAAGCCTCCGGATGGTATGCAAGGGCAGTCCTAAATAGAGAGCATTGCAGTAGTCAAGCCGGGAGGTAACAAGTGCCTGAGTGACAGTGCGCAGGGCATCTCAGTCCAGATAAGGGCACAGCTGGTGAACCAGCCGAACCTGGGCAAATGCTTCCCTGGCCATGCCCCCTACCTGCTCCTCCATCCTGAGCCGTGAATCCAGGAGGACACCCAAGTTCCATGCCCTGTCCACGGGAGGCAACACCTCTCCCCCCCATGGCCAAAGATGGAATCTCCTGACTGGACTGAGATGTCTTGGCTGGATTGAGCTGAAGCATGTTCCTGTCCATCCAGATCCGTACCACATTCAGACAATGGGACATCACAGAGAGGGCATCACTGATGTGGCCTGGGGTGGAGATGTACAACTGCATCATCATCGCATGATGATACTTCACCCCAAAGCCACGGATGATCTTGCCCAGCGGCTTCATATAGATGTTGAACAGGAGGGGCAAGAGAACCGACCCCTGAGGGACCCCACAAGTGAGAGCCCTCGGTGCCGACCTCTGCCCCCTGCCAACACCAATGAGTGTCCCAGAGGAAGGAGGAGAATCACTGCAATACAGTGCCTCCCACTCCCAACCCCCCAAGATGCTGCAACAGGATACCATGGCCGATGGTATCGAAAGCTGCTGAGAGCTCTAACAGGACCAGGACAGAGGAAAAACCCCTGTCCCGAGCCCTCAGGAGATCATCCATCAGTGCGACCAATGCTGTCTCCATGCTATACCCGGGCCGGAAGCCCGATTGGTATGGATCTAGGTAGTCTGCTTCCTCCAGGAAAAGCAGAAACTGCTGAGCCACCACACTCTCGACAACCTTTGCTAAAAAGCAAAGGTTGGAGACTGGACAAAAGTTGTTCAATTTGGCTGGGTCCAGGGCAGGCTTCTTCAGGAGGGCCGCACCACTGCCTCTTTAAGGGCAGTAGGGAAGGCACCCTCCCTTAATGAAGCATTGACCACTGCCCGGAGCCAGCCGCTCATGACCTCCCTGGAGGCATAAACCAACCAGGAAGGGCACGGGTCCAACAAACATGTGGTGGAACTCAGTCGTCGCATGATCCTGTCCACTTCATCCTCAGAAACAGGATCGAACTCAGTCCAGATTACATCAGCCAGACCATCTGCACCCCCAGGGTCAGGCCCCTGCACATTAGAGTCCAGCCCTTCCCGGATCCGAGCGATCTTATCCTGAAGGTATAATCCAAATTCCTCAGCTCTGCCCTGCAAGATCCACCACAGCCCCGGATGTAAAGGGAGCGGGTGACCTTGAACAGGGCGGCTGGGCGGTTACCTGCGAATGCTATGAGGGTGGAGAAGTAAGCCCTCCTAGCCGCTCTTACAGCTACCAGGTAAGTCCTAATATGGGCTCTTAGCTGGGCTCGGTCGAACCGAGTGGGTCGACCCCCATCTGCTCTCTAAAGCCCTTCTCCGACGCTTCATCTCCTGGAGCTCCCCTGTATACCAGGGAGCCATCCAGGATCTGTGCCGGTAAGGGGCGATGGGGACAACTCTGTCAAGGGCCCCTGCCGCCGCCTGTTGCCAGGCTGCTGTCAGGGCCTCGGCAGAGCTGTGGGCCAAGGATGCAGGGAAAAACCCCAGTTCCGCCTGGAACCTTTCTGGGTCCATCAGGCATCTGGGGTGGAACCATCTAAGTGGCTCCTCATCCCAGCAGTGTGGGGTAGCTTGGCAGAAAGCCAGCCATAGGAGATAATGGTCTGACCATGGAATGGGATGGACAGAAAAATCGCCATCCCCAGACCATTCTGCCACTGCTCTGAGATGAAAACCAGGTTGAGCATGTTGCCCCCCTCATGAGTCGGGCCATCAATCACCTGAGTCAGGCCCATGGCCACCATGGAGGCCATGAATTCCTGGGCCAGACCCAACGATGCCCCAAGGGAAGGCAAGTTGAAGTCACCCAGAAGAACAAGCTCAGGGAACTCCAACGCCACCCCCGAGATGGCATCGAGAAGCCCAGGCAGGGCAGATGCTACATAGCTGGGGGAAAGGTATGTAAGCAACAAGCCCACCCGACTCCCCGGCCCGCTCCTCAGAAGGAGGGCCTCACACCCGCCTATCTCCGGAACAGGGACCTCCCTTGGAATCAGGGCTTCCCGAATAACAACAGCCACTCCCCCACCCCTCCCCTGGGCTCGTGACCGGTGCAACACCCGAAAACCTGGGGGGCATAACTCAACCAGAGGGACTCCACCCCCAGGTCTCAGTGATGCAAGCCAGGTCCACGGCCTCCTCCTCAATTACCTCACGGAGGAGGGTTGCCTTATTAGCCACGGACCTGGCATTAAAGTACACCAGTTGGAGCCCAGGGGTTCTAGATCCTGGGCCCCCAAGAAGTTGGGAGGAGGCAATGGGGTCGGAGCACATCACCGTATGAAGGCACCGGGGGCGTGCTCCCCTAACATGATGTGGCCCCATGCCTGCAATACTGCATTCTAACCACTGTGCCACCATATTCTACATTGAATTGTCTTAACTTCTAAATATTCTTCCATATTGTGACTATTCTTATGTTCCAGTAATGAATATTCAGCTAGATAGCCACTAGTGGGGTAATCAAACCACTCCATATTGTTTGTTTGTTAATGAACTAGCATAACTGTTGGAAAATGCAGGATGTCATTACTACATAGACACACAGAAAAGAAACAAAATAATTTTTCATAGGCTTTTCTGTTTCTATGTTTATGACTTGCTTCCTCGTCTTTTTTTTTTCATATTTTATTGGTGCAAATTTTTTTAGTAATCTGGCCACCAGGTAGTTTGCTGACACCATGTGAAAGAAATACTATACAGTATTTGGTACATTTCCCAGGTTGGAATATATTCAGAGTAGACTAAGAAATGGCAGCATATCCTAATAGTAAACTAGAGACTTAGTAGACACCTCATACAACTGATTTGCTGTCAGCAATCCATATTGTATAACAAAAGTGCACTGTATAGAGAAGCCTCTGTCTATGGCTTCAGTACAAGCTGATGAAAAATACTATAATTTTACAAAAACACAGTCCATTTACCAAGTATGCCGTAGAATCAAAACAATTATGTAAAACCATTCTTTTTTTAGTTTTAATTCAGAAACTTATTTTCTCCATGCACATCACTGTTTGAAATGTTTAATATTAACTTTCCCCAAAATAGGATATTACAGTACAGACATTTGACTTAATTTGCGGATTGGATGAGAAGCATCATCTCTCTGAAAATATCATTTTTTAAATGTACTTCTTTAACCCAAAAATATTCGAGTAAGGCACTGAAATGTCTTTTTACCTCTTTCCACTTTTTATCTTTTCTGTACTTTTTATGTTTTTTTTAGTTTGTATTAATTAGACTTTGGTCTTTGTATTTGCATAGTCTAGTCAAATTATTACATAGAAAAAAAATGTCTCATTTTACTCTATTGCACAATGACTCCACTTCTATCTCAAAGTAAAATCTTAAGCCAGTGGCATGACAATGGCATAAAACAATGCAATGTACCAATACAATTCCAATATGCCAAAGCAAGACCATTGCCCATTTTTTCCAAAAATGTTGCCCCCCTGATGCCTGTAATTGGCATCTTTTACCCATTTTAATCTATCCTAGCTATCACAATTGCCAAATTCATTGTAATGGCTTGACCAATCCCAATCACAGCCATTTAAATCCTAAAATCCCCAGGATTAGTCAAATGCTGGAGCAACCTGATCCCAAGAAATCCCAGAGAAATTCACTTCCATTGGCTGTCCTGGGATTTTTTACTACTGAGCTGGAATCATCAGGTCCAGCAATCAAGAATTGTCTGTTTTCCAATTAAGCTGCAGTTTCTTTTTAGCTTGTCATTCTATACATTCTTATACTTCTTTTAGTCTCTTTCAATCAGCATTTTTAGAATGGACAGTTCATTTCACTTTCTATTGTATTGTGAATGAATTTGTTTAGGTTGTATTTACAATAATGTATTTTGGAACATACAAAAAAACACTGGAATGATAGGAGTTAAGGATGTCTGACCAATGAAATTCTAGATTACAGAACTCTAGTCTCATAATGGTGGAATAAACTCAAGGATGATTTCTAATAATTCTGAATTTTGCACTGCATATTTTTATTTAAAGAGAGAAAACAAGCAATTGATCATAAGTTAAGGCTTATTTCTTAACAAATCCATACAGTAAATCTCTTTTCCTTCAGAAATCCCCTCCCCTCCCAAATTATAATAGTGCTATGCTAGAAGAGGCTTTGATTATATGACCAATTGTTTAGCATGTGTTTTTAAACTGGCTTGTAATTGCTAAATTAATCTCTCCAAGGTATTAAAAGCTGATTTGCACAAATCTGTACAAGAGAATGAGATAAAGATAAAAATTCTGGCAGAGAAAGCAAAATATTATACCATAAATTGATAACATGTCCACTGTAATAGCAAATATTTGTTTATGGAGCCTCTTGTGGCCCTGGGAAAAAGCAAATATCAGCAGTAGGGGAATCACAAATACAGAGGCACTGCTACTGGAGTCTGTCAGTAAGTGGTATGGTGGCTTCAGGAAATGAATTTCTCTTACTAGAAGCTTTGTCTCAGCCTGTGTAAGAGGCTTTGGCACCATATCAGGCCTCTGGGGAAGCCACTTAGCAGGGTGGGGATTATGCAATGGTTTGCTACAGTTTGTGCTTCTCATTTCATGGCAAAACTTGCTTCCTGTGTCATGAAGGCATGTGCACACCCTCTACTTGCTTCTCTTCATTTTTTTTGCATGTGCTGAACATATGCTTTTTCAAAGTATGAGCAGGCAAAAAATAGGGGGGAAAGACTTTAATGCATATGGCTGATGAATAAAAAAAAATCAAAACAGAAAACAATCTCTAGAAATCTTAGACTAATGGCAAAAATGCAGAGATGGGTAATTTGGCCAGCCTAAATAATACTCTGAAATGGATGTGCTCTGCTTTGACAATCCCATCTAAAATGCAAATGAATTATGCCTGGCTATAATAATAGCTGCAAGTGTTACATGATTCCTCCCATAATATTAGGTTTACTCTTAATGAGTATTCCCTAACACATTGCTATCAATGATTGGCTTGTGCTGGAGAAAAAGGAATAAGGGTGGGTGGGTATTTAAATGAAGAGAACAGAATTGTGGATATACTTCCTGTCTTTTAAAAAAATAGGAGCCGGGGGTGGGGGGAGAAAACTGAGATTCTTCATATCTATTTGCAGTTCTGTAAGAAAAAGAATGTTTGAATACTTTAAGGAGGTTTTAAAATTGTGTTTAACTTTGTGGAATTTTTTAAAACAAAAATCCTGATGAATGCTCTAAAGGATTTGCAGTGCACCAGTCCTACACATTGAAGTCCTTAGAAAACAATAGCAATTGCTTTATAAGCTTTGCTCGTGCAATAAAAAAAAGTGCTGGTCTCTTACATAGGTTGGATTTGTCTTTATGAACCATGAAAATTAGTTCCCATCTGGAAGACAAAGTTGAATAAAGATGGAACAGTAAGACTATGTCTAATAAGAAGATATATTACTTGACATTATTTCAGAATGAAAATTGGAGAGAAAGAAATTCCAAAAGATAAAATCAGTCTAATTTCATTTTTTTTTCATGACATAGGAAATAACTATGGAGAAACTCGTATTGGTAGTTTTGTAAACAACTTTTGGTACTTCTAATCCATGGTTCACAAAACTTTTCTTACTCATGTATAATCAATACCACAAATCAGGGATGTTAATTTTCAGTGTATTTTAGAATACAATAGGAGTTCTATTGGAAGGGACATTGGAGGTCCTCTAGTCCAACCCCCTGCTTAGGCAGGAAACCCTACACTACTTCAGATTGGTTATCCAATCTCTTCTTAAAAACTTCCAGTGTTGGAGCATTCACAACCTCTGGAGGCAAGTTCTTCCACTGATTAATTGTTCTAACTTTTAATATAGCCCTTCATCTAATTTGAAAAGATATTTACAGCAGTTTAACTTCAGATAAGAGCAATCCTTAATCAGGAGAGTGAGGGAGAAGTTGGTAGGGATGGAAAATAACGGTTTTGCTTATTTTTTGTGTTATTCCCATATACTGTACAGCATATTGTCCCTGAAAAATTTCACCTGAAGAGAAAACAAAAGTTATTGATCAATCAATAGTCAGATTTTTCAGGGTTTTATGTGACTCATTATAAATGGGGAGCTTTTGCTATGGGTATTTTCACAGAAAGCTTGAAGATGCTTAAACAATTACCAGTGTTCAGCTGCAGCAGAAGTAGAACAGTTTCATATCTCTTGTTTTAGGTTTCTTAGACATCTAAAGAGAAACTTTTTCATGAAAAATGCTTTTGCATATTATTTATTTATTGAATTTATATTGCCGCCTATTCACCCATGGTGACTCAAGGCAGCTTACAGAATATAAAATCACATTTAAAAGAATAAAAACTATCAAAAAGTATCAAATAAATTAATATAGTACAATATAACAAAATCATCCCCACCTCCCATCCACTGCCCCGGCAACAGCAGATCAGACGAGCCATTTAATGGGCTTTATCCTGCTCTGGGTTCCCCAGGCCCGCTGGCAGAACCAGATCTTCAGCACCTTCCAGTGGAGTATTAGAGTAGGGGCTGTTCTAATCTCTGGGGGAATGATGTTCAAGAGAGAGGGAGCCACCATTGAGAAGACCCTTCTTCTGGGTCCCACCAGGTGTATCTCCTTTGGGGATGGGATCTAAAACATTCCCTGTGTCCCTGCTCTGATGGGTTGGGTATTAATAACCTAAGTGAGGTCAGTTAAAAACCAGTGCCTGTTAATTGTGACTTTCTTTTACCGTGCTTAATTCAGTTTTTTTTTAATTACATTCAGTTTATTGGGATACAACCCAGTGTGCTCAGCAATAGCCTTCATTCCATTGTATATGCCTGCTTGCGGCATTTTTACAAAGTCAGCTAATTGCCCCAACAATCTTGGGTCCTCAATTTACCTACCCCGAGAGGATGGAAGGCTGAGTCAACCTTGAGCCTGGTTGTATCCCAAAAAATTGTAAGGGAGTCAAGCATATAAATGCAATTTAAAAAAAAATAAGCACACTGGCTAATGTCAGTGAAGAATGAGGAGTTTTCATTAATGGACAGTCAATCAGAAAAGAGCCATGTAAGATTATTCTCATTTGTGATGATTGCTATGAGACTATTACCGTGTTTCCCTGAAAATAAGACACTGTCTTATATTTTTTTTGGCTCCCAAAAACACACTAGGTCTTATTTTTGGGGTAGGTCTTATATATTTATGGCCAAATAGTGGGTGTGAGTGTGTAGGGGGGGTGTTTCGCGGGTGCATGGTTGCTCCCTGAAAAGTCTTCCTGGAACTGGAGATTTACACTAGGTCTTATTTTCGGGGTAGGTCTTATATTAGGGCAGGTTTAGAAAATAGTGCTAGGTCTTACTTTCGGGGTAGGTCTTATTTTCGGGGAAACACGGTATATGTACAAAAATGGAAACATTCAGAAAAGAGGGGACAGTGTTGATTAAGATGATAGACATAGTAGAGATGGCAAAATCAACTTGTTTGTTTAGAGAAAGATCAACAGCTATATTTATCAATGACTGAAAACTCCTAATGCACTTTTTGTTTAAAAAAAGAGAAAAAGTAATATTGTGATTTATGGGTTTAAAAATTAGAAAGCATTGCTTCCAGAATGAAAAAAAAATTGTGACATTAGAGAGAGAAGGTAAAATATGAATACATTTATAATCACTGAAAAAAAATCAGAAGTCACTTTTTCATAATCTTTTCTTTTTCTTCTTTTCTATTTCTTACTCACTTATTTTTTCTTATTTTCTTTCTTTCTTGTCTAATTCTTATTTTTATCTTGCTAAAAATTTCTTCAATAAAATTATTTTTAAAAGAAAATAAGAGTCTTCTGTTCACATGTTGTAGTGGAAAACGCAAAGGTAACACTTATGATGTTACATGGCTGGGGAATGAAATGTTTGCAAGAAAACAACCAAGCTCAGACAGCAACAAGGACCTGGCACAAAGGTTTATTTGGGAAGAAGATTGGAAACCTGAGGCACTGCTGTTTCTTCCTCTCTATTTTGGAAATTCATAATCAACCAAAATTGAGTAGAAGACTCCAAGGCTGTATCATGAAGTTCTTGCATTGAAATTAAAAACATACAAAAAATGAAAAGAAAAAAGAAAAAAAGTGTTGGAATGAAATTGGGCACATTAAATTGAAATGAGGTTGTGTATAATCTGCCCAGGGCTATCCAACATTGGCAACTTGAAGCTTGTTCATTTCAGTTCCTAGAATTCTCCAGCCAGCCAAGGCTGGACATTCTTGCTCTACTCTGTATTTTGTGAATGGCTTGTACTGCCTAACAGTTCAACACATTGTATAGTGAGTCATGAGATAATACAATTTGCAGGACTTACAAAATAAATGGCAATGAATCAGGTCTAGTGATGCAAACATGAATATTTTATAGATTATAAAATTCTAGTCCAAAGCAGAAAAGAACAAAATAAGGGAAGCCACACTACATCCCTTTCTCAAATTATCCTGAAAATTATCCTCAAATTATTCTCAAACATTCTAAAATGTATATATTTAAAGTAAATATCTTATTTTGTCTTAATGTTTATTGCTTTAAAACATTCTCTGTGAAACTATTGCACAGATATTCAAAGTGGTTATGCATAGTTCTTCAGATTCTACATTTTTTGTTATTTGGTACATTATGTAAAATGATCATCACACATAGACACAGACATATCTTAAGTACAAATACAATAGATGGTATTAGTCATGTCAATATTTCAGGCTTAGTTTCCATTTAGAGTTAGTGATTCATCTTGCAGGACTGTGAAATAAAGCAAAGATTATAAAATATTTTGCCAAGTAAAAATTCTATACATGTGGTGGCAAATATACATTTTAGTATCAGTATTTATTCATTTCCAGAAAGTAATTCTTGATCTTTGATTTATATCTGTAGAAAATCATATAATCTATATTCCTTGGTACATATATTTATGATAAAGCCAGTACAAATGAAATTTGAAAGACTTCTCAGATTGAGAACTAATTTCTTTGGAACTCTATATCTCAAACAAGCAAATGTTCTATCAGCATAATTAGATACAAAGTGAACATTTATTGTGTGTGCTATTACATTTGTTGATTTTTAAGACAACAATATTCTTCATTCTTTTTGATACTAAAGACGAACAAAGCTGCTTCCTA
Source organism: Naja naja (assembly GCA_009733165.1). Classification (NCBI taxonomy): domain Eukaryota; kingdom Metazoa; phylum Chordata; class Lepidosauria; order Squamata; family Elapidae; genus Naja; species Naja naja. The sequence goes on from CM019151.1 coordinate 157,885,758, forward strand.
TGAAACTATTCAGTCAACTAACCATTTTTTTGGAATTTTTTAGTTAAGAATGTTTTTTTTGTCCCATAACAGTTTTATTATTAATAAAAGTTGTTTTGTTGATAACTTTTAATTACCTCACAACAAACATGTTGTGAATATTGTGAGCATATGAAGTAGTATGTTTACATGGGCTGATCTGTGTATCTTTTCCTGCTCTGAAACAAGATGGGAGACAGAAACAGTCCTGTCACCAAATTCTCCATTCCTTTTAGAAACAGCTGATGTCTTTGTCTGGCTGACTGTAAGGACGTCAGCTAAATGGGCTCTAGGAAGAGGTAAATATTCATGTATCTGTATTTCTTCTGCTCACTCAAGGGGAGCAATGGTAAAAGTCTTCAAATGCCGACAAATACAATTTAGCTTTGAAGGCTGCCAGCAATTCTGCAGTAGCAAATCCCATTTGTAATCAAAGGGTGAGTCATTAGCCTTGACATTTGAGAAATGAAGATTACTATGAATTTATGAAAAAGATTTCCTAAAATGTTTCCTTAGCAACTGCCAATGAGAAGCCTGAGGCATCTCTCTCACGTCCCTAGGCTGAGTAAGGCTGCCAACAGAGGAACCGATGGTTTTCTTTCTGATAGTAGTTAAAGCAAACACTGCTCAAAGTCTGCTGCATCTTTCCACCTATAAGACTTATCTTAGAAAGAAAGAGATATTGAACCCAGTGTAAATGTTTAAAATGAAGACATCAATGTCTCCATATCTTGACCATGGTTAACTGTAGCAGAAAGGATCCACAGCCTTATGGCTACTGTAGCCAGGGAGTAGGAAAAATATAATACCAAATGTAGTTAGCATGCAAAATAACTAATTGCCTGCTCATTTTCAGATTATGCAAAATGTTGCCACTTGGAAAAAAAGTGGAGCTCATTGCAAATCAATATCAATCAAGTTGGTATTTTTTAATATTTTCAATAAAAGTGAGATGTGTTTTCTGGCTAAGCATACATAAAATAAGTCCTGCAAATTTCCATTGAAAGCGTGAGAGTTGGATCAACAAATAACTATTAAGATAAAAGTTGATTTTTTTAAACTTCACATTCAAATCTTACAGTAAACTGAACCATTGGAAAAATTGGGGGCTCCTTACTAGAAGCAAATATTCACTCCTTACTAGAAGCAAATATTATGACTGCTTAAGATTCATATTTCCAAGGCAGGAAACATAAAATTTGGTGACATTCCTAGTCTGGTAAGATAAATAACAGTTCCTCACATTTGAGAATACAATAAAATAACATAGACAATATGGTAGCAAAATTAACTTGCATTTTTTCACTATGTAAGATATAAAGGGCTTTAGAGACAATTTAGGAAAAGTATGTGTAGCCAATTGGCAGTTAACTGATTTTAACCATGGTAAGCTCAAATTTAAATAGGAGCAGCAATAGTCTCAGGGGACTTGGGTGAGTCATTACCTTTCTATTTCCATTCCCCAAATGATCTTTTATAGGGTCCGTAATGGCTAGTTGTTAGAAAAATGTAAAATGATAAATATCTTGCAAAATAAAAGGGAATTATAATGGATAAATATTAAGATTAAATTGGCTTAAAGTACTGTAAAAAAAACCACAAACCAACAAACCATGGAACCCCTTTAGAAAATTTCAAGCACATTTTTTTGTTCTTTCATGAGATTCCTTCCTAGACACAGTTTACATATGTAACCCAATGGGTCTTTGTAATGCTAGGTCAAAAAGTTGTCATAGAGGCACACTATCTTACACTGGACTTAAACCTCCAAGGGCCTTGTGGATCAAAATGCCATCTTGAATTACAGCTGGAACTGAACTGAGAACAAACAGCTTCTCCAGAGAGCGGATGTAATACAGCCCCTCTGAGGAGTGTTGATAAGAAAGTTGGCAGTCTCACCAGCTGATGTTTCTTCAGGACCAGGTTTGGCAGATCAACTCTGATTAGTAGCAGCTGCAGTTTCAGGCTGCAGAAGCAGTATGAATGTTCCAAATACATTCCAGATGATAAATGCAACACAGATTTGCAGAAAGGAGAATTCAATTTTTGGGTTGGGGGACTGGGACATTTAATAATTAACTGTCCTTTTTAGGGAAGAACATAGTTGCTATCAATGAATGGGCACCCAAAGAATGGGCAGTCCCTACCTTTCCTTTAAAAAATGTAAATATATAAAATGTATATGGTCATTTCTTTTCAAGGTGGAAGACCAGCTTTTTTCTCCTTTTCAAAGGAAGCAACACTTTCTGAAGATTTAGTGTGTATTGCTTGAATTGAGCCTTTGCCATTCAAAATGGCTGCCACATTATCATGCCAAAAAGCAAATAGTCCCACCGTGCAGAATATTCTCAGGAGAGTTTTGCAAAGCAGCCATAATTGGTTAAAATCAGCTTAAACCTTCCTAATGTTAAATGTTGTTTGCATCCTTTGTTGATTTCTCTTTTGAAAAAAAACAACACAAGATTTCTTCTATCTTCTCTTTCTTGTTGTATAAGGAGAGAATGATGATAGTAAGAAGGCTTCTGAAAAGGACTTGGAAAGGGGTATTTATTTTGTTTTGTTTTTCTTAAAAGAGAACCAAAATAGGGGATGATCTAGTTGAGTAGGGACTTTGAGAGAAAATAAAAGACTAATAATCAGCCTCTAAACCACAAGTTTCTTCCATAACAAAAGAGCAACAGGAGGTAGATAGTGTGCCTATGTGTGTTTAGGGGGAGAGTCACAGCCTTGAGGTGTTGTCACAGAAACAATGGCTAGGGAATGTGAAACATTTCTTAGTCCTGCCTGATGTATGTTTTGTTAAATTGCTGAAGTGCTTGAAGTATAAATTTTTTTTCTACCTTTTCTTTTGGAATTAAGGATCAGGTACCACACTGGGAACGAGACTCTGAGCTGAATTTAAAATCAACTTCACTTTAAGCAAATCTGTCTAGATAAGATGTGCCTCAATTAGCGCTGCATAAAATTTTGAATGCCCCCCCCAAAACCCCCAAACATATTTTCATTAGCTATATGCAGGAGCCTTGAATAGAAAAACAATCTGAGTAACCAAATAAATAGATTAACCAGGAAAGAGGAAAGACTGCCAAAATTCTATATTTCTGAAATGACAAAACTGCAGTGAATGATACTAATTTCAAAACAATCTTTAATTAATAACAAGTACGGGGCAACACTTTGATCTTGATAACCTTTTTCTGTCTTTTTCTGTCAATAATGTTTTGAGATGCTTATAAATAATTCTTCAATCACAGGACTGTTTTCTAGTAACTCTTCAAAGTGAAGAATGTACTGTGTATGGAAAGATAGATGTCCACTCAACACATTTCATTTGCTTGCTTGTTCAGAATCTCTTTGAATTATGGCTGTGAACATGGAAGTTCTATTTTATTAGAATGGCAGATGGTCATACTCATGTACCCACTTGCAGACCATTTGTACTTACTTGCAAGACTGTGTAAATCATGTATTCATTAATATATTGAAACAGTCTTCTAAACCTTTGATTTAAAGTATATTAAGGACCAATATGTTGCATCCCTGCCACTGTTTTCAATGTTTTTCATACTAGCAAAACGTATGATAGGTTTAATAAAACTGCATATTCAAGGTTAGGTAGGATAGATGTAAACAATTACAAATGTACGTACTTACGTACAAAGTACAAGTGCTGTTAGCATTTATTCTCTAGGATATGCCTTTAACCCCATCCATAATCTATTGAGGAGACAGAGCAGGAATACTTCGGCTTTAAATCTGTATTAGTTTGGCCCAGCAGAAAAGAAGGGAATGACATACCATCTCACTTCTGTCATAAGATCTAGAAATAGATGCAGCACTATGAACAATGGAAGATTATGCTGTTCATAAGCCAATCATTTTATTTCTTCATTGTTAAAGTGATCTAACAGCTGTTTTTGAAGATGTAATATTTTAGACATTGTTTGCATCTGATCCTCTTTAAATGATGCAGCCCATTTTCGACTATGAAAATCTAGATATTTTCTCTGGAAGATAGGGTTGTCACTTGTTATAAAAATAACATATTTTAAATATTCTCCTCAAAAGAAAAGTGGTCAAAACATTATAGATGTCATTTATTTATATAACTAGATGTTAACTATTCCCATTTTGTTGTTCTAAGTGCTTTATAAACATTGAGTTTCAACTTGTGTGTGTGTGTGTATGTATATATATATATGTGTGTGTGTGTGTATATATATATATATATATATATGTATGTATGTGTATGTGTATACACACACACACACACACACATATATTCAGCATAAGCCTCTAAAGTAGTCCTTCTAAGTAAGTAAGGAGGGACTAATTTCAATTCCAACATAAAATTCTTTGTAATAAAATCCCTGCCACAGAAGAAAGTTTAGCTGAAGATGTTAAACATATTTATGTGTCGAAAGACGCCTTGTTGAAATATGTTTAGTAGTGGAGTTTTTAAAAGTAAAGGTTCTTTCTTAGTCTATTTTTGTTCTGGCTAATGGAAAAACATTAGCAAGAACATCTGCCTAAGCTCTAATTATTTAGGCATGGGATGCCAGTCGCCCTCCATGTGTTGTTAAAAGGCAACTGTTGTTAAAATGCAACAGTCCCAGCGTTCCTCATTTTTGACTAGTCCTTTTCCTCCTTGTCCTTACCCTGCTCCTTTATCAGGGGATAAAAATCAATATTTAGAGGTGTTGCATCATTGGTGAATTCTGAGCTTGGTTGTTTTCTTGCAGACATTTCATTACCAAACCAAATAACAAACTAGTGCTAGAAATGAATGCTCAGAGGGTACCTAGCTCAGTGGGCACCAAAGATTCCACAGTTCAATCCTGAGCTACAAATATTCTCTGCTATTAATACTATTTTCTATTCTTGCCCAATTTGAGATTATACTACGACGCAGCTGTGTTATCAATGATCAGTGATTGGTTTAACATGACAGAAGAAAGAATATTGAATATAGAGGGATATGATTTATTATATGGATGGCATGCATATTTATTGTATGATAAAAAGGTGACAATGCTTTTAAGACTCATATACTAAGGAATACTCTATTGCGTGTCTGGAAAAAATATCAATATAAATTAAATTATAAAATACCAATATGGGCAATACCCAGACATGCGATAGAAAATATCAATGTGGAACAGAAGCAAGATGTAATTACCTATAAAGAACTTTTAGTAATGGAAGGGGGTATACTGCGACTAAAATCTATTAATTTATTAAAAGAGGAACAGATAGTTCAGACATGGTTCCAGTATGGACAGTTACAAGCGAGGTGGAAAGAAGATCAGAAAATTGGTATTATGAGAACCGATGAAAATTTCGTAAAGCAAATTAAGGATCAAGGGCAGCAACCTGAATTTTAACACAAAATCTCCCTTCTTCTCAAAGGCTGTTCAGTGAAAGCCTCCTATCCATTATCATTTAGAATATTCACTGTGATCTATGTAAAAATTAGACTATGGGACAGAATAGAATAGAATTATTTATTGGCCAAGTGTGATTGGATACACAAAGAATTTGTCTTTGGTGCATATGTTTTATATTTAGTACAAATTCCTGATTTGGGGCAGGGGACAGCTCTTGAACATGGTACATTCATGGTACATTCCTCTGAAAATTGTTCATTCATTAATTACCGAACTTCTTGTTATCCTTTTACAATTGAAAGACAAACAGGGGATGACAAGGAGCAAAAGGAGAAAGGGGTTCCTGGTCACTATGCCACAATGCCTGTTTTTAGTACTGGGTTTGATCAGATATCAATATCCATAGATATATTTATAGATACGAGAAGAAAAAATATCATTTTGGTTTTTATGTATATGAGACAGTTTTGGTTTTCCATGGCATCCCAGCTGTAGCATCCCAGTAGGATATATTATAAACATTCATTTCCTTGAAAGAAATTAAAAAAAAAAAAGGGGAGAGAATTTAATTTTTAAAATGATATCTCCAACTGCATAATAGCGAGTTATCATTTTATATGAATGAGATCAACTTTTTCACACACCCCAAATTATAATAGTGGCCTGGGTAGATTAGCTACACTGTATTTAATGTTATATTTGGGAAAATAAACAACATTCACATTTCAGACATAGGAAATATGCTATTGTAAATAGATGAACAAAAATCAGGGGAAAAAGAAGCTTAAACATGCTCCATTTTCTCATGTTCCTCTTCTTCAACACTTAAGTAAACCAGCCTCCCCCAACCTTGTATTCTCTAGATGCCATAGACTACAAATCCTGCCATGCCTGTCCTTTATTGGGGAAGGTTGCAATAAACTCTTGACATCATGAAATGAAGCAGAGATCAATGGATGACTGCTCATTCATATACAAGCTAGATGCAATTGGATGCATTAATGACTTCTCCCATTGATATTGTAATTTTTCTTGAATGCATTGAGATACATTCTCATATTGTGGGTTCCAGAGGCTCTTGATATTCCCCAGATTGGGATCATTAGAGATGTTTTTCCATGTTAACCCATATGCATTGTGACTGTATTGGTCACATAAACCATTCTCTTTAAATTGAAAGCCACTGATCACTAAAGAGGTTGGACCTTGAGCTTAAGACCTTGGTGACTGATTTGATTAGTCCATTTGAGTGAGAATAGGGCAACACAGGGGCTATGTTAATGGAACTTAAACAATAGGCCATCACTAATCAGAGACCTCAAGGTTGAAGGGAGGTTAATTGTTATGCGGGTGGCATTTGAAAAGAAGTGTTGACTAGTGTAATGCACTGTGGGACTGTAGCATTTGAACATGCAGCCTTAAGGCCAGAGGTTTTGTTTAGTTTCCCAATGAAATTTAAAGCTACATTATGCACTTCTGTAAACAGCAGCCTATACACCATGATTCTTTGATTCAAGAGAAGAACAATTACTAATTGATAATACAAAGAAACCCCAGGATTTGGAATCAACATTCAAATTCCATCTTGGTACAGAAACTGACTTTTTTTTTAAAGGAAACTTAAGAAAATGGTTCAGATGGATCATCACTATAATTTAAACTTTGAAACACAAATTTCTACTTACACACCTGTAAAAAAATTCATGCAACATTGAGCAGTGGATTACATAGAATTGTAAACAACATCCATATTAATTCCATCTATACCATAAAGTAATGGAGTTAATTGCATTAAGAAACTAAATTTTTGGCTGAAAATATGCAATGTTCTGAAAAAAATTAGGATACAATACTATTAACAACAATCACTGGACTCATTGGAACTCTTCATACACTACAATAAATTGTACAAAAAAACACTAAGCATTTAAATCTAATAAGTAATCTCATGTTATTAGCATCTGAATATTTAATATTTATAGAGTGATCAGTGTTTAATATACTTCCCACATGTACTGTATAACATGAACACATACAAGCTTGTATAATTGATTACAAGGGCATGTAAGCAATCTGTGTAATGTTGCAATAAAAAAGGCTAATGTGGTTTAAGATGCATTCATAGAACAATAATTTCCACAATAATGAAAATTAATAGTCCCATTTTTTTCAGTACAGTGCCAGACCACAAGTGTGCAACAGTAGTATTCTTTGTAGCATTATGGATATTACATTATTAAGAAGACAGACAAATTTAAATGGCAAAGGGCAGTGAATATAGGCATTGGCACTGAGTAATACTTGAAGAATTTTAATATATTTAGGTTGAGATAGATGTTGACTTCAAGAGTCTATCGCCAAAATGTGATATTTGTGCATGCTTAGGAATGGATGTAGACCTACAGAAGGAGCTCCACTTTCTGCCATGTTTGCTTCTCAAAGAACTGATTTATCAAGACAAAATATCATATGGTAGTTGCTACTAGCCTATTCAGGTTTATGCAAAGAATGAGCCAATCAGCAATTTTCATATCCCTGCTGTGATGAACTTGGAAGGACTGTAAAAGTGTCAAGCATCCAAATGTAAATCACATGATCATGGGGAAGCTGCAATGGTCATAAGTGTGAAAAACGGTCATACGTCACTTGTTTCAATGCCTTTGTAACTTCAAACAGTCACTAAATAAACTGTTGTAAGTTGAGGACTACCCATACTATAAATAGAAGAATAGTCACCTTCTGAATGAAGTTCAAGGAAGATGGCTCTTATGTCCACAATGTGGCCTTGCAGTTAATAGACCAATAACTGATACTGTATTATTGTTATTTTTATATTTTTAACTGATTCATGAATTGTTATCATATCTACCACTAATACTAAGAATGCTCAAGAGTGCTCAGGCTATAGAATTGTGAATGTCAATGAAACACAATAACAAAAGATGAAGATATTTTTCCATAGCTGCTTTTCTTGGGCCCCAATAATGGCTGTATCTTATACAATTTCATTTCCCATATAATGCTAAACTTCTTTTCCTATGAGATCAATACTCCAACATTGCACAATCAAGCTGGGAAATTATTATTATACCTCCCTTCTTTTCAATGTTTAGAGATATTCTACCTTTGCCTTACCTTCATATTTTTGGCAGTCAACTTTTTCCCCCCAGCAGTTCTTCTATACTAGGTTAGACTTTTAAAAAAGTTAACCTGTCTGTGATCATCACTGGCAAACTTAAGAGAATTTTTGAAAATGTGGGAATGCTTATGTTTGGCCAGGATGCTGAATCACATTATAGTTTGTTCTGTTTGAGCTTAGTGTGTTGTCAGTACTTATACACTGCAGCTAAAATTCAGTTGTCAAACCTCTATTATTATCCTTTTTTTGGTTCCAGAGCGAGTAAGCTTGTTTTTGTTTAGATCTGGAGCTTGGACCTTTGAGATGTTTTAGTATGCTCAGTGAATCCAGGCAATTGTGATTCATTTTGTAAGTCTCATTTAAATATCACACAGCTCATGGGACATTGGAATCAAACTTTGTGTGTGTGTGTGTGTGTGTGTACAGAGAGAGAGGGGGTGTGATGAGAGAGAAATGTTGACAGTATATGGTGTACAGGTCTATCAAACTAATTGGAATGGAAACCCAACTCCTTTGTGAAAGGCAAGATCCTATTATACTGGAGCTGCTGTGGGCAAACAATAGGCAAATGAATCTGGCTTGCAAATAAATCGGAAAACTGAATGCAGGATTAAATAAAAATTCAGCATGATTCTGCAAGGCTTTTCTTTTGTTTTTACAAGATGGATCTGCAATAGCAGTTAGAGAATCAAATGCTTTCCTTCAAGATTTAAGAACCATCCAGATCTAGCTACTCTCACCTATCAAATGGTTAGTTTTCCATAACTATTGAGCAGCTCATTAAAATGTTTGAGGAGAGGAATATTTTTCCTGAGTACATTTTGTACTTAAACAAAATAAGGCATGGTTTTCTCAGACCTGGTGATCTCTCTCTATCCCTCCCTCCCTCCCTCCCTCCCTCCCTCTCCCTTCCTCTCATATACAAGAGTTGCTGTTTCTGCTGCAAAAGCAACATATGTTCAGCCTAAAACATCAGAAAGTGAATGATGTCTCTACCCTATGACCACAACTTTAAATATCAGACTAATGAGATTTCCATAACATTGGGGTTTTTTAAAAATGAAAATTATGTTCCCACGCTGTCATGATTAACAGCACTGGACTGAGTTTATTAATTTATGAGTTTACATTTTAACTTCTTTTGGGAGGGGGGGAGTAAATTTAAAGCATGTAAAATGATAATGAGGATAGCTAAAATTTAAAAATCCATATTATCATATTAAAGTGTATTAGATTGTGCAAAAATTTAATACACTTATTTCTTTCTTTTAAACAAGATAGAAGCATTTGACTTGAATCAACATTTATAGATAGCAATGTTGTATGCAAAAATATTTTTCTCCTTTGGCTATCAGTAGAGATTTATAACAATAAAATATAACACATGATATACATATATTTTCTCTACAAATCTTGTTATAAATAGTCTTAGTTATTAATCAGACTTCCCCAACCTGGCTGGAAGATGAAGGTGTAGAACATATATAGAACATGTTGGAAAAATCTGTTAGAAGATGAAACTCTAAGGTGGGAGAGAACTTTGAACTGTGAGGGAATAAGATGTTACTGGCAGATAATTACTTTTATCTTTTCTGAAGGTTATATAAGTCAAAAATGTTATCTTATGTTACTCCAATGTGGTGATCAGGTGGTGGAGGGATCAAAGATGACAATCTTTCTGATTATTTTTTCCAGTAAACCACAGAATGAATGAAATCATGTGGAACAAGTTTAATCTTGACTACTAATTTGATAATTTTGATATCCTTAAAATTATGTAAATAGAGCAAACAATGACCTAAATAAATAAATATAAATTGTTGGGACAGAAAAATCTTATATTTAATTCTTTTTTCCCAAATTTTTGGGAAAGGGCCTTGGTGGTGCAGGCTGTTAATAGCCTAGCACTTAGCTTCAGCTGCCTGTAATTATTGCAGGCTCAAATCCCACCAGGCTCAAGGTTGACTCAGCCTTCCATCCTCCCGGGGTAGGTAAAGTGAGGACCCAAGATTGTTGGGGGCAATAAGCTGACTTTGTAAAAATGCCGCTTAGTAATAAGCAGGCATATACAATGGAATGAAGGCTATTGCTGAGCGCATTGGGTTGTATCCCAAAAACTGTAAGCCACCCTGAGTCTCCGGAGAAGGGCGGGATATAAATATGAATAAAATAAAATAAAATAAAATAAATAAATAAATAAATGCTTGAATGCTTGATTGCAGCAATCTTAAAAATATGGCATTTTGATTAAAAAAAGGCAAACCGACATATAAAAATCAATCCTTGTAATAGAGTGATTTAAATTTTCTCCTAGTTTATAGGCCCATTTTATTCAATGGGCTTGACAATGATTACATGTTGGCAAGATGGATGAGGGTATCATAATTGACCAATAATAATACTCTTGTTGGTTTGAAAAAGGAGTTAGTCAAATTCACGTAGGATAAGTCTCTCCACGACAGTTATCAAGATGGTTATATAGGCAATATGGTTATGAGTGCCTGTTTCTGGGGAGCAATGAGAATGCTATTGCATGTATGTTCTGCCTGTAGTCTTTCCAGAAGCATCTGGTCACTCAGTGTGTGTGGGGGAAGATGCCCCACTAGATAAAGCTTCAATCTGACCTAGTAGTGCTCTTATGATTTAAGAAGTATGGGCTCATATTCAAATGAATGTCACCACTGATAGAAAATGGGTATCTATGTTCAGCCTTAGCAATTATACCTTGTAGCACATTGTTTGATTGTTGCTTAGTTACTAATACAAGGCTAAATGAAAAAATATGGAGGACAGTCTTGAAGGTCTAAAAGATACTTTATATAAATTGGTAAAATAATATTTATACTTTGGATATATGTATATGTATTTATTTATTTTCAAAATCACTGCATATTGCTTTCTATTAAAAGAAACTCAAAGAATTTTACAATAAACTTCACGTCATCAATTACTGTGGACATACATTATGACATTTTATATTCACTTCGTTGCAAAGGGTGTCAGGAACTCCCCTTCCCTCAAGGATAACTATTGCTAGGACCCAGCTACATGTCACATCCTGGGTGGCCTTATCAACCAGTCAAGAAGGGTATGGATCTAGTTCACAGATGGTCCCTTTTAGTATCCCAAAGATCTTATCACTTCCTTAGCCCCAACAGGATCAAACTGTTCCACAGATAATCAGGTCATTTATTCCAGGCAATGGTCAGAAGGATTGTGCACAAAGCCTCAAGTATACCCCTCCCCCTTTTCCTTTCATCAGTTTTTAGAGACAGACTAATCAAGTAGGTCCTGTTCCGCAGTGGAGGGGACAACAAGGAGAACCCCAAAGCCACCAGCGTGTAATCTGACCACAACAAAGGAGACAAGGATAGTTCTGCTCAGGTCACATACCATGTTCTGGCAAGAAAACCATTACTGGTGTGTGGCCACCTTTTTAAGTTGGGCCATGAATGACGTATGATAGGCCCATGGCTACCATGGTGGCCATGAACTCTTCAGCTGCTTCAGAGGCCCATCTCAGATATGACAAATTGAAGTTACACAAGATCATAAGTCTGGAGAACTCTGCAGCAAACTCTCCACAGATGGTCTCCAAAAACTGAGGTAGGAAGGTTGTTATGCAGCAGGGAAGCTGGTACAGTAACAATCCTAACTGCTCCTGCAAGCTTAACTTCAGAAACAGTCTTACATCAGTAACTTGTGGAGTCTGACAGACTTTCTGTTTCTTCCCAGGCGCTTAGACTGGTACCATACCTTCAATCTGGCTGGGCACATTTCAGAAAGGGCAACCCTGGCTTCAAGGTCAAGCCAGGAATTGGTAATACTTGCCAGGCTGGCCTGATCTTCTGTAATGAGGTTATGAAGAAGAAGGGCTTTATTATTAATCAATCTGACATTAAGCAAGAAAAACTGAAAATCCAGGGCTGTGTTGCTTTGCTATTCAAAGCTGTAGGCCTTAATACAGAGGGCCGGAATATGACATCAATTTCAAACTTCGGGAACATCTTTCCCAGGAGTGGCCTGTTCCCTTGTCTCCTATCAAAAAGTTCCATACATATCATTACCCAAATATAATAACCAGCCCCAAGTCCCCCAGTGTCTTCACTTCCCTCTAACTCTGGCCTCTTGGTGGTCCCTCCGTTCATCCATATGCTTCAAGTATCCAATAGCATCTCAGGAGTAGAGGTGAGTCTCATGGTGATTCAGCTCTTACTCTCAACACATTGGGGAACCTCTTACCATTTCCCATCTTACTACATCATCTTAACTGACCTCTGCCATTAACCAGAAAATGTCCACCTGCTTCTCCACTGTACCTGATTCTCACATATGTGAGTACACATACAATCACCCCTTACCCACTTAGTAATCTACTTTTGGTCTCTTCTTTCCCTCCCTATCTCTCACTTAGAGAGGGAACAGGAAGAGTATTTTAAAAAGTTTAAGGTTCTTCAATGTTTTTGTTGTTGGTCTTTTTTGAGAAGGAGGTTGTTTAAAAAATGATGTCCTCATGTTTGTTCCTCTAAATGTCATCTTTCCAGGTGGCATACAATTTAAATAAATAAATAATTTTTTACAAATACTAAAAATATATGGAATATATTTTAGAATTTGGAAGTCTTCTAAATACATGCAAGTATATATATTTTTTCTATGAGGGATAAGGCCATCCCATGATATCAACAGCAGAAGAATATGTAACCTATCCTAGTCCATATTTATCTTTTTGAAAGAAATGCACAAGTCTAACACCAGCTGCCTATTTTAATGTTAGAAGATTTCCCCCTTTGGCTGTTGTTGATTATATGTGTTTTTCACTGTAGCTTCCAAGTTAATAAAACACTTCAAAGTGGTTCTTGGCATCCAGCTTGTGAACAGCCCTTTTAAAATCAGCAGAGCTGTTCAGTGCTTTACACATTTGGTTCAGCATCTCTACTGATGAACTTATCTGTGCAAGCGGATTCTAAATCTCTTCACTGCCATGAAAATTGCAGTATTTTAGTAACCTGTGCAGAATCCCATTCATGATGCCATGTAGCTTAATATTTTTAGAGTTATAAGTTGTGTTTATGGGTGGGTATCATTGTTAAATGTGGGAAATTAACAGTTGTTTTTCATTATTCTCACAAGTTATACAGGAGTCCAATCTTGTGAATGAAACAGAATGTATTTATATTAAGGCTAAAGGAACAGCAATGTCACAATGCCAGTTTTAATAAGAGTTGATTGTTTAATAATAATTAATACTAAGTTAAAGAGGGTTGATCTACTGAAACACAATCTAATAGATAATGGGGCTATGAATGTATGATAGTGTTCCAGAACAAATGGTTTGATTGATCGCTGACTATCATCCAAAAGAACTTTTACAAGAAATGGATGACTATGACCAATAACTAGCACTTTGCAGATTGTTAAATGAGTAATGAGGGTTGGAGAGAAGCATCATCTTAACCTGCTTTATGAAACATTGTATTGTTCCAGCATCTAAGTCATATACTTGCACTGGTACAACCAGTAAATTCTTAGACCCATTCTCAATTCTAGAATTCAGTCAACTCTGCATATGTGAGTAAATAACATATGAAAGAAAGCAAATGAAGTATTGTGCTTTGGAAGATTTAGGATGAGATTGATTTTGCTCAACTTCTTTTAGTCTCCACTGTGGCTTTGAGAAACAACATTAGAAATTCTTGTCACAGATGTTTCTTTCATGACACTGTACAAAAATGGTTTACTGCTTTGCTTTCATCTCTTGGGAAAACAAAGCCAGCTTCACCAAATGTGCTAAGGGACTTCTCTTCACTGAGGCCACAATAGCATGAACAGTCATGACATTTTCATAACTGATTTTAGAGATCCTGTTCATGAATATACAGTGGCATTTATCCAAACTGCGTGCCTTGAAGGCCCCACACCATTGTTTAATTCAGTGGATTAAAACTAACCAGTTCTATGTTGCAGAATGAAGAAGATAAAAGGGCCAGGCTTACATACCACGCACTGAATTAATGGTTCACAGTGGATTTGAGTAATTAATCACTTCTAACAACAATAAAAAACTGCCATACTATTTAACTCTAAGTTTCTGCTCTGGGATTTTTCTCTCCAAGCAACAAGACTACAAATACTTGCAACTGGAAATCTGAAGTATTTTTGATATTGCAGCAATTCTTTTATTTGCATTATAAATCAAAGAAAGAAGTTAGATATAAATATAAAAATCTGCAGGTGCAGTCTTTCAATGTCTAGCATCTTCCATATATTCCTGGAAGCCCAACTGGTATTCTTAATGGCTCCAGGATTGATATAGTTTGCATCTGTATCTGTTAGGAGACTCACATATGTACTATTGGATATTAAATAATTCAACATGAATGACTCTTTTGAATGGAAACAGACATGAGATTAATGTCATAAAGCATTTAACACTGATGGAGTATTCATACTATTGCTATCCCAAAGGTGTTTTTTGCAAGTGGCAACTGGACTTTCTTGTTTTTCTTTGAAGATGTTTCATTTCTTATCTAAGAAGCTTTGATGTATATTTAAAAATAAAAATCCAATAAAACTTAAAAAAAGAAGTTTCTTCAACTCTGACTGGATGGTGGAAATTGGAAAGATTTATATTCCTTGCAGACAGGTTGTTTGCATTCTTTCAGAGAGTCATTGAGGCCACTTCAGTGGTGAAATGCTACTGGTTCGGCCAAACCATTAGTAAAAAGAAAGCTCCAATGATCAGCTGAGAGGATAAAGAAGAGAAAAGAGCAGGAGTGGTCTTCCCATCAGCCCCTACACTTTTCTCTTCTTTATCCTTTCAGCTGATTGGGGTGGCAGAGCCTCAGCTGGTGTTTGGAAATCTGTGTGCGCATGCGTTAGGTGCGTGCGTGAGCAAAGTGCACTATCACCAAACCAGTAGGGAAACTGATAGAATCCCACCACTGGGCCACTTGGAGGTTTGTCTGTGTCCTCAGGATCACCTAAATAGTGCAAATGAGCCTTCTTGAAACTGCTGAAAGGACTGTGCTATGGAGCCGAGCTTTCTGTAGGATGTTTTCTGCCCTAATGTCCCTTCAACACAGGTGCAGGCTGTTGGAGATGAGCCTGTGTTGTCTGCATCTCAAACTGAAGTGCAAATGGTTCCTGTAGTCTGCAATTTTTCTGTAAATCTGGCCATACCCCCACACCATTCAAAGGGTATCCCAAAGTGCATAGCCTGCATTGGTTGCCGGTTGCACTCTGGGTGAGATTCAAGGTTCTGGTTTTAACATACAAAGTCCTTCATGACATGGGTCCTCAATATTTAAGGGAGCGTCTTCTGCCGATATCGAGTGCCAACTGCCCTGTGCGAGCACATAGGCAAGGACTCCTCGGGGTCCCATCGGCAAGTCAATGTCGGCTGGCGGTCCCCCAGCGATGAGCCTATTCTGTCGCAGCCCCTGACCTCTGGAACCAACTGCCCCTGGGGCTCCACCTGGCCCCTGACCTCCGCACCCTCCGCCATGATTTGAAGACCTGGTTGTTCGACCAATCCAGGCTGTGACCCCTCCTTGGGGTGGGGGATGGGTTTCTTAATTATTTTAACCACTGTAAATTTTAGTTTTTGTATTTTTGGGCTTGTGAAATTAGTTTAATTTCTTTTTAAGTATTTATTGTTGTTGTTTTTAGTTGTGCGCTGCCCCGAGTCTTCGGAGATGGGGCGGCATACAAGTCCAATAAATAAATAAATAAATAAAATGTCCATGGAGATTCTCAGTTATCCAAGTCATAGTTGTCCAAAAGGCAAGTGGACTTTTTTGTTTTTCTTTCAAGACAGTTCACGTCTCATTCAAGAAGCTTTTTCAGCTCTTGATACTATTGCTAGATACTCTTCATCTTGTGATGAAGTTGATGACCATTGGCTACTGCATGTAGATTCAGCTGGGCAAGTACAGTTGTCAAAATAATAAAGATGGGATAAAAAAGAAAGAAAAGAAAGAAATGCAAGCAGTTGTCAATATATGGACAATCTGATTCCTTTAATTCTTCAAAGGCAACCAAATTTTATTTAAAATGACCTTAACTAGTCTTCTACTAGATTATTCACAAAATCAATTCAGCTTATCAAGTTACTGATTTTATTGCAGGAAAATGTTCATATAGTTCATCCAGGTCCAAATTAGGAGATGGTAGATACCAATTCTCCAAATTTAATACAAAAAATTAAAGTGTAAGGCTATAGTACTATAAGCACTTTGATCTTTATAGAAATATCTATCTAGCTTACCATCTAAAAGAAGATGTACAAATAATTTTATAAGTAAGAATATGTTTTAATAAATGAAAATGTACAGTGAATGATATCAGAAACAGTTCTGAAATTGTTCTGTTCTATGACACTAGTCCTATTCAGTTCTATTCAACACTATTAGTCTTATTCAGCTTCACCAAATGTGCATTAGCTTGGTTGTAAAAATCCTTCTCAATCTTTTTCATGTGACAAGATCTTCCACTGATGGCCATTACATTCATTTGGACAGGAGTGCCAGAAAGAGAGTACAAATAATGTGCTCATGACCATTCCTCCAAATGTGCCACTTTTATTCCATAACTGAATGGAGCTATTATGTTGAAGCCACATAAACTCACCATTTCTTTTATCAACATTTCCAACAGTCAGCCTAAAAATTATCCCTAACATATACTAGCATCTATATCTTCTTTATAGTAAACATGAAACAATAGTAATAGTGGTGTAATAATAATCATCATATAATTAATTAATCAATGCATATTATCCAAAACAATCTTAAGTTAGAAATCTCAATGTGTCTAGCAGCAGGATGATCCCCTATTCTTCATCTCAGTTTATTTCAGAACTCAGAATTCTGATAATCATAATCATATTTATGTGCAGAGCCAGGATTTTTCTATTTTTCTCCTAGATTTCCTCTTTGATACAATATGCTTCTTTGATTAAATTAATCCGTGTTGAGGCTAAGTGAAGAGATAAACTTTGTTTCCCTGTGTTCTTTGTCTCAGAAAATTTACTACCAATTTCATCAACTGGGTTATCAAAAGCCAACAAAATTATTAGGAAGATGTCACATGGCTTTTTCCAGAAGCATTCTCCAGAATTCTGGGTCTTTGAAAAACACTGCATATGAAAGTGTGCAGGGGCAAGTTTTAAAAACCTGCACACAATACTGGACATAAATTAATTGCAATTAACTTCTTCTTATGGATTTCATTGGGCCTGCCAGGCAGGGAAGCAATTCCCATTGATTCAACAAGATTTCAACTTTCCTTCCTGTTGGCATGAGACGTTATTGTTTATTTTATTTATTTATATTTAATATTTCTTAACTGCCCATCTCCTGCTCATTGTTCTGCTTATATTGGTAATGTTTAAATTGCTAAACACAGTAAGATCTAATTTCTTCCTTAAATGTGGCTAATTGCCATTGGATGGGAACTACCGTAGCATATTTTGAAGTAGTAAGTCTTGTAGCCTATTTTCTCAGGTGTTTCATTCAGGGAATAAGGAACTATCCAGAAGAGTTCTGTAGATGGCACAGCCCCATCCAAATATACATACACCTTAGATTCGACACAGATGGCTGGAAAAGCATAGCAAAAGGCTGTGTTACAAATGAGGCATGGTTACAAAAAGGTTCGCTGTGACTGTGAAATATATGGGTATGCCAGTCCTTGCTGCCAATGCCATCTGACAGAAGCCATAGTAAAAGGAACATTTGCTGAGTGGCAGCCGACATCAGAGTTTTCCACTCTGTCTCCATTCAGCAATAGGCACCTGGCATGGCATGCAGGTTTCAATGTTTTCTATGCTGTGTCGTCTTTCTGCACTAGTTTGGGAATTTTAATTTTTTTTCTTTTTCAAAAGGAAAAAAAAACCCTTGTTATTTTGGTATACGACACAGAATGTTGCATGAAGCTTCCTCCCAAGACACTGAAGTGATTGGGGAAAAAAATGTTCTACCCTGAAAGGGTGCTGGCATCTGACAACTAGTGGAGCATTTAGCTAGCTGGGAGCTGGCAAAAGCCATCTCAACATGAACAACAGAAGTGACATCCGGCATGAACTGGTGCAAAACAAACAAACAAAGAAGCTGACATATTGCTATTGGCAAACTAGAGAGGAGGTTGGATCATTAAATCAAAATCATTAAAAAAAACCCACCACTACATTTAATAGACTTCTGTTGCACAGCCTCCTCTTTTCTAGGAACTGCTGTTTCTTTTAACAATTGGATGCAGAATCTGTACTGAAAAAAGGAAGCTGATAGGTTTTGGTAGGTACGGCAACACCGCACACCGCAAAAGTCTGAGTCCATTTCAGTTTGGCCAGGAGATTAAGTAGAAAGATTGAAAGTTTTTCAAAAGGCATTCCCAGTAATAATTCCAGACTGTCTCCAGTCATTGTCTCATCTCATCATTTTAGTGGTATTATAGCGGATACAATTTTTCATGCATTTTAAAGATGGATGGAAAATGCCCTTCCAAATGCACTCATATTATTTACAGATAGTGGAATGGCCATTTGGACAACTATTTTCTGGAAAGAAATTCTTTAGTAGTTTCTGAGGGAATAAAAACAGAACATCCTCTGAGAAACTTTGGTCTCCATCAATATGAAAGAAATATCACTAGTCATTCTGATTTATGAAGAAAATAAGCTAAAAGAGGAAATCTGAAAGCTATAAAGAGGAACCTACTTAGCCTTTCAATACAGTATTATGAATATAACCAGTAAGCAAAATGAAACACAGATAGGTAAAAGTTGCTATTTTTCTATTCTACTGCATAATGTCTTTGTAGCATAGCAGTATATTCCTTCCATATTTTTTCATGTACTTAAGGAACTGACTTAAGGAACACTTTCATGAGGGGTCTTTGTGCCAATTCAGAAGTAGTTCAGGATCTGTCTAAGTCATAGTATCAATTATGCATGGAACTTAGGTGATTTATTGCTGACTCAGTTGTGGTATGTTTGAAACCACAGCAAAGCTGGCCCTTTTACTTGAAGCTGCAGCTCTGCAGAACTTGTGGGTGGTCTGCTCTCCCATTGATGGGAATCATGCCTCACTCTACTTCCTGGCTCACCCCCACCCTCAATTTAGCCACTGTAGCATAATCCTAATGCTTTCAAGTTGACAGAAATGAGTATAGTTATAGATTGGCTTCAAGTTTAAGAAATTGGGAAGTAAAAATCATGATGTTATGTAAGTGTCCCAAATATGAAATTGAAGGTTTATGCTGACAATGGCCTTGCTTTTGAGATCTAAACACTGAATGCAAGATAACAAAGAGGTTTAATATAGAAACACATGTATTACTGTATGTCTGCTAGACCTCTCCAAACAATTTGCTTGGCCTCTAATTTGTCAGTTGCTGCTGCTGCCGTCTTATAAATAAGTTAAAATTGGCAATATTAAGACTAGAAATTAGAGGGTGGATGGTGGCAGGCATTCAAGTCATAAATGGTTTAAGGGAAATGTACAGGGTTTTGTTTTTGTTTTCATTCTGGATACCTTTACTTTCTTTTTGCCATTTTGTTCCACCAAAATGTGGCTGATGGCATGATGACATTTGCATCCATGTGTTACATGCTGACTTTGATCTTTTCATATTTTTTAAAATATCTGCTTCTCATTGTCCCACGCAGATTCTACTTCTCCTCATGTTTGGACATAGCTCTAAATTAACAGAGAAATCAAGCTACAGATTTTATCCAGCTGGAAATATGGATTCTCTTTCATATCTTTTTCAGACTGCTGTTTGTCTCCCACATTTTGTACATTTCATCGTTCAGAAGCATGGCAACATCTTGGTCAACATCTTGGTCAAGGAGCCCATTAGATGTGTATTGCTTGCCTTTTCTTTTCAACTATTGCAGATATTAAATGAAATAAAGTATTATCCATGTTTAGCTGTATAGGCAACTAGCAATAATTTATTGGAAGGATGTTCTGCAGATACATTTTCCAATTGCTTTTACTTTCCATACTTTCTTTACACTGCCAAGAATGAGTCACACTCAGCTTTCAGAGCATAAATCAGTGAAAGTAAATTGATGACCTTATGAGTGCTTTATAGAATCCAGGCCACAGAACCAGCCATTTAAATCCAATTTTGGACATACAATGCCTCACTTCATAGCTATTACTGGAAAAAAGGGTGGGTCAGAAACAGAGAAGTCTCCAAAGCCTGAAGAAGCTGGTGCCGAGAATATTATGTACTTGGGAATCACCATTATCTGTTGGGAACTTGTCATGAAAGCAGATGCTTTTGATGGTAAATTTACTCATCCATAAAAGCCCAAATACCAGTTTAGTAGTTGGAATACTCAGAAAATATCTGTACAATTTATAATTATTTTGATGCATAGCAGGACTATTGTCAAAGGCAGATGATCTGACTTGGAATGTGTATTTCACTGTTCTAATGTTCTTTATTTTTGCAAATCAAACCACAACAAGTTCTTATAGAAATTTTTTTATTCATTTTGTAATATACTCAATAAATTAGCAGTTTAATCCTATTGATAAAGTATATATCCTTTACTCCCAGGTCTGAAATAGCGCCTCTGTTCTCCCTGAATTCTCTTTCCTTTCCTAGATAAGTTTTATCTGTTTGCATGCAGTTCCCAGTCTGAAGTCACCTAGCCAAGTCACCTGAGGAATGATTGCAGGATTTGGGTTTGGCTAATCTAGAGAAAAGAAGGACTATAGGGGACATGATAGCTGTATTCCAGTATTTGAGAGGCTGTCACAAAGAGGAAGAGGTCAATTTATTTTCCAAAGCATCAGTGGGCAGGCCAAGAAAGAATGGATGGAAACTAATCAAGGGGAGAAGCAACTTTGAATTAAGCAGAAACTTCCTAACAGTGGGAACAATTAACCAATGGAACAGCTTGCCTTCAGAAGTTGTGGGTGCTTCATCACTGGGGTTTTTAAGAAGAGACTGGACAGTCACTTGTCTGAAATGGTACAGGGTCTCCTCCTTGAGCAGGGGGTTGGACTAGAAGATCTCCAAGATCCCTTCCAGCTCTATTCTGATAGCCAGTTTTCTTTCCAGTCCACTGCCAAAAGCACAAAAGCACAGAACTATGTGGGTGAAAAATATCAATGTGCAACATTTCTTAATTAGGTTTTTCAATAGAATTATTTTAAAAAGTATTTTGTGCTGATGGAGGAAATCCCATCACTGTTACTTGCAGTGATGGGATTTCCTCCATCAGCAATACTGGGTGGGAGGTAGGCCATCCTATATTTTACAATATGCTCTGAGTGAGGTGTGAGATCAACCTGAACAGATTTGGAATATGAATGTGTATATGCAAAGAATTAAAAATCGCCATTGCGTAAGAACAGTATTGGATCTGGTCATTCATCTCTAGGTTTGCTTTTGTCTTCTCTTAGTTCTGTGAGCAGTAACAATGCATCTTTAATTTAAGCAGGCAAGTTGTAAGCAAGCTTCCTTGATGTAACTTTTCTGGATTAAATAAATGAATTGCATCTTTTAAAAATAACCACAATTTAAATGCTGAATGTGTGTAATTGTTACTTTTTATAGAAGTTTATATTTTAATTATTTTGTTACCAATGCCACCCTGAAGCTAAGGCTAGATTAGAGGATGAGTTATAAGTTAAAAAAGATACACCACTTTGTATTTATGTGTATGTATGAGTGTGGTGAGGGGGAGGAGAGACTTTGTTCCCATGACCGTATTGGATAATCAACTATTCATTTTCAAGCAAAATCTATCTGTAATCAGTGAAAACATTCTCCTAACTCGCCTGTGGCCCTATAATCTTCAAAAGAAACAATGTTTTGTTTTTATTAGTAACCTTATAACAAGTGTAAAATATCAGGAAGAACAAAGAACAGATTTTCTGTGTCTCTTTACTATTGTTTTATTCCAACTAAATAAGAATATTTAAAATGGGAACTGTAGATGAGTTATTTATATGGAGGTCAGAAAAAATATCACTTAGTGTTTTAGGACCCCTGCAGCCTTCCATGGATTTTACCAAAATATTTTTGTAGATGCCTATTGTTTTTCTTTTTTTTTAAACTTAAAAATATGGCAGATGTGAATGAAATGGATAGGTCTTTTTCAAGAGACAGGAAAAAAATCAATTTCATTGCTCAGCATGTAGCATTTTTTTTCTCTGTGTTTCAAATCTGCTGTAAAACAAGACCTCTCCATGTCTTTTTAATCGAGAAACTTAGCACAATGAAAAACCACAAGCAAATACTAGAAGAGGAGATTATTCAGCTGTCTAGTTTTACAATTCTATTATGATTTTTTAAACTTTGTTTATCCTGTGATTTCTTCTTTTTAACAAACGACAAGACATTTGTCCAATGAAGCTGTATTACCCATTACAAAAGAAGCAACAGCTGGATTGAATATGCTACAGTTGAAAAAGAGGAAAACTCTCAGAATCTTGTGTGATTCTGAATCTTAACTGATTGAGGCTTTTAGAAATTTATCTACTGATGTAGTAAGAATGCAAACTTTAAGAATATTTCAGCAATGGAATGAAAACAATATAGAAACGGTCTACATCTTTATGGATGTATTCAAATAAAGCCTTTATATAGTGGCACTTTTCCAACTAATGCTGGGAATGTGCATTGATGACACTTGTCGATGACCTCTGTTGGGCTCAAAGCAGTGGTAGGATTCAAAAATTTTTACTACTGGCTCTGTGGGCATGGCTTGGTGGGTGTGGCATGGCTTGGTGGGCATGGCGTGGCTTGGTGGGCATGGCTTGGTGGGCATGGCAGGGGAAGGATACTGTACAGTCCACATTCCCTCCCCACTCCTGGGAGAAGGTTACTGCAAATCCCCATTTCCTCCCCATCCCACTAACCTGCTTTTCAGTTCCATTCTCCTGTGCAGGGCAACAAAAGAAGACCCAGACAATCACCTGGGATTTGGGAGGCAGAGAATAGATGGACGCGGGTCCAGTCAGAGGTGGTATTGCCGGTTCTCCAAACTATTCAAAATTTCTGCTACTGGTTCTCCAGAACCAGTCAGAACCTGCTGAACACCACCTCTGGCTCAGAGTGCATACATCATGGCATTCCTTGGTTCTCTCAATGGCTTTAAAATATCATTGAAGACAGTGCCCCTCTGGGCAGTCTCAGGGAGCTAGCACTGGAAGCACTGTATTATGGCATTCTTCTTTTACCAGGACACATTTCTGTCAGTGTTGGGAGGGAGAAATTTAATGGAAGCCCATGACTTGTATGGTTTCTTAAGGCTCCACCCCCTACTTATTCCTTTTTAAACATCTACATGAAACTGCTGTATGAGGTTATCTGCTGGCAGTTCTATAATGTTACCAGGCAATAATTCTGTAGAATTTCAGATAAATCTTTCTGCCAGCAGCATCTGAAGATGCCAGTGCAGAGACTGGATCTTGCTCTTTTGCATGCAAAGCATGGGTTGTCCTACTGAACTACAATCCCTCCCTCCCTAAAGCTGCCTTACAGTATATGTTTTGTTCCATTCAGTGAGTACTATCAATCATTGTGGGACAGCGGCTTTCTAAGTTGGAGATCTTTTTCTGCCTCCTAACTTTAGATCCTCTAAATTGGAGATGCCAAAGACTGAATATCGAACACTCTATATGCAAAGCATAACTCTTCCCCTCTGCAGTTTACTCATTTTCCAGTCAACATTAATAGTACAAAAGACTGCAGGGCATTATCAATATGAAAGCAGAAGTAATGTGATTGTGGAAGTGTGGATAAGTATAAATCTAGACTTATTTATAATCTGCACTGGTTGACTGCTATTCTGATTCTCCAGAAGCTTTTAAACACTTTTTTTAAATTAAAAAATCCATACATTTATTTACATTGGTTTTTGACAATAATACCATTGTTAAAGCCAAATAAAACATTTTAACCCTAGTAATCTTGACTGATCTCAAAAATAAAGCTAGTTTGGAATTTGGTTAGTCTGTGGAGAGGAAATGCTAGGTAACCAGGGGTGTAAGTAGACTGGGAGATTGAAAATGACAGACCACTTCCATATTGTTGCTAAAAACGTTGCACACATTACAAAGTGCCCGAGAAGACAGAAAAAGTAATCTTTGATTGAAAACACTCCTGTAATATATTTTAACACATATTTCTGTTGATACTTTTTTGTTACCAAACCAAATTTCCCTGCTACAAGATTTTTTAAATAGATTTTCTTTTGGAAACAATTTCAGGAATAAAAAACTTTTTTCAGATTAATCTTTGTATTTTTATGTCAATGCCAGGAAACTACATTCACTTATGACGCCCTCACCATTGCAAATTCTGGTTTGCTGGACATTCATTCATTCATGTATGCTATACCACTAATCATCTTAAATAAGTGATTCTGAGTGGCTAACAACAATTAAAATATTCCAGATATTACAAAGGAAAGGTCAGGAACAACAACAACAACAAAATCAACATTTACTTTCTGGATATCCCCAGTCTTTCAGATGCTAAAGTAGCAGTCATAAAAAGGCCTTAAAATGTATTCTGCATTTGCATTTACTGGTTTCCCTTCAGGGATAATCTTCGATAGTTACTTTTTAATACAAGTCCAAAATTATAAAAAATTAATTATAACAAAATTAAGGTCATCTGAGGGAACGTCTCTTGTCAGTCACATCTACCCAACCCATTAAAGTGGGAAGGCAGGGAATGCTGTGGGTCCCATCCCTGAGGGAGATACACTTGGTGGGACCCAGAAGAAGGGCCTTCTCCTTGAGGTGGTATTCAGCAGGTTCTGACCAATTCTGGAGAACCGGTAGTGGAAAATTTGAATAGTTTGGAAAACTGGCAAATACCACCTCTGACTGGCCCCGCCCCCATCTATTCTATGCCTCCTGAGTCCTAGCTGATTGGCTGGTTCTTCTTTGGTTGCCCTGCTCAGGAGAACAGCTGGAAAGCAGGTTAGTGGGGTGGGGAGAGAATGGAGATTTTGCAGTAACCTTCCCCCAGGAGTGGGGAGGAATGGGGATTTTTCAGTATCTGCAACATTCACCAAGCCATACCCACCAAGCTATGCCACACCCAGCAAGCCATGCCCACAGAACCGGTAGTAAAATTTTTTTGAATTCCACCACTGCCTTCTCCATGGTGGCTCCCCCTCTCTGGAACATCATTCCCCCAAAGATTAGAATGGTCCTTTCTCTAATACTCTTCTGGAAGGCACTGAAGACCTGGTTCTGCCAGCGGGCCTGGGGAACCCAGAGTGGGATGGAGCCCATCAAATGGCTTGTGTGATCTGCTGTCATCGGGGTGAGGGTGGGAGTTGGGAGGTGATTTTTTAAAATTTATTTTTCCCCCAGATTTTGTTCTATTGTACTTTATTAATTTATTTGATTCTTTTTGTTAGCTTTTATTGTTTTTTATTTTAAATATGGTTTACATTCTGTAAGCCGCCTCGAGTCACCATGAGCAAATAGGCAGCAATTCAACAAATAAATAAATAATAAAATGTATTCCTGCAAATCAGTGCAGTTTTAAGGTAGAAGAGAGACAGCTTTCAGAATCCACATTTTCTTAAAATCCAATGGTTCATCCGTCTCTGCAGTAGGAATGGTAAGATCAGTAATGTCAAGCAGATTAAGAAAATGTACAGTCATCAAAGAGCTGGGAAGCAGCCTCTGAAGTATTCCACAAAGAGCAGCAATGTTACCTGGCAGTTGACTAACTGAAGGTCAGCTTCAGGGTTGACAGAAGCACCAGAACTATCTTGCTTGGATGGCATTTTTTTTCCATGGGAAGGCACTGTTCCCACTTGCTATGGTTGGGGTGGATCCCCCTACCCTAGTAATAACTTTAAACAAGAATGCACAACATTGTCCTTGCAGACACAACCACACAAAGGAATAAATCTGTAAACCAGAAAGCCTTCCTCATGAAAGTCGTTTTGTGAGAGGGTCTACAACAGTCTTTCACACTTCCAAATATGCTTATTCAGATGTCTTCACTGCTTTCCTCATTCACCATACTTTGTAGAGGAGCTTGGAGAAAACATTTCAGATGAGGAAGTGACATAAAATGAAAAGTTGATTGCTCCAAGTTTCTTTCCTAACCAACTTACTTGCAGTAGGGAAAGTGAAACAAAATGCCCATAGTTTGGTCTTGAGAACAAAAAACTGAATAATGAATGGGACCTTCGTTGAGAAGAATATTCATGTGTATGTATGTATATGCATATGTGTATGTGTTGGTTTATATACTCCCTGGATATACAAGAAGAATTATATGTTTTTAATAATAACTTATGGCACAGTATTGTATTTTCATCTATAACATTTTTTCAGTGAAGTGTATTTGTGTCATATCTCAAAAGGAGAAAATCCAACCCCTAAAATATACAACCACCAAATAACCAAATACAAAGTTAAATCAGGAGCTTAATTTCCATTAGAGTAGCTATTTGGTAATTAGTCATGCGTCATAAATCAAGTCCCCAAATCTTCTCTAGGTTTCTTAATTGAAAATTATTGTTTCTTGTCTGATTGTGCAGCAGTGTTAGATGCTGAATACAGCACTAACAGTTTGATACAGTCAGAACTTGATAGATCATTGCCCTGGAGCAGCTTGTAATGGTGGAGAGGCTACACATTAAAGATTCCTTCATCAAAATGCAATGAAAAAAGGTAAACGTGGCTCACAAACCAACTTTTGGAGTTTTCTAAGTATTTGACAATCATACTTTATTTCTAGAATAAGTTCTGGTAAACAGTTGGTGGAGATTTACTTAAAGAAATTTACTTTCATTAATTCATAGCATAATTCAGTTTCCAGAGTAGCTATAATATAATTTAACTATCCTAATGTTTTACATATAATATTAATACAAGTGTAGATTGGAATTATCTTCTTACCTTAGAGCAACTTTCTGATAATATTAGGAAATGTCAACTAGAAAATGTACCTGTTTTTTCTATTCAAAAATACTGTGTTTCATCTCTTCATCATGTCTGTGTATACAGAAGTTTTTAGAAAAAATAACAATGTTTATCTCTGTTGTGCATTTGTTTCTTTGTCTTTAAGGCTGATTTGGGTTACAAAAATCAAGATAACCATAGGATGGCAATAAAAAAATGCATACCATTTTTTTTGTGGATGTCTAATGATCTTCCAGGTATTTGGACCCTTATCTAATGACATCACCATCAATCAATGGTAAAAGACAGCTTTACTTGGAACAGTTTATATCTTGTGATGATATGCTTAGCACTAACAAACAATAACATCTGCCTACCTCAGGTCCTTGGGAAGGACTCAATAGATAGATAAAAATGCCAAATTCAATCTGAACAACTGGCTGACTATATGATGAACCATACTAATAAATTGTACATATTTATACCTGTTTATTCAGCCTTAAGTCCCTTACAGAAGAATAGAAAAAAAGAGTCCCATCTTTCAAGTATTCATCTAAAATCTATCCTTTCAAGGGTAGCCCTGAATGGAATTAAATTGGATTGGATTGAATTGGGTTCTTTATTTAGCCAAGTGTGATTAGACACACAAGGAATTTATCTCTGTACAGAAGCAGTGTATATGCAAAGCAACACAATAATAATACCAATAAAGGGCAGAGTAAAAAAAGGTTAATAGAGTTAGATAAATGGGTTAATAGACGTTAGACAGCATTGACAAAATTAAATGCTCAGCAGTGATGACATGAGAGGAAAAAACTGTCCCTGTCTCTAGCTATTTTGGCATGCTGTGTCCTCAAATGCGCAGTCCCAAGAGAAGGAGTTGAAATAGTTTACATTCAAGATATGAGGGATTTACAGATATTTTCTCAGCCCTCCTTCTGACCCATGCAACGAACAGGCCTCCTATGGAAGGCAGACTGGTTGTAATTGTTATTTCTTCAGTCTTAACTATCCTTTGGAATCTGTACCTTTTCCCAACTATAAAGTTATAGAATGTCCATTTCAGATCTTGAGAGATTATAGAACCCAAAAACCCGAAGGACTCTACTGCTGTTACTGTGCTGTTGAATATAGTAGAGTCATAAAGTAGAAGTGCTCTTCCTAACATCTTGAAGAAAATTCAAAAATAGCAGTTTGTCCAGAACATGGTACACAAATAATATTATATTTGATAACACTAAATAGCTTAGGTCCCCGTTACCTACAGCACTGTTTCAGGGTTCTGAAAGATGCCCTAATTAAATCATGAGCGTCAAGCCATTATTTCCATATAGTCTTTTCCAGATTCTTCAGTCTTTGTTATGACATTTTCCAGGTTTCACCATATCTATTCACAATAAATTCTGTTTTTTTAATGTCATGGGATATTTATTGGGAAATGAGCTGGTGTTGAAAATGAAGACATTATACTCTTTTTTTAAAATAAAATTTTATTGAATTTTACAGTTAGAAAAAGCACAGATATAAAACAACACAACAACAAAACAACACAAATACAATTTTTATAAAGTTGTGACATCTACTTTCCCTATTTTGGTTAATTATCTACCTATATATTTATATATACATTTATTTGTTTATACTATTTTTTATTTTTGCTATCTTATTATCCAATCAATTGTACCATTTTTTCCAGACTGTATAGTATTCCTTCTCTTCTCTTTCTTGTAATTCGAACGTGAGTTTCGCCATTTCTATGCAGTCCATAATTCTCTTTATAATCAAACTAACTGTAGGGATGTTATCTAGTTTCCAACTTTGAGCATAGGTTATTCTTGCTGTTGTTAGAATGTGTACTATGAGGCATTCAACTTCTTTTTTAAATATTCCTCTGATTATCCCTGGCAGAAACATTTCAGGCTTACATTCTATTTGAGATCCAGTAATTTCTTGCAAATATTCCAGTATTCTTTTGCTTTAGGCAGGACCACCACATGTGGAAGAAGGTACCTTGTTTATTTTTACACTTCCAGCATTCGGGGTTCATATTTGGATAATTTTTTGCCAATCTTGCTGAAGCTAGATGCCAATGATAAAACATTTTATAAGGATTCTCCTTATATGCAGCAGCCATGGTCCATTTATAATTTTTAGTTTATAATTTTTCCCAATCTTCTAATTGTATATTATATCCTAAATTTTTCACCCAGACTATCATTTTTCCTTTCACAATTTCCTCCTCCCTGTCAAATTTAAGTAAATAAGTATACATTTTAGTAATAATTTTTTCTTCTGACCCTAATAAAATTTTGTCAATTTGTTGAAGTGTTTTATCTATGCCAAATTCTTCTATATCCTTTTTATATCTTGCTTGCAATTGCAAGTAAACCACCAATCTGTCGTTATTCCCTCTTCTCTCAGTTCTTGGTTCATTTTTAATCTACCTTGATTATCTAGTAATTGACTGTATCATATCATTTTGGTTTTATCTAATGTATTTGGATATATCATCGCTTCCATTGTTGATAACCATCCTGGGATTTTGATATAATGTTTTATTTTTATTTTTTCCTAAATTTGTAATAATACATCTCTAATTTGATGATTTTGAAAGTGTGAACATGGTTTACTTTTTTTTCTCCACAAGACATTGTGCCACCCTATTTGCAGATCATGCCCTTCCAATATTAATATTCTTTTGTTATTTAAGGATATCCATTCTTTGATCCATACCAATGCTGCTGCATGGTAGTAGGATTCCCAATCAGGTAGTCCAAAGCCACTTCTACTTCTGTTATCCTGCAATAGCTTTAGTCTTATTCTCGGTTTTTTTCCAGCTCATATAAATTTAGTTGTTATCTTATTTAATTCCTCAAAAAAAGTTTTGTTAAGTTTTATAGGAATCATTTGGAATAAATACAACCATCTTGGTAATAAATTCATTTTATTGCAGCAATTTTTCCTACTAATTATACTCTTAAAAGGGAGCTTAAAGCCATAGTACCTGTTTATCTAGGGAATTGATTGATTGCATATTGATTGATTGGATGATTGAATGATTGAATGCATTTATTTATTTATTTATTTGCCACCCATCTCATAATGATGGCATTTGGGTGGCATTTTAGTCTGAATAATGTTGTGTGTGTTGTGTGGTTATAGTAAATTTCCCAAAAATAAATAAAAATAATGGAATATAAATGTACTGATAAATAGAATTATCATGACACAGAGGAACATTGGATAGGAAATGGAAAGAATGAAGAAACTCTAATACTAGTCCTTGGCCATCCAATGAACTACTCAAATATCATTTTTCTAAGGCAATTTAGGCAAATTTCTCATTGATAATTCTGGGGATTGGGTTCTTCAAGCCAAATGGGTTTCCTAGACCAACTCTCCAACATTAGTGGAGATTACACAATCTCCCAGTCTGCTTTCCTTGCTCATACATCAGTTAGGTTCAATGGCTTCATCAGAAGACAGACATATTCCTTCTAAATACTGCACAATAGAGTTCAAACTATTATTACTGATATGGAATTATTGTGAAAGAGCAAAATTAAACATATAATAACAAATAGATAGGATTTTAGATGTGGCATTAGATCTGGAAAACAATTGAATATGCCTCAGTTTCAAATAAAATCTTACAAAGAAGAAACTATTAAGTTCATGCAAAATAATGTTCCCTTGGTCTATTTTTCTGCTTTATCTGTCACCCTAGGACATGTCCAGCACATTAGGATTTTTTAATCTTCTGGAATTACTTTACTGGAAAAGTTGTTTTATGTAAACATGCTCACATTCCTTTGTATCTGAATATATCCATCAAATTTTTTTATTCTGTTCTTGATTTCAAAGATGCTTATGTAAAATAAAACCTATCATTTCTTTTTAAATTTTAATTATCTTTAATTATTTTAAATTTTATTTTTAATTAAAGCTTACCTCTTAAGCTGCTTGTATGATTTGATCCCCTCTTTTCTATATACATAACAATTTATTCAGAGTTTTACAAGATATATAATGCACATTTCTAAAAACCATTCTTCAATAATGTAAAAATGCCACTTTACTAAATTCTCTCTCTCTTGCCTCCTCCTCTCTTTTCTCTCTCTTTCTCTTGCCATAATGCTCAATATGACAGTTGAATGACAGTTCCTGATAAAGAATCAGTATTTGGTATATAATTCAACATCAAAGTGTCAAAGATTCTATCATATGGGTAAATCAATCCTCAAATTTGTACCCTCCAACAATGAAAGTCTGATATGTATCTTTTCAAGCACCTTTTTGAGGGGAGTCCAAAATACTCTAAATACATTTTCTGATAAATCAAGTTTAAACTCAAATCTGTGGATACCATTTAAACTTTTTAAGGACATGAAGACCCTGATGAGACTGGTGTTTCCAGTTCTTTATTCCATATTTGCTCTCTTGAAATGTCCACTTTGGAAATATTCCTGTGCTTTCAATAGAGATATGTTAAATATTTTTTACTCCTGCCATGAATTCTGTTAAGTTTGCATGAAGAGACAGACGCGGAGTGCTTCAAGCTCTTTGTTTACTAGTGACTACAGCTCAGAACGAACCCACTTTGGTTGGGCCGTGGCTGCTACTTATAGCCAGCAGCCGCAGTTGCCAGCCAATCAGAGTGCAGGGTTTTCCTGCACTTTTTAAACCAATCATTTCTTACATTTTACAAGAACAGTTCAAACTAAACCAATGACTTTAAACCTGCATACATAACAAATTCCATCATATGAGTCCATCTTTGATACCTTTGAAATGATCAAAGGGTCTGGCTCATATTGAATCATTAAAACAAGCTCAAATTGAAAATATTGCCATTGCCAGTTTTGTGAATCAGAAAGACCAAATCCAGTTCAAAGACAGGAGAAAGGCCATTACATAATAATTGGTTTAGAATCATTAAAATCATAAAATCATCAATCAACGCTTTAACCCAAGCTTTCCTGTGATGAAAAAATTAAAATAATAAAATAAAGCTGCAAAGTCTTCTCCGAACTCCTCCCCTATTTTTTTCTTTGCCTCTCCTGCCTGTCCTCTCTCCCCTCTGCTTGTCCTGTTGCAAACTCTTTTCCCATTTCCCTCTGCTACCCCTCTCCCCTGACATTCGTAAACTGGACTAGCTGTAAACCAATGCATAACCCAAACATGGCTATTTTTTTTCTGCTAGCTTTTTTTCTGGTAGATAGCCTTTTAATCCTATCACAAGGAGAATAATGAAAAGCCCTCACCTAAAAAAGTTCATCTAGGAAACAGGAAGTGAGAAATCATAGATATCCTGCAGTGACACAGTGGCTAGAATGCAATATTGCATGGTAACTCATTGTTCACTCCAGGAGTTTGATTCTGAGTGGCTCAAGGTGACTCAGTCTTCCATCCTTCTGAGGTCAGTAAAATGAGGACCCAGATTGTTGGGGGCAATATCCTGATTCTGTAAACTGCTTAGAGAGGGCTGTAAGGCACTGTGAAGTGGTATATAAGTCTAAGCGCTATTGCTATCCTAACCAACGGCACATGCTTTATTGCCTCAACATTCAATTCTCTTCACAATGGAATTCTTGGCAGCTTTGCTTCACAATAGAAAAATATATTTTCCTTTGTTTAAATACTTATCTCACTTGGTCAAAAGGAGTCCATGA
The DNA here is from genome assembly GCA_009733165.1 of Naja naja. Classification (NCBI taxonomy): domain Eukaryota; kingdom Metazoa; phylum Chordata; class Lepidosauria; order Squamata; family Elapidae; genus Naja; species Naja naja. The sequence goes on from CM019151.1 coordinate 157,918,882, forward strand.
ATCAGTTCCTGCCCCTCAACACCCAAAGGCATAAAAATCTCTGTCTTTCTATTGTTCAGGCTCTCTCTTTCTCACAAAGCAAGCATGCGCAAATCACTGAATAAAGTCTGGCCGTTTTATCACAGCACTGTGCTCCTTTCTTTGGCAAAACTTCCACGACAGTTCCAGTTGAACGTTTTACTACCTATTTCCAATTATTCTTGTCGGTAGCCTATTGTTGGCCCAATTTGGTCCAAAGATTTCCTGCCTGAATTTCTGGAAATAAGAACTTTTCTATATATTTATTGCCACTACCACAATGGAAATGAATAACAACTTTCCAAAATACCCTATGAATAAAATATTCCTGTACATTTTCATTCCACATTGTGATTGATAAAATATAATGTTTGCAAATCAGATAGATTAAAATCACCTTCTTCATATAATAATCTCAGTTTAGTTAAATAAAACCTTGATGGTCTACCATTCCTAATATATTTCTTAGGTAACCTGAAAGAAATATTTATTTGATATTAAAATAGGAATACCCTTAAGAACATACATTAATCACAGGGCAATGTTTAACTTAATAACACTTGTTTTACCACAAGCTAAAGGGAATTTTGACCCATTTTTATATATCCAATTCAATATTTTCTAATAGCATATTTATTTCCACAGAAATATTTTTGAGTATAATAAGTCTCATAATTTTAGTATAATCAGTGGAGATCACAAAATATAATTCTTTGCATAACTTACTAAACTATTAGAACCCAAGAAAATGAGCACAATTAAATGTTTATAATTTTACTCTTATAATCAGAATACTTTCAAAAATACTATACAAAATACAATCTATTGAATAAAGTCCCATACCTAACCATCACTTGCTTAGGAATGTCTTCTGATAGGCTGATGCTAGTAGAGGCAAACAACCAATTTCACTTTTATTATTCTTGTCCATTATTTATGATCACTAAAACACAAAATACAATTGCAAGCTAAAATCTTTGATTAAAACAATGGGGAAAGGAAGATCACTTTTAAATGAAAAGGCTGTGTTTAGCATGATGAAATTCCAGGTTCAATTCCTGGCAGTTCAAAGCAGGTCTGGAAAAGCTGTTTTACCTGACATTTCGGTTGGCATTGTGAATTACTGGGCTGAATTGGCTAGTTATCTGAGACAATATAAGGCATCTTCTTATATTCCTATTCCATTCAGTTTTTCTTCTTAGGAGCAAAACTAGATAATAATCTATTCAAATTTAATGGGCATTTCTACAGGCATACTTATTTCTTTTAACACTTGAAATTTATGAAGCTAAATATGTGTGACACACTTTGTTTTTCATAATTGATGGAAAGCAATTTCAACAAGCAATTTTAGTGGGCGGACCAACATTAAGCATAGGCCAAGATCCATTCCTTGTCCCCCCTGTGTAAATCATTCTGGAACATTTCAGTCAAAACTAGGATCAGGTTGTAAAATGTTGGTCTTAACTGCATTAAAATGTGCCTAAAATGTTTTTGGCTTTGTTGTTGTTGTTGCTGCTGCAGCAGCATTCTTTTCGCTTGCTTGATACTCTGACCATTTTTGAACCCTTGGGCTCTCACAGAGAGGAGATTCTTGGGAAGGTTGTCATTTGATCTATGTAAGAAGGCAAAGGGAATAGTTTTCCCTTTAATAGCCGTCTTTCTGCTTAACAGTTGGTGGGAGATTAAAATGATCTAGGTGGAGATGGTGGGTTAAAGGTCAAGAGACACCACCATCTTTTTTCCTCCCCTTTATGTCAAAATAGAGACAGGTCGTTAAACTTTAGAAATAGTATGTTCTTTCCTTTCCCTCTCATCCCCCAAAATATTTAAATCCATAGATGCACTGATTTTATTGTAAATTCCAGTTCTTCTGGAGGACTGCACCCCTACCAAGCTACTGCTTGGCCTGAATGGTTGTCAGGTTCTGACATTCTGAGTTTCAGCCATATTAATTGCTGAATAAAGGCTATAATCCTCTCTCTTTGAAGCCTGGGGTTGATTTTTAGGCAGAACTTCAAAAGCAGTGCACAACTGAAATAGACATATTTCCGACCAGCACTGAATCAATATGATTTACCCTCTTTTCATCTGTCCACAAGCACACACTGGACCTATTTGGCTATACACAAGAATGATCTGATTTGACTATAAAACAATCTAAGGGGAGGTTTTATAATCTTTGCCATTTTACTTGAGACATGATGTAGCCCTCAAGAACTTTCCTTGGTGCATTATTCATGAAGTATAAACTTCTTTAGCATACTTGCCCCGACCATGAAAATAACATGTGTGATTTGGGTTGTTTTCCATTCTATGTTCACAATAAAATTACAGTCTCATTAGAATCTTAATGAAATGAATGCCATTTAAAACATGTTTGAAGGGCCAATCCTAATATTGTACATTTTGGAAGCATTTTGATTAAATGTGTCTGTGAGCAAATACTATTTTTATGCAACCAGAAATACATTCAATGTATTAAACGTTTTCTTTAACTTAATTGCAAAGAAGTCCAATTCAAACCAGACTCCCTTGTTATAAACTGAGGGGAGGGTGCAAGAAGAAGAGAAGCAGAGGATTGTATAGCTAATATGAAACTCTTGATTGGCACCTAACCACTCTCATTTCTGAGGCTTGAATTATATGAGACCTCTCTCTTACAGGATTTGCCAACTGTACTCAGTGTTATGTTTGAGAAAGATTAACAGTATTTCAGATCAAAGGCGAATCCTGCCGCACAGTCTTAGGAGATTGCCATTCACTTCCATTATAGCTCATTTGCACAAGATTTTCCTGTAATATGAACCATTGTTTTGATGGCACTGATTTGACGTCAAGACAGGGGCCAGATGCATGTCAGCGTCCACATCAGCTGAACTCAGGGTTACTTGTTTCAAAAAGACTTTAAATGAAATGCAACTGTTACTGTTCTATTTAAGTCATTTTTTTTCAGTTTAAAGAGAAAAAAAACATAAATGAGCCGGGTAAATGCATTTTCTACCATGCTAAGTCAATGTTGAAAAGAAACAAAGGCACATAGTGAACAACTATGATAAATTCTGTTCCAATTTTTAAAGTCTCTCTCTCTCTCTCTGTATGTTTGTATGTATATGTATTCTTAAAAATAACATTTCATCTAACAATCTTATGTATCTCCAAGGATTTATGTATGCATGTTTCCTTCCTTCCTCTCCCCCCTCACTCTATTCACTCCTTCCTTTTATTAAGCTAGAGTGAAGCAACTTTATAAAGTATATGGAATTCATAAGATTGAGTTGATCAAATGGAAAGTCTATAGAAGAAATAGAGGTCTGTAGAAATATTTCAATCTTTTGATAATTTTTGTGAAAAAAATGAGAAACACTATATGAGGAGCAGGTAGGAATGAAACCTTCAACTATATTCATAGCTTGATTAAATAAAACAGCAAGAAAAAGAGATGATAATATCCTGTTACATTTTGAAGCTTCCAGAGAAGAGAAGAACAAGAGTAATCAATAAACTACCTCAGATTTTATTTTGTTTTTTAAAAATAATATTTATTGTATTTGTATCTTATTTATTTTTCAGCTATGGAACTTTCTTACACTTTTGACAAAAATAAAGAGCATTTAACTGTGAGATTGTTTCAAAGTTTTCTTATTTTCTTAGTTTTATACTAAGAGTTTTTAGTAGAAAGATAAGTCACAACTAAACACAAACAATATATAGTACATATGTACTGACAGGAAATTTTCATTACAATAACTGGCTTTTCTTACTATACACACATAACTTCATAACCTAAGCTTTAATGTGAAAATTCAAATTCTTTGTTGAATTTGATCCTATAAGAAAAAGTTGAAAACTGTTTATTGGTGTTGTTGAAGCAGTAAAAATTCAATTACGTAGCCATGTTTGTGTAGTGGTGGTATTATTGATCAGAAAATCAGACAGCAATCTATTAGATCAAAATCTGTGTAACACATATCTAATATTATATTAATTTAAGAACTACAGAGTTTATCAAACTGCATCAATTGACAAAAAACCCGGATAATAATAAATAAATGAAATTCTAAAAGGATATTTTCTCCCTCAGAAAGGCACCTGTGATAACAATTATGAATTAGCAGGTTCTTTTTGGATGATTTGAATGTTGACATGCATCATTGCCATCACAGCAATGGGGTGTGTGTGTGTGTGTGTGTGTTTGTTTGTGGTATATGTATTAATTAGCAGATTAAAGTACTGTTAATGGAGTTTTAAAAAAAGAAACATATTGCAGGATTGGAAAATTTAGAGCAATGAAAACTGCTTATAACACTGGCAGTGTAAATTTGAGGTGCCTGAAACAGAATTTTTCTATGTACTTAGAAGCTAAGCAGTAAGCTAAAAAACTAATCTTGCATAGTGTAAATTTGTGCAAAATCACATATCAGTAACTTTAAAAAAACAGCTCTAAACTTGTTTTTCTTTTTATATAAGTATATTTTATGCTATAGCTGTCAAAATGAAACCCTTGCCTTTGAAACTTTTGGAGTACAAAAAATTAAAAGCTGAGTTATCAATCTCTGCCAAGTGAGCTTTATATGGAAACATTGACATTTAACTCTGACATCGATTGTTTGTAACCCAGCAGCAGTTTTGTGAGACTAAAAAACCTACCTTCATAATGCCTTCAAATAAAAGAAATTTGAAATATTTGTGTTGCTCATATATGGAAACTTTTAAAATACAAACATCAAGCTATTGAGATTTCATTCCCTTATGTAGACTGAAATGTGAAATTAATGAACAATAGCGCCCTCTAGATTTGAAAAAGCTTAAAAAAATTAAACAGACAACCCAGTTCCAAAAAGGTATTTTTAAAATCTATTTCTATCCATTGTTGGTTTCCTTTTGGGCTCTTGAGATGCTAAAATATAAAATTAATAGGTATGTGGAATTATAGTCTCATATGCTCCTTTACTTTGCTTTACTTGTCTATCAAATTTATCATACAAGATACAAATCACCAGATACTTAACTAACATTGCTAAGTTTAATAATGAAATATTTGCTTATAATTGAATATAATGTATGCAATATATATGGATATATGTAATATACATGTAATACATATATGATATATACACACACACTGTAAAGTTTCTGTTCTGCTTTTAGTTTAGAATTCAGAAATGTTACTATTTATTTAAAAAGCCTTTTATTATTTATCCTCTAATAATTGTATACATGGTTAATTAACATTGCACTAATCCTCTACAATATTGATGTGCTTCAAGTATATCTTTTATAAAACCAAAAAGGAAAACGATGTGAATATTGGAGGAAAAGTGATGATTTATCGAGATGTTTATGATAAAAACATCATTCTTTGTTACTAAACATTCCTATCTGTTGAATCAGAAGAATACAAAATTAAAGGTTACTTTGCCATTCTTTTCCTAGGTGAGCAACTGAACTAAAAGAAAACAGTTTTTTTCAATACTTATACTTTATATTTGTATGCAGACCATTATGCAATATATAATATATTTAAACAATTATATAACTTGATAATTTATTTAAAAAATACCACAGCACAAGCAATATTGTTTCAAGGATATTTGAAAACAATGGAAGAAATTATTTCATATCTGAGTTATACATGCAGAAACAAAATTTATAGTAATTGCATTATTACTTTATAAAATACGTAATTTTTAAGGGTTTATTAAGCTTTGACTACTAGCTTTAATATTTAAAAATGACAGTATTTTGGGGAATTAGAAAGATTTGCATTCATTAATTTCCATATTACTCAGTTTAATGTTTAAATAAGTATTATCTTGCTGTATTCTCTTTTTTTAAATTAAAGCAGTTACAAAAGTCATTTTCTGTATTTTACACAGAAATTTAACATATTTTGTAGTTAATTAAAGTTGTATTTATATCTCAGAATAAGCCTTTTCAAAACTGATGGATTTTGTTTAGGAAGTTTAAGGACTGATTAATAAAATATTTCTCACATAAAAATGCAAAAAAAGTTTCTTGCACAACTTTGAATTTTCTTGTGTAATAATTCCCAATGAATTCACATATCACCAGGAACCTTAACTGTGTACATTAAAATGGCTTTTTCTGTAATATGTTGGGAAAGTTTTAAAAAAAAGCTTTTAAAAAGAGGAATCAATATTATTTTGTGAATAAAAACTGACCGATCAAGATAAAGTCCCATTGCATAGAAAGCAGTTTCATCTTCTGAAAACAATTATTCTTTGTTGCATTTTCTATTCCAAAGTAACTTAAAATTACCCCTGTGAAATGACTACACCAGGGACAACATTTGTAAAAGTGCAGCGGTTTTTTAGCAGCACCCTTTTCACGTTTGGGAGAAAATTAAAACATTGAAAGAATGCTGCAGATAATTGTTCCCTGCATTCTCTTTGCTTGTGACTTCTATAATCATACAGGCTGATTTACAAATGTAGACTTCAAGGTTGCTCAGTTTCCTGCAGCGTCAAAGACTGTTACTTTGGCATTCTCACTCCTGCCTTTGTAATCACCACTCAGACACTGTGCCTTGGTACTTCCAGTTCCCAGTCTCTTGATTGAACAGCTCATTCTGTGCTAACAAGGTGTCCAAGGTATTTGAACAGGGTCTGCAGTCAGGGGGAAAAATTGTTAATAGTGTCACTCATTAAGGAAGGAGGCACTACTTTTAAGTAATTTGCTAACTGTCCAAATTACTAGTTGATTTCTGCCTTCTCTGTTTCCAGGGTCAAATCTATTGGGATGGGAGAATTATTTGGAAGAGTTAGGGAGGGGGTGTATTATATTGTTAGATGTAAAATATGTTACTAAACATATATGTTTATTAGAATAAGTATGAAAGGTCTGAACTCTAATTTGTTTTGGTTTTAACACACATATTTTTATTGCATAAAAATAACATTGGGACCGTATTATTTATTTAGAAATACTGACCGTGTAGGTGTGTAAAACATACACGCTCTAACATGCATGAGAAATATACTATTATGATTAAGAACAATACAGATTATATAACGTGGAAGCTAACTTCCAAAACAACATGAAACAGTGAAGAAGGAACATTTCTGGATGACAAGAAATAAGTTGCCAACCTAGTAAATTTCATTTAAAAGTTTAATAATAATTCAAAAATGATAAATTGTCATAAATAGTTCAGTTTTTATTATCTGTAGCCAAAGTTATAAATCATTACATTTCTTGGAAGTAAAGAAGCTTCATTGGCTTTTTAAAAAAGAGACAAATATATTAAAGGAAGCTTAATATTCCCTCAGAAACATAAATTGCAAGGAATATAGTTTCTGTTCAGACGGAAGCTGATTCAGCTTTCCTTAAGAAGTTGACTTGTTGACTTGTAAAGATTTATTCAGGGAATGCCTATTTAGACTTATTGTCCTACTTCTACACTGACTGTTGCAAACAGATTTACAGTTAACACTTTTAGAAAATAAAGATATAAATCACATGTAAGAAGCAGAAATGGGACACTTGAAAATACTATCTAGCAAAAGGTCAGTTTTCAATAAAGAATTATATCTAAAGTAACCCTGTTGTTTCAGAAATGTGATTAGAGATTTTCTTCCAAGAATGAATTCAGTGCTTCCCTCTAAAAGGTTTCAGTTTATAAGTTTAGCATTGGCATTGTAAGAATTTGGCATTTTTCTCATATGCTTTTTAATGTCAGAGATAAAATAACATCTTGAAAATAAAGGAATTGTTTTTAACTTATTTTTAGTTTTATTTCTCAATTCTCTGATTCTAAACATCGTACTTTATGTAGAATAATTTGTACTATAATAACCAGTTATTTAAATATGATGTAATTTAAGATTCCATTTGTGAAAAAACTTAAGTTGATAACAAACTGGATAAATTCAGTTCTGGACTAAATCTTCTTTGGGTGTTACCTGTTTCTGAAGTGCTCTGCTAATAATGGATCTATCTTTAAATTTATGTCTTTCCAATATTATGCAAATAATTCATGCCATGTGTTCTTTAAGAGATACACAAAAGGTTATTTAGGGAAACATTTAAAATAAAAGCTTTCAAAGTAATTTCATAAATGTTGGAAATAAGTCATTTCAAAACTATATCTAAATATAAAATTTAATATTAAGTATTATTATATTGTTTATACAATATTAACATAATTAAAATGAGCAACATATTTTTTAACATTCTCTAGAGGTGAAAACTGGGAGTAATAAAATGCCATTTAAATTTGGTTAATTTTTTTAAAAATTTCAAAGCAAAAATGAATTTCAAATGATGGATATTTTGAAATGATCCCTCTTATTTATGTTGGCATATTCATTTTTGCAGTGTACTTTTCTGAGAAGAGGTTGGACAATTTTCTATTTTTTCTGGAAAAATCTTATCATTTACTCTATTTTGTCATTAACAGATTTTCAAAGGTTTATGCCAGTGAAAATAATCTAACTTCAACTAACTCTTTCTTTCCAAATCTAATTGTCAAATACAATAAGCACAGGGCTTTTAAAATTACATTTTGATTTTTCAGAGTATATATTTGTGTACATGCTTAGCTAAATAATGTTAGCTAAAATCTTTTTTCTTGGTTAAGATATTTTTTGCTGAGTTCACCAGACATTGCAATGATAAATTAAGGATTATATTTATAACTATCATTATACCTCTTGCATAAATATGTTCTTTAAAGGGAATGGCAAGATTGGGACTTTTACATTATGTTTTTTGGCACCATAATGGCACCATGATATAATTCGTTTTCAACTGATTTGGAAATAAGTGAAGATAATTGTCTCTTTACTGGGAGAAAAATTCTGTATTCAATCCACTAAATTCAATGAAATTTGCTTTTTCAGATATTTTCAGATATATTTCTAGGATTTCAGTTTTTAGCTATCTAAGGTATTATGGGTATCATTTTGTGAACTTGTGAATATCCAGATGTTGCTGATATGCAACCATCAGTTTTTTCACCAATTCCAGGACTCCATAGTCTGGACTCCTGGAATAGTCTAGAACTCCTTGCAGGTTCTAGAGTCCATGGTTGCAAATCCTGCTTGGGTCATTTCCCTTCCCTTTCATTTCACAATATCAATATCAGGAAGAATGCTAATAAGCATCAAATACAACTTGTTTTACTTACAAGAAAAATCTTATTTTAGAAAATTATAAAATGACTGGAGGTCTATGTGGTTTTCTACTTCCTTTCCCCACCTTTTTATTACAAAAGTGCTTCATCCCAAAAAGGGAGAGGGCTCTCTACGGAGCCTCCTTGGAATGTCTATGTGATCACATATTTTTAATATATGTTCCAAAGTGGAAAATTTATTCTATGAAGAATCTTTTTCTGCATGGCAGGAGATAAAATGGATCAGATTCACATGACTAAGCATACAGTTGGAGATTAGTTTCATAGAAATAAGAGTTTTATATTTTATTGTCATAGATTCATAGTTTAAAACATGTTAATAATCTCACATGAATTTGGTGAAAAATATGTGCATTTTTAAATGTTCAGTCCTTTTTGTCAGAGTTAGCAAAAATGAAAGTTCCAGTATTGTTCTCTATCTCCTTTATTGTTAGACAGAAAAAAGAAAAGAAAACATACAGGGCTTAGTGTGAGTGTAAATAGTACTGTTACATATAAATCTTCCTTGATGTTCTTCTCCTTTCCATATGCCACATAGCTATATTTGCCTAGAGTTTAAAGACATATAAAATCAACAATTAAACCCTTTCCTGTTCATAAACAAAAAAGGTTATAACCTTTGTACACAATCCAGTAATCATTCTGACAAAAAAAAAAGAAAAGTATCCTTTCAAATCCCTCCTGATACTAAAAGACATGAAAACAAGAAAATGGATAATTTGCCAAGTTAACTTTCTTTTAATAGGCTCCTCTGAAATACAAACAAGCACTGACAGGTGGAATAAAGTTGAAAGGAAATTTCAGTCAATGCCGTGACTTCAAGACCATAAGCAGGTCTCCTAGAAGAAAACAAATCTCCCATGTTGAATTTCCACCTGGCTGAAAACCACTAAAGTCACTCAAGAAAGGAGCATTTTGTAATTTGAAAAAAAAGGTGTGTGGGGGTTTCCCATACACTGTTGAATAAAAAGGGAGAAGGTGTTTGGGATCTGTTTGTGATAAGAAATACCTGATTGGAATCAGGGTCAAGAAAAGATTGGACTCCCATCTGTCAGAAATGGTGTAGGGTCTCCTGCTTGGGCAGGGGGTTGGACTAGATGACCTACAAGGTCCCTTCCAACTCTGATTTTCTGTTATCTGTTAGTGTCAGGATGGGGTTTGTATTTTATAAAGGTCACAAAAGAGTAGAGCTAGGATACTTGGGCATCAGTCCTCCTCTTTTGGTGGTGATAGTTGTAGCTGCTAAGGAGAATCATGGAATATATTTGACCCCTAATCTATTAATAGCATCTTGTCTCTACCCAAACACAAGCAATATCATTACTATCTGGTATAAAACAGGAAGTACAAATCTTTCTTTGTTTCCTAGCAGGTGGAAGAGAAGGAGGAAGAAGAGCAAAAGTCATGACCATTCCAAAGCTTACCTGATCTAGGTGAACTAGGGGTTGGAGAGGTATCCCTTCAAGTTAAACTGTGAATGACTTAATCTGCATTCTATTAAGACTACTTCTTTATCCACATGGGGTGAGGAATAAAGTAGTAGTAAAGTTTTCTGGTGAAAACATTCAATATTTCAAAAATTGTGCATCCTTCTCTATTTAGGTACAGCAATGCACTGAACCCTGTGGAAAATGGGTGAGACTAAGACAGCCAAGTAGCTGCAAGAGCTAAATATGATTTAATTCTGTTTAATTAAAGGCTGTTAAAGTGATTACACCTGATGCATTTCATTTCTTTCCTTTCTGCCACTTTAAAATTACAATCTGGTGGAACTTTTTGATGAACATTAGGTGCTTAAGTTCTGGGTACTTAAATGTACTTCTAACCCATAGCTTTTTATTTCTGGCTTAACACCTGACTTACAACACCTAATAATATATATAGTACACCCCTTTGCTTTCATATTTTTAAAACAAGCATACAATTATCAGTCTGCTTCAGACTTTTGCAAAGCTATCCTTGTGATATCAGCTAGATTTCAAAAGAAAATAAGCCTTCTGCAGTATTGCAGCTTACATCTTCATCACTTTATGAGTCTGTTAAAATCTTTTCTAAGGCTTTTCTAAAATTTTAGAGAGCTTTAGGCTTATGTGGCCCAAAAGATTATCTAGATTAGGAAAGAAAGGTGGGTTATGCCAAGTTGTGTTCTGTTTCTACTGAATTCACTGCACATTTTCTGCTACTTTTACCCATAAGGAGTTTCCAATGGTCATATTTTACCATTTTTGTTATTAAGAAGAAAAGTGCTCTTTTCCTTGCTCCACTCTGGTTCTATAACTGTTCATGGGCTACTTCTAGGTATCATCAGAAGGGAACAAATAAATTTACTCTCAGCACTGCTGTTCCAGTAGCTGAGGACAGAATGTTCTTATTATCAATGGTTTCCTTCTTCATCCACCTTCTTCCTCTTTAACTGCAGCTTATCAATGGGGCTTGTTTGGACATCAGTTTAGCGCTCTTTCAGAAAAGTGCTAGATCTGTGTTCAGAAACAGCTCAATTGATGAGTTGATGTGTAAACTTATACCTGTTTAGAAAACCAGTCCACTTAACAAGTGGTTAAACAAACCATTATGAGCACTGAACTATATTCAATCAACTTATAGCAGTGACATGATAGCAGTTTTCCAATATCTAAGGGCCTGCCACAAAAAGAAAGGGGGATGAGGTGGGATCAACCTATTTGCCAAAGCATCTGAAAACAGGACAAGTAGCAATGGATAGAAGCTAATCAATAGAACCAATGAGAGGAAAATTTTCCTGACAGTGAGAATACTTAACCAGTAAAAAGGCTTGCCTCAGAACTTGTGGGTGCTCCTACACTGGAGGTTTTTAAGATGAGATTGGACAAATTATTTGTCTGAAATGGTATAGGATTTTTCTGCTTAAACAGGAGGTTGGATAAGAAGATCTTCAAGATCCCTTCCAACTCTGTTATTCTGTTATTCTATTAATTCTTCATCACCATATATTAGGAAAAGTGAATGATAGTTATTTTTCCACCAGCATTCTTTGGTAATTAGGAGGAAAAATAAAACAAGGGATTCCAAACATATTTTATTTCCAATATGTCTTATGTTATAATAATAATAAAACATAAATATATGAAACTCAGAGGCTGGAGGATGGCACTTTAACATGACTTTCTGACTTAAAAAGATGCTCCATTTCAATGAAAGTTTGGGCAAAGAACTCCAAAAAGCAATGCCTTCTGTTATGTATGCAGAGTTTAAAATGACTGGTTATTGTTGTAAAGGGTTTGAATTCATTGGTTGTAAAAGTGCGGGAAAACCCTGCACTCTGATTGGTTGGCAGCTGCGGCAGCCGGCTATAAATAGCTGCCACGGCTGAGCCAGTTGGGTCCGTTCTGAGCTGAAGTCACAATAAACTTTGAGCAGAAGCACTCCGCGTCCTGCCTCTCTGTGCGAACTTAACACTGGCGATGAAGGAGGGATTTCCCTGAAGAGAAGGCAACGCAGAACAGAGAAGAGCGAGATGGCTGTGCTGAACACACCCCCAGCCCCATTCGACCCAAAGAATGAAGACTGGGAGTCGTATGCAGATCGGTTTCAGATGTATTTGGAAGGAAGCGATCTGGCCACCATTTCTGAGCAGAGGAAGAGGGCGGTATTTCTCACGTATTGTGGTCCGGCAGTTTTCAAGATGGCGAAGGCACTAGCGGGCAGCAGCGTGAAGGTAATGGCATGGCCTGATCTAGAGAGGCTTTTAAGGGCACACTATGCACCCCAAGTATTGTGCCTCATTAAGAGACACGAGTTTTACCGCCGCGATCAGGGGGAAGACGAAAGCATAAATGACTTTGTGACAAGTTTAAGAGACATTGGGGGTGCGTGTGAATTCAGCAGCTTAGAGGAGGCCATGCGCGATCGTTTTGTTTTGGGCCTTAAAGACACGGTTTTGCAGAGCAAATTACTGATGAAACCTAAGATCACGCTGAAAGAAGCCATAGAGGAAGCATCTTCAGCAGAAGCCACCAAATCATCAGCAGCAGCCATGAGAAAGATGAACAAGACTACGGGCCATTCTGATGGGGAAAAGACCACTACAACTCATTTTGATGAACTTGAATCTGAGTCAGAATGCAGTGGAGAAGAAGAAGAAATCAACAGACTCAGAATGGAGCAGAAAAGAAACGACCTGAGAAGGAAGAGGTGTGATTTCCACTGCATAGGTTGTGGGGGAAACCACCCCCGCACTGAATGCAAGTTCCTGGACACCATTTGCCTCTGATGTGAAAAAAGAGGGCACATTGCAAGAGTCTGCAAATCATCCAGAACTCCACCAAACAGAATAAAGTTTGCTACAAACAAAGACAGAGAAGTCAAGCCAAACAACACCAGTGAGAAAATGGGGTGCAACACAGAAGCAAATGGAAGGAATGAAACTCATCAAACAGTAACTATTGGTCATTCATCCTCTTTAAATAGCAGGAAAGTGCATGTCAAGGTATTCATTGAAGGAAGGCCTTGCAAAATGGAAGTGGACTCAGGTTCATACTTATCCATGGTGTCATGGGACACTATTCAGAGACTGATACCAGACATTCAGAAGACTCACTTCAAGAAGCAGGCATTAAGTCTTAAAGACTACCAAGGGAACAAGATTCCAGTAGTTGGAACAAGAGAATTCAACGTGAAGTTCAAAGGTCACATCAAACGCCTACCCCTGACCATCGTGGATAAAGATTGCCCAAGTTTGCGGGGACTAGAATGGTTCAACCCGCTGGGCATCGAAGTGACTGGCATCAATCACGTAAGCAACACTGAGTGGGAAGAGTCTTTGAAGTCTGAGTTTCCAGAGGTCTTCAGTGACGGATTAGGCAAGTACTTGGGGACCCCCATCACATTTAACCTAGATCCCAAGGTACAACCAATCCGATTAAAACCCAGAAGGGTACCCTTTGCATTGAAGGAAAAAATTGATGAACAATTAGATAAACTTATAGCCCAAGGGGTGCTGGAGCCCACAGACCACTCCAGGTGGGAAACACCCATAGTCACGCCAGTCAAGGCTGATGGCTCCGTGAGAATCTGCAGGATTACAAGGGGACATTGAACCATGCGCTACAACAGAGCACATATCCGGTTCCAGTGGTTCACCATTTATTACATTCTCTGGGCAGGGGCACAGTCTTCGCCAAATTGGACCTGGCCCAAGCATACCAGCAGTTAACAGTAGATGATCTAACTGCAGAAGCCCAAACCATTGTAACCCATTGGGGTGCATTCAAATGCAAGAGGTTACAATTTGGAGTAGGTGTGGCACCTGGCATCTTTCAAAGCCTCATGGAAAGGCTGCTACATGGATTGCCTGGGGTGGTGCCTTATTTTGATGACGTTTTAATCTCTGCTGAAAATGACACTCAGTTACACAAGAAACTCAGAAAAGTTCTAACCAGGTTCAAAAAGCGGGTTAAAAGTCAAAAAGAGAAATGCACACTAAGAACTGACAAAGTAGAATTCTTGGGTTATATGATTGATAAACATGGCATCCACCCCACAGAAGCCAAAGTTCAGGCAATCAAAGAAGCCCCAGGCCTAGATGCAAAACTGACTTGCAAGCATTCCTGGGACTTATTAATTTCTATCATATGTTTCTACCTCAGAAAGCAACCACTGCAGAACCCTTACACAGATTACTGGATAAAAATCTGCATGGGTCTGGGGCACAAAAGAAGAAGCTGCATTTAACAACATCAAGAGACAAATCACTTCTGATTGTGTCCTGATACAGTTTTCTGAGAATTTACCTGTAGTATTAACTTGTGATGCATCCCTTTTGGAGTGTGGGGGTGTTGAGCCATAGGCTTCCCAGTGGAAGGAAGCCCCTATTGCATTTTACTCTCGCACTTTGACCAAAGCAGAGAGAAACTACAGTCAACTGGACAAGGAAGCGTTGGCTATCGTGGCAGCAGTCAAGAAGTTCCATGAGTATATATGGGAGAAGGTTCACCATTGTTACAGATCACAAACCTCTTTTAGGCATTGTGGCAGGGGACAGACCAACGCCCACCATCCTGTCACCAAGAATGCTGAGATGGACTGAATTTCTTGCTGCTTATTCATATAAACTCATTCACAGACCAGGAAAAGACATTGGGCATGCTGATGCTTTAAGTCGCTGCCCTCTTCCTTTGCACACTGAGGACCCTGCTCCTGAAACTTACACCTTCTTTCTAGAAACTGTTGCCAAACTTCCAGTTCATGCTGCTGAAATTGCTAGAGAAACTGCCAAAGACACTTTATTGGCTCCTATTGTAGGCTGGATTAAAAAGGGTTGGCCACTACAAGATCTACCTCAAGTTTCCCAACCTTTTAAATCCAGACAAACTGAATTATCTGTCTTGAGGGGATGTATTTTGTGGGGTAACAGGGTGGTTATTCCTGCAAAATTGCAGAAAGAGGTTTTGGAAATGTTACATGAGGGTCATCCGGGTATTGTCAGAATGAAGGGATTGGCCAGGAGTTATGTATGGTGGCCTGGTATAGACAAAATGGTTGAAAACTGGGTTGCATCCTGCCCAAACTGTCAGCTAGTAAGGCCTGCTCCACCCCTTGCTCCCAAACAAGAATGGGAATGTCCTAGGGGTCCATGGTCCAGGATTTACATTGATTTTGCTGGCCCTACCAGAGGGCACACTTTCCTTATTGTAGTTGATGCATAATCCAGATGGCTAGAGGTTATCCCCATGGTTTCCACCACTGCAGACGCTGTTATCAAACAACTTAAGAAACTTTTTGTAACTCATGGGTTACCTGATGTACTTGTTTCTGACAATGGTCCTCAATTTACTGCTAATCTTTTTGAATCATATTTAGCGCAGCAGGGTATCAGACATGCCCTTACTGCCCCTGGGCATCCTACAACTAACGGCCGGGCTGAACGCATGGTACGTTTTACCAAGGAGAAACTCCAACAATTGGGTCCAGGGGACATCACTGAGAAAGTTGAAAAACTACTCAGTATCCAACACATCACTCCTAGTCCATCCACTAACTTAACTCCTGCTGAGCTTTTGATGGGGAGAAAACTCAGGTCTACCCTAGACCCCTTCACCCCACTTACGCACCCAATGCACCTCTAGATTCCACCAGCAAAACTCACACATTCACTGTGGGTGATTCTGTTTATGCTAAGAACCTTGTGGGTGAACCACTATGGATTCCTGCTGAGATAACCTAGGTTACAGGCCCCAGGTCTTACAGGGTTCAAACTGAGGATGGTGTCTTGTGGAGTAGGCACATAGACCAGTTACAGTCCAGACTGCCTCTGGAGCATCGCCCTTGCTCCTCTCTGGATTCCATACCCTCATCCTCTTCTAGGAGGGAAGGGGGAGATAATGATGGTAATCAGCAAGTGAGAATCAACCCCATGTGTAATGAGCTAACACGACAGGAACCATGCCAAACCTGTCAGGGTGCCAACAACCATTTTTGCAAATAGAAGATTGCACATCACTACCAGATTTAGGGGGTGACATTGGGTTGGAGATGGATTGGGAGGAGAGACCAGGTTGTAGTAACCAAGCAGGTTCTACCAATACAAGAAGTCCTAATAAGGGAATGTTGGCAGATACATTTCCTTCCTCACAAAGTGAGATTCCCAAAACACCTGAACCACGCAGGTCTCAGCACCGTAAGAGCCCCACCTATCTACAAGAGTATATTAGATAGATGGGGTTTGAGTATGGACCAAACCTAGTGGGGAGGGGTGTTATGTATGCAGAGTTTAAAATGACTGGTTATTGTTGTAAAGGGTTTGAGTTCATTGGTTGTAAAAGTGCGGGAAAACCATGCACTCTGATTGGCTGGCAGCCATGGCAGCCGGCTATAAATAGCTGCCATGGCTGAGCCAGTCGGGTCTGTTCTGAGCTGAACTCACAATAAACTTTGAGCAGAAGCACTCCGCGTCCTGCCTCTCTATGCGAACTTAACACCTTCTGTTCCAAAAAGAGAAATATCTTCATTTTTTTTCCTTTGCCTCATATCTAAAGCCCCCAGAGTTCTACAAAAGCTTCTTTTAATGGAATTTGCTTATTGGAACTATTGTGCTTTTCTATCATCCAATGCCATTTGAAATTAATTTGATAAGGATCATCAGATGATTATTTAAAATATATAGAAATATTTCAGTAGGAATAAATCAGGTAACCACTTCATGGCACATTTGTTAAGTCTCATGTTGTTCTCCCAGAACATCTTTAGCAAATATCTACCAAACAGAAATTTATGAGCCCCTGAAATTATTTTCCTTATTTGACAATAAGATTCTCAAGCCATACAGTATGGCTGAAAGGAGTTGAAGATGCTTTGGTAGGGGGCTTTGTTGTTACAGATTGAGTTCTTATTGAACATGGTTGTTTTCATGAGTACGTTATTGTCCCGGTGTTCTTCAACAGTCTCAGTGTTTAACTGTCTCTCAGCAATAGCTTTTCCTGAGAAGTATTGGAATATTTCAAATATTATCCCTTATCTATAATGGAGGGAATATCTGTCCAAGAGTGATAAAGGACCAAAGAACATTCATTTAGTGTTTTGCTTTCTTTTCTATATTCTTTTATGTCACTGCTCTGGTCACAAGATTTATTGGAGAAAAAGTCAGTAATTTTGATATTTTTGAGATTTAATATATACATCAATATCAACA
Organism: Naja naja; assembly: GCA_009733165.1. Classification (NCBI taxonomy): domain Eukaryota; kingdom Metazoa; phylum Chordata; class Lepidosauria; order Squamata; family Elapidae; genus Naja; species Naja naja. Next base: position 157,936,722 of record CM019151.1, read on the forward strand.
GTCATTGGGCATAACGTCTTTGGGTTGTAGCTATCTCTAATGAGGGCCATTATTTTTGGATTTGAGCTTTTCCTTCATCAGCAAAGTTTGTAAACAGTTTTTAGTAATTGCTTTGAGAAACTCTACAAAAGGAGGCTATTATTTTAAGAGCATGGTTTAAAATTGCAGCTTCTCTTTTGATAATATTCCTAAAGCACTGTCTAGTTTAGAAAGCAAATTTCACAATATTCTAATTTCTTTTTGTTGAAGATCACCTGAAATCTTCAAATGAAGTGTTAAAGCCTACATGCAACTCTGAACTACATATAGTGGGCATTCCTCTCTTGGTTTTTACTTCACATAATTTTGTTACATCTCAATTAGTAATTATTTGTGCTTTTTGTAAGTATAAATCAATCATATCAATTTTATAAAGTTGTCTGCAAAATTTATAACATCCAATTTAAAGTATTATGAATACCCTGAAAAAAGCTCAGTTCAAATTATCAAAGGCTTTCCCTACATCAAAAACAAGTAATTCAGTTTACAAGTAATTTAATTAATCAAGTATGAATTACCAAGCATTTCAGCTTTCTTCTGGATTGTAAAACCTAATCCTTAAAATATTTCTGTGAGAGCAAGTAGCACTGAAGTGAATGGGCTTAAATTAAAGAAGCACTTGGAGTTAAAATTCATGTATGTTTCAGTAAAATAAAGAGTTAAACCTTTTAAATATGGAACTACAAAATTAATGGGGCAGTTTAATTCATCCCAAGATCTAATGAAATACACCACAGTTTAAATTGCAATTAAACTGGGACATGTCCATAAACATTGTGTCTCTGCACAAAATTGGAAAGAGCTTTTTATGTCACAAACTTCTTGTTTTTGAACTTAAAAACAACTCTGCATTATTTTTAAACAACAATATCAGATGGTACTGATTCAATATATTAAATATTAAAACCAACAATTTTGAAGTACATGGTTGATGTTGTATGAAATGAGGTAACCTAGCATCAAATGCATAAATATTTAAAATAATATGTGGACATGTTACATTTTCAGTTGACTTCATCAGGGTGGGTCTTATAATTTTCATTTGTATTTCTGCACTATGCATATAACCAAAAAGATTCTTCAATGTCATATACTTGCATTGGTACCTAGTGTATAACATAGTATGGATCCCACTTGATAAAAAGCAAAAGAGGCCTAAAACAAGGTGGATCAATGACATCAGCAAGTTTTGCAGGCCCAATTGGCAAAAGAAAGGAATGCATTGGCTGGAAACATTCAGAAGTGCATTTCATCCTGCAGTGGATAGACAGTGGCTAAAATTATGATGATGATGATGATGATGATATTATACACTAGGTACAGGAGGCAAATCTGAATTATTTTCTATATGGCTTGCCGCAGTGTTTTACTATTTAGTTGTAGATCTGCTTAAATCTTGTCAAAAAGGACAACAGCTTGTTCAGGAATTCTTCTTTTTCCAGATATTTTAGTACAAGGAAGCAGCAGGATCGATGACTGTTGAAGCAATGAAGGAAACTCCAGAAGAGTTTAATTGCTCACAAATTAAAGGTCATGTTATGAATAATAGAGAACAAAAACAATAAATCTGGAAAGTTCTAGTTGACCAGACTAGTTCTTTTCTTTAATACTTCCAAAAACAGAAAAAGAAAAAACTCAGAACCTATTGCCTCACTAAGTAACTGATTCATTCATATAATCATACAGTGGGCATGTATCTTACCAATCATCTAGTTTAATTCCCTGTTCAGAGCAGGTCACTAAAGCATTTTAAAGCAACACTTCAATTTATCAATTTATCTGATACTATGTATCAGAATGGTCAAACAAATGGCAACTTCAAATCTCAACAAATAAATGCTCTGTGTTACATATTGGCAAAAAAAATATCAGAAAATAAAATACAAGCTGAATAGTCAAGATCTTGTTGATGATCCAAACTCTGTCAAGAACCTTAGAGTACTCATCTCTAATGATCTAAGTGCTAGAGCCCACTGTAACTACATAGCCAAAAAGGCATTAAGAGTTGTTAACCTAATCCTATGTAGCTTTTTCTCTGGTAATATCACACTACTAACTAGAGCATACAAAACATTTGCTAGACCAATACTTGAATACAGCTCTCATCAGTCTGGAACCCACATTATGTATCTGATATTAACACAGTTGAGAAAGTCCAGAAATATTTCACAAGAAGAGTTCTCCACTCCTCTACTCACTGCAGAATACCTTATGCCACCAGACTTGAAATTCTAGACTTAGAAAACCTAGAACTACACCGCCTTTGGTCCGATCTAAGCATAGTATATAAAATCATACATTGCAATGTCCTGCCTGTCAATGAATACTTCAGCTTCAGCCATAAAATACAAGAGCACACAATAGATACAAACTCAAGGTTAACTGCACCAAACTTGATTGCAGGAAATACGACTTCAGCAACAGAGTGGTCAATGTCTGGAATACTCTACCTGACTCTGTGGTTTCTTCCCAAACCCCAAAAACTTTAACCTTAGACTGTCTACTATTGACCTCACCCCTAAGAGGTCTGTAGGGGTGCATAAGCGCACCAACATGCCTACCATCCCTGTCCTATTGTTTCTTTTTATTTTTCTTATATGTATCCATTTCATGTATTCATAACTATGTTTATACTTACACCTATTATCTTGTAAGTGATTGACAAATCAAATAAATAAATAAATAAATAAATAAATAAATAAATAAAATTTTTGTTTGAAGACCTCTGATGAAAGGGAATATGATATCTCATGAAGTAACCTATTCTACCATGAGGCAACTTTACTTATTAAAAGAAAATTCCTCCTAATGTCTACCCTGATTTTATTTCCTTGCTGTTTCAATCAATTGCAACCAATTGGTTCTGCTTCTGCTCTCCAAAGCAACAGAAAACAACTCCACTCTCCCTCCATATGACAGCTTTAGAGATCTTTTTTTAAAATTACATTTATATGCCGCCCTTCTCCGAAGACTCAGGGCTGCCAAGGGATACAACCCAGTGTGCTCAGCAATAGCCTTCATTCCATTGTATATGCCTGCTTATTACTAAGCAACAAGGTCAGCTAATTGCCCCCAACAATCTTGGGTCCTCAATTTACCTACCCTGAGAGGATGGAAGGCTGAGTCAACCTTGAGCCTGGTGGGATTCGAGCCTACAGCAGTTGTAGGCAGCTGGAACTTAAGTGCAGGCAATTAGCAGCCTGAGCCACCAAGATCTGACTGCTTTAGAGATCTGACTGCTATCATATTTCTTCTTGAGTCTTCTCTTGAAGGATAAACACATCCAGTTCATTTAATCATTCCTCACAACACTTAATTTCTAGTCCCTTAAGTAGAAATTAAACTTGCTCTAATTTGTCTACCTTCTTTTTAGATTAAAGGTTACAGAACTGGATACAATATTGCACTGGGGAAATTACTAAAGGAGATTTGAATAGGAGACTTACTTTCTGGGAAGTGGACTCTGTCTCCTGTCAATATTGCATTTTTGCAGTTTTTCCTCCACTTCAAATGATTAATAAACGATGACACATTTTTGTGTTGTGTGCCAGTTGTGTGCCTCTTCTCAATTAACCTTGACTTACAACCATTCATTTAGTGACTGTTCAAAGTTACAATGTTATAAAGTTATACTTACCACCATTGTAGCACCCCCAATTCCTCATGGTCATAGGATCAAAATTTGAATGCTTGGCAACTAGCATGCATTTATGATGGTTGTAGTCCCCATGATCATGTGACCTTCTTTTGTGACATTCTGTTAAGCAAAGTCAATGGAAAAGTCAGATTCACTTAACAACTTGTGTTGCTAACTTAAGTGCATTGATTCACTTAAGAACACTAAGCAAGAAAGATCATGAAATGTGCAAAACTGACAATATCTTGCTTAGCAACAGAAATTTTTGGCTTAATTGTAAATTGAGGACCATCTATATAACCTTTCTTTTTTTAAAAAAAGTCTGCTCTTCATCCTACTGTTTAGATTATTCCTGACCAGTTGCATAATCATTATTTGCAGATAAGCAATCCTGAATGAAACAAATTATGTACATCAGTTCCTTCCAAGCTAGTCTGGCCATCTATCAATACTATCTGCTAATCACAGCAATACTGTGATTCTGAATGGTTTGGTATCATGTGGTGATGGTGAGAAAGCAGCAAATAAACTCATTTAACCATTAACTTCGCTTAAAATTCCATGTATGCTCTAAATCAGTGTACTACCATCCACCAGCAGAAAGCCCTAACAAAAGACAGTGATTGGCAGCAGAGATAACAATTTATTTGCTGGTATACTTTTCCAACAACTTGAGAAGGAGTAAAGACCAATTTTAAAATAACTGTGGAAAAACCCTTGAACTCTGTGAAAAACAATGGTGGAAAATTTCAATTTTGCAATAACTTTTATGCCGTAAACATTTAAATACAGTGACATGCTAAACCTGACTAGTGATAATCTCTGTTAGATTTGTGTGGCTTCGCACACTGTGCTGAGTGTATCCATTGGTTAGTTTGTGGTTTAGTATAGTGTACAAACCCAGAAAATTGGTTAATTTTTTAATCAAGTTAAAAACATTCTCTGATCATAGCTAATCAGTGTCTGAATACTATGGCTAATTATAAACTGCATTATGAGCTGCATCCTGATGGGGTTTACAAGCTGTGGTTTGTAATGTTTATTAACAATATGCAAATGTTACTCAGTGACAGGATTCTATGAGTTCTCTACAATCAGAAAACACTAAAATATAACTAAGCAGAAGAGTACTTTAAACTATTCTTATATATTTCAGAATATTTAGTAATACCTTATTTTAAACAACTTCCTTTAGGTTATAATAGAATAATAAAGTTGGAAGGTCTTCTAGTCCAATCCCCTGCTCAGGCAGGAAACCCTATACCATTTCAGACAAATGGTTTTCCAGTCTCTTCTTAAAAACTTCCAGTGTTGGAGAATTCACAGTTCTGGAGGCAAGTCATTTCCCTGGTTAATTGTTCTGTCAGGAAACTTTTCTTTAGTTCTAGGTGGGTCCTTAGTTCCCTGATCAATTTCCATCCATTGCTTCTTGTCACTGGGGGATTCAAATATTGTTGCCACCGGTTTGGTGGGCGTGGCTTGGTGGGTGTGCTTTATGCACACCAAATGCACACTTTGTGCAGGCGCAGAGGCATTTGCGCAGGCACAGAGGCATTCTAACTCGCCTCCTGAAAGCCTGCATGATCCCAGTTGCTTCAGCAGCTGCTGCGTGGCACTATTGTGTGCCGCGCAAAGCAGCTGGGCTCAAATTCAGCAGATAAAAGTGAGTATGGGAGCCCGGGCAGGTGGGTGGGCCCAACAGCAGAGCCAGCAGAGCAGCGGAGAGAACCGGTTCGGTCTCTGCTGCTCATCGCTGCTATCGGCTCGCCACAACCGGTCTGAACCAGTCGAATACCACCACTGCTTCTTGTCCTGCCTTCAGAATAGGTAGACTCCCTCTTCTTTGTGGAAGCCTCTTAGAATATTGGAACACTGCTATCATGTCATTCTTAGAGCTTCTTTTTATTAAACTAGACCCAATGTCTGCAACTATTCTTTATATGTTTCATTATGGGCCAATTTTGGAATTTGAATTGCATACTGAGATTAGCATTCCAAAAAACAGGTGGGATTTGGACAAAATCTGAATTTGATTTAACTAACAGGAAATATATTAAACATGGTCAACATGATTATTCTTCATCTTTTTAATTAGAATTATAGAAGGATAATTCTATAATTATCTCCTATAACATTGCAGAATATTTTCTCCTGGAGCCTCCAGATACATAACTTACTTGATATTTTAATATTTTTTAAAAAATTAATAAGTAGAGAGAGACAGACAGACAGATATACATAGACAGAAAAATAGATAGAGAGATAGATTGTACTGCAAGAAAGAAACCAATCTTGCTTACAAATTAGTATTCAATATTTAGAAATCCCATCCCCCAAAATCTTACAATGCCTTATCCATGAATTTATCCTAATATTATACTGAATACTCAGTAGGGGATAACTACCATGATTAATATTGGGCCAAGATACATTTAATAAAAGAGAATTTGATTTATAAATTATTTCCCAGCATAAGAGAATTTTTGAAAAATTATTGGTTGAATATGCTGGGCTTTTCACTTATTTAGTTATAGGTGTTGGTAAGTAGAATAATGGTGCATTTTTAAAGAGGTACTCTCCAGTCATAAAGCTGGCAGAAAAATACATACATTGGCCTATGCAGAGCCTCTAGCATATTTCAACATATGATGAATAATATGCCTCTCAACATTCTGGATGAATTCTTGATTTTTTTTCTATATGATTAAGAGTCACAGTAGCACAGTGGTTAGATGCAGTACTGCAGGCTACTTCTGCTGACTGCTGGCTGCCTGCAATTTGATAATTCAAATCTCATCAGGCTCAAGGTTGATTCAGCCTTCCATCCTTTCAAAGTGGGTAAAATGAGGACCCAGATTGTTGGGGACAATATGCTGACTCTGTAAACTGCTTAGAGTGGGGTGTAATGCACTGTGAAGTGGTATATAAGTCTAAGTGTTGTTGCTATTGCTATTCTTTATTCTATTCTGAAATGTACAATCTATGTTCATGATGTTTTGCAGTACCCAACATTTGGCAGACTTCAAGAATTGAGTGATCCTCTGCATATCAGCATTGAGATACTATTGTATCATCCCAGATAAACCAGTCAGGAAACAGAATGAAATGAACACTTCTATTTTATTACAAGGCTACATTAACAGAACCTGGCAAGTTTGAAGGCACAGACTTTCTGCTGACACTTTTAAGTACTTGATCCATGAGGGTGGTTCCTTCCTAAGTTTCTTTTTCTGACTTTTAAGCCACTAGAGGCTCCTTCCTATCTTGTCTGATTGTTTCCAAGGCTGCATTGCTCCCCCACCCCATCCCTTTTCCCAAGGTCATTCACACTTTCCATAACAACTACAGAGTGCTGAACACATCAGTTTCTATTTATATGGAAACTGAATAACTGCATCACAAAATCAATGAAATATTGATATAATTAGGATATGAGTACAATATTGGTTATGCAAGATAATCCTGCTTTATTTTTGTTTCAGTCTAGATATTTCACTATCATCATGTTTATCTACGAATATATATATTCGTGTGTGTGTGTGTGTGTGTGTGTGTGTGTGTTTTCGTAGATTTTCATGGGTAAAGGTATGTAGGTCTTGGTGTATTTGGGTCTTGTCCCGTGTAAGATTGAGAATACCTTGGCAACGTTTCAACGAAATCTCATCAGGTCTCAGGAAAAAGCCATCCAATCTGCATACATCAACTCCATCAACCAATCAAGTAACAACACAGCCAACTCTGGAGTTTAAAAGGGAAAAACAGCCACTATCACACACTTCTCCCAGAAGAATGAAGCTGAAGACACCAGCCTGAAGATGACGGATGAGATTTAAACGTTGCCAAGGTATTCTCAATCTTACACGGACAAGACCCAAATACACCAAGACCTACATATATATATATATATATATATATATATATATATATATATATATATATATTTGTTTTGAGATTTTCACGGGTGAAGGTATGTAGGTCTTGGTGTATTCGTCCCGTGGTTGAGAATACCTGGCACTCAGCCACACAGGGTCTCAGGAAAAAGCCATCCAATCTGCATACATCAACTCCACAAACCAATCAAAAAGTAACAACACATCCAACTCTAGAGTTTAAAAGGGAATATATATATATATATATATATATATATATATATATATATATATATATATATTTCGTTCTCCCAGGAGAATGAAGCTGAAGACACCAGCCTGAAGATGACGGATGAGATTTCACGAACGTTGCCAAGGTATTCTCAATCTTACATGGGACAAGACCCGAATACACCAAGACCTACATATATATATATATATATATATATATATATATATATATATATATATATTCTCATTTGCCTTACTTGTTTCTTTCAAGCAATAAGCACTAGTAGCTATGCTACAGACTAAATTGTTAATTTTTGCTGAGGGAAAATTAACCTTTGTGCCAATGATAACATTTGGCGTATGTAGTTTAATTCAATAGACTGTTCTTTATTATTAAATTCAGTTTGAGGTTGGGAATGATTGAAATTATCTCAAGGGTATATTTTGTATAAAAATAACATGAAGTTGAACTACTAAAATATCAGCCATGGTTGAGTGATATTAACCACATGAAAAAAAGATGTAGAGGGCATTCATATATAACATGAAAATTAAGTATAAAACCACATGGATGCTTTTTTAAAACTTTGAAAAGCATGTCCATTTTTTATAAATTTTTATGTTACCAGTCTTAAAAATGCAATGGTGCATATTGTGATAAAGTTTATGCGATTTGTAGTGCTTGAAGAGAAGATGAAGATAGGATTTTCATGAATGCTATTACAAAATGGAGAAAATATGAACAATTATTTCCCAGAACATATATTACTATTTTTTTAATCAAAACATTTAAACAACATCCCTCCCTTTTTTGCACAGTCATGTATCATGACACAGTGAAGATTTTTGAGCTGAACAAACTGTACATATCCCTGAATCACAATATACATTTCTTCCATCTATCTTCCAATTTTTGCACTGAAACAGAGTGTCAGCAACTATGATCTATTTACTTTCCTGGAATGTCAGAACTGACTTTCAGCATTTTCCCAAGATTTCACACATTTTCCCCATTTTTATCTGTAAATATTAGACATGTAATGAAGCCATTTAGATCAGCGTTTCTCAACCTCAGAAGCTTTAAAGTGTGTGGACTTCAACTTCCAGAATTCTCCAGCCATTTAGATGAAATTATCCTCTCACGATCTAAAGATTTTTTCTGTTACATTTTACTTACCATAGATATATCCTTCTGTCCTGTATTCAGATTTACAAAAATGGCTTCCTAGGACTTGAGATCAGAAGTACGCATTTAGAAAATTCTGTTTTTGAACACTTAAAAGAGGAGCTAAAATGATCCATGAGCTGCCTAGATCAGATAAATACCTCAGAAAAGGGAGCGATTAAAACCTTTGCTATATTGTTCATATATTATACATTCTGTAATGTATAATATGTTAATATGCATCATAATGGGCCACAAGTTGCTCATTGCCTCTCTATATATATACAGAGAGCATATTTATGTTGTATATTATTCTTTCTGTATTACCCCCCAAAAAATTAGCAAGCTTTGGGACATGGGTTAATTGGGAAAATGAGATTATAGTACATTTACCTATCCAGTGAAAAATAGTTTATTTGATTTATAATTGACTTCTCCACTCCAACTATTTCATTAAAGTTACAACACACAGAGAGCTACACACAAGAGAGCTTGTTCTCAGATCTTCTGCATCACATTATCTCCATCAAGTCCTTTCCAGCTCCTGCATTTAGAGAATTTTGATGGCTATTCCAATATTTCATTAAGACAAAATTCCTCTTTAGACATAGCCACTGACAATTTGGGTTACGATATCATCACTAACTTCATAGCTAGGAAACAAGACTGTGTCCTCTTTTGCCTTTACCTTTGGATATTTGCATATTTAATGCAGTGTGAACATGGGAAACCAGTGTATATAAATTCCACAGCGATGTCCAAGTGATATGTGAACTATGAGTCAGAAGGTAGTCAATGTTCTGTGTATGGTTTTTTTCTTATGATTAGCATACCTTTGATAAGATTTTGAGAAGAAATGAGTTATGATTCACCAGTAGTTTTGTAGAGCTACGAAACCAGACCACTATGATATTATTTCAAATGTGAAATTGGGTTTTATGGATATTTAAAATGTATCTTTTATTGGTTTTTTTTCTCTGTTCAGTTCAGTTAAGTGTTAAAACTTGATTATTAATGACACAATCCACAGGAATCTGAAAAGTTCTATGGTGCAATTCCCACTGAACAGTAATTCCATTAGTTAAATATTTGGGTCTGACAAACAGAATAGACTCAGTTATAAGTCTGTGGTTATAAATTTAAAGCAGACACAATGCAAGAAAGGTTTGTAGCTTATTATAATATACAGAGAATAACTTAGGGCAACTTAATATGGGAACAGGCCTGATGAAAATATTTAGATTTTTTTAAAAACAAGTTTTATTCAATTTTTCCAAAACAACATAAAAAAGCTCTTTTCAGTGTACAACATAATTCCGAGTAACCCTTTTTACATGCAAATATGACAGTAATTATATATTCATTTTTATCATTCAACATCCTATCTTATCCATTTTTAACTTCATTCTATTTATTACTTCTCCATTTCAACTTTTATGCAAAAAAAGAAATAAATTAATTTATTTTAGGTGATGTTACTTTCCATCTAAGCATCTTCTCAATTCATTTCAATTTATTTCAAATATATTTCTTAACCATTAACATTTGTTTTAAACCCATCCTTTTCCAAAATGTTCTTTTCTCATTTTACCTCTCCACTTTTACAAGAAAAGGCGCTAACAAATTGATCCTAATCATTAATATTATTTTCATTCTAAACATCTTCTCAATTCATTTCAATTTATTTCAAATTAAGAGCCTTGGTGGTGCAGGCTGTTAAATGCCTAGCACTTAAGTTCCAGCTGCCTGCAATTAGTGAATTAATTAGTAAATTAGTGAATTAATTAGTAAATTAATTTAATTGTTTTTTAAGTATTTATTGTCTCTGTTTTTTAGTTGTGAAAAAACTAAAGTCCCAGAGTCTTCGGAGATGGGGCGGCATACAAGTTCAAATAATAAATAAATAAATTAGTGCAGGCTCGAATCCCACCAGCCTTCCAGCCTCCATCCTCTAGGTAAGTTGAGGACCCAAGATTGTTGGGGGCAATAAGCTGACTTTGTAAAAATGCCGCTTAGTAATAAGCAGGCATATACAATGGAATGAAGGCTATTGCTGAGCGCATTGGGTTGCCCAAAATTGTAAGCCACCCTGAGTCTCCGGAGAAGGGCGGCATATAAATATGATAATATATATATATATATATATATATATATATATATATTAAGCATTAACATTTCTTTTAAATATAATATTTTCCAAAATATTCTTTTCTCATTTAAGTCACTAATAATTTCCATATCTTCATATTTATTCCCTTTTAATTATCTTGTTTGTCAAATTGGCAATTCCAACGCATATTCTTTCCACAAAGTCCAAATCAATACAAGTTTGTATTCTAAAACAAAACATAGATTTCCCCTCACCTTTTTCTAGTTTGGTGTTGTCACCTCAGTGGTTTAAATATATCTTAATTCCTTCATCTGGTCCCAATTAAATACCCATTTTGCTTAATTATAATAATAATCATTCCCTAGAAAAAATAGTTATTCTACATTATACTTTTCAATCAGATTCCGCAGTTTATTTTCTCTCTTTACTTCCATAAGATTTTATTTATAATATTGGAAGAAAAAAAATAAAGAAAAAAGAAACAATTAATCCATTTAACTAATCCTGGTCACTGATATTAATCCCATTTTAAGCCTCCTCACAATTCATCTCAATCATTTCAATATATGTACTAAACATTAACCTTACTTCTAATAATAAAAAAAGTAACATACATTCATCTTCTAAAAAAATATCAGTGACCCTCCTTCCTCTCTATAGTCTATATTCTATAATTTATAATCACAAAGTACATTATTACTACTTCTCATATCAATGCAGAATCTCCTGTCTTAATTCATTAATCAGTATCTCTATGTATTCTAGGTAAAAAAATATTTTATTTTATTTCACAATCCCCATATTTATTTATTTCCCGTCCCTGTTCCTCAATACCTCTCTTCCCTTTTATTTTCCCAAACCTTTTCTTCCTCTGGGTTATATATCTCTCTCTATATATATATATTTTCCTTCCCCCTTTTACTTTTCTGCTGTTTCTTTCTGTCTTTCCAATTTTTACAAGTATTCCCCATTTTAGTTACTTTCTTAAATCTCCCATTTTTAGCCCTCCTTCTTTTTCCTCTTCTTTGTGGAATTCTTTGTGTTGTTTGTCTATTTAAGATGGCTTCTTCTTGAACTAACTCCTCCTTCTCTGAGGTTTCTTTTTCATAATCTTCAATAGCCATTTCCAAATCTCTTAACTCAGAGACAAGTGATTCACCTCTCACATGTAGTAGTTCTTTAAAGTTCTTAAGTTCCATTTTTAAGTCCCACAAAGATACCATCATTACATACTCTTGTGTTTTATAGTCATTAAAATCCACAAATCAGGTTCTCTTTTTCTTTTTTCTTCTTGAAATTTTCTATATTCACAATTATTCCAAAACTGGCTTTATAGCAAAGTCACCAATCAATCTAACATTCCATGTCTTTTCTTTTATTATGGTTCAATTTTCACTTTCTGGGGTAGTTATTATGTTATTTCAATATTTCCTTTTCAGAATATCAAATCAGGTTAATAGAAAGATAGGAACTTCTCTTTTTCAACTTAAAGTTTTGTCCACAAGATGACACCCTCCGTTTTACAATGTCCTCACCTTTTTCCCCCAATCTTATTGTTCAGGGCTTTCCGAGTCTCGATGTTCCAAACTGATCAAATCTCCAATTAAATATTTCCCCCTCCTTTTTAATGTTCTTAAGTCCAGCTTTAAATTATATCTGTTTATTTCCACTGTATTTTAATGCAATTTATTTGAATATCTTGTTCCAGCTTCTTCCTATTCCAGTTCAAAGCCCCACTCAGCTGTAAAAGATATTTTCACTTTTTTCCTTCTCTTTCTAATTCCGCTGCTTTCTTATTCTTTCAAAAAAAATTCTTTAAACATCAGTCCCGGGGTACCTTTTAGATTAGTTGTTGCACCAAATTGTCCCGGTTCTTATGTTGTTCACCTCTTTCTTCTCTCCTGCACAAAGCTTAGTCTGGCTAGGTCCTCCTATTCAGGGTGGCCATTTTGGACCACCACTCGGTCATCTTCAGGGGGAAAAATTGCCAAGTCCAGGGAGGGGAGATGCGGCTCTCCTTGACCTGGCTTGCGGTTTCCCCTTACTCTGCTGCCCCTCCGAGGTAGCTTCAGCCCCTAATCCAGATGATCAGAGTTCTCCGACGAGAAAGCACGGACCGAAGCCACGCACAGTCATGGTCCCAGGTCCGTCCATGAAGAGGGCTTAACCGGAAGTCCAAAATATTTAGATTTTGAGTTACGATCATTAGGAAGATTTTATTTTTTAAAAAATGGTTGTCATAATGGTAAATGCACTCATAAGTATGTCTTTTTAAAGAGATAAAGCTATACATCATGTGCTATAGCATTAATTATATTCCTTAAAATGTAACATTGGGTATATAATAGTGTTCTAGTTCTTAAAATTAAGTATTTGTTCTATGGCAATTATAGGTAGAATATTGTCAGATGAAGTCAGGTGGTATAAAATTAAACACATAAATATAATAAACTCTGAGAGGAGAGCAAGAGTAGTATAGAAATTAAAAAGTTAAAATCTACAGACTACATGGAAATCTATTGGGCAACTTTGAGCCAATGGATATTTCCCAGCCCAATGTATCTCACAATGTGATTATAATGTGGCTATAATGAGAAAACATTTAAAGAGAGAATGCTTGAGCACCTGGAGGAAAAGTGGTATAAATATCTGAGTAATGAATTGTAGAAACGTGTGTAGAAAACCAGAGCTATAGGTATTGAATCAAACCCATTGCTTAGGCTTGATTGGCTTCATTGTTATTTAATATAGCATTGTGAATGAATTCCATAGATACGCTTGCCAGATGAGAATGCTGACTATATTGGATTTTTCTTTTAAAACATCAGTAGAGAAAGAGTTATTGTAGCCCATTCTGAAGAATTCATTATAAATTCCAAATCAAACAAACATGACACTTGTTTTACAATGTTCTGTTGCCACAAAAATGTTTCTGAAGTCTAGGAATGACTTGCAGCTACATACATGCAGGTCCTTTTCCTCCAGGGAAGTGTTTCTGTGTGTGGTGCTATGGGTTCAAGGCTTCGGTGTACAGATAAACTGCTGTCTTGCATACACTGCCCTACTGTATGTTCAGGCAATTACTCACTTGACTGGACAGCATGTAATTTTTTTGCTTCTCCCAGGGCACTAGTAACTTGTACTTCTCTGCTTTTTAATGATTTGTTCAAAGGGGTTTGATGAATATGTGCATTATATACCTCAGAGCTATGCCAGCCTATTTAGCTCTGACTTGATGCCCTTTTCAGAGCTGTACATCTTGGAAGTGCTTAAAAGTGAAACGTTCACAAAAGTAGGTGCATTGGAGTATGGAAACACACGTTGAAAAGATGTCACACATGAACAACTTATGTAGGGAAAAGCACAAGATACTTCCCCTGGGTAATGATAATGTGAATCTGAGGGCAGGAAGCTGAATATTTCTCTTTGAATGGGACTTTTAGACTCCATTGTTAACATGAGTCAGGCAATCAAAACAAGGCTTGGAGTGTTCCTAATCTTAATCTCCAAGTACAAACCAGGTGCAACCTAAGATTTCCTTGAGAGAACTAATTGATATGTCGTCTATTGGTGTTATATTTTATGGGATTCCATACTGATTTTTCTGTCACTATAAATCGGTTCACGTTCCTTGGATTACTCTGTCTTAAAAACAGATAGCAAACAAGCACAGGTATTCATGATCCACTATTTCAGTGAAGAGGAATAATGAACACATATTCAATAAAAGAATAAACTAATGTAAATATAGAGTGGGACAAGGAGTACAATAGAAAACATACACAAGCTAAAAGTCTGTAGAGATTCTCAGTCATCCAGGTCATGATTGTCCCAAAGGTGCTTTTTCAGGAAGCAACTTGACTTTTTTCTTTTTTCTTTGAAGGTGTTTTGCTTCTCATCTTTTAGCTATACAATTTGGAATGAACATCCTTGAAATAGTGTGGGAGTAGGAATGGATTTCCAGAGGAAAAAAATGCAGATTACTGTAACCAGGAGGACTACTCAGGTGAACCCTGGGGACACAGATAAACCTCCAAGTGCTTCGAAGACCCTTTAAAAGATTGCTAGTGATCAGATGTCTGCAAGGAATACAAATCCTTTCATTTCCCACTGTTCTGTCAGAGCTGAAGAAGTTTCTTGGATGAGAAGCAAAAAGTCTTCAAAGAAAAAAACAAGTAAGTCCAATTGCCTCCCGAAAAAGCACCTTTGGGATACACAAGGTAAGTGACAAATAACACGTCCACTAGGAAAAGAACCTGTTTCTTTGGGTTGTTTTGTCTTTTATTAGGCAACAGCCTGAAGGACAATGTGTTTCTTGGTTTTGCCTACATTCAGTGTTGAGGGACAGGGTTGATATGAGAAGTGAGTGATGCCAGAGACAAAAGTGTACAGGAACATCTTTATCTTTTTGGTCTGCCCTTCATCTTTTACCAACTCAGTACCCAGAGGTTGTTCATGTCTAATAGTAAAAAACAGGCTTTGGGTCAATTGGCAAGACTATGAATACGTGATATTTTGCTTCTTGATAAGGGAGTACTACCTCATGTGCAACTTGTGTGTAATTTGAAAATCCTCCTGGACTCTCAGTTCATGCTTGGAGAGCAAAGGGCAACTGTTTTCAGGACAGTTTTTGCATAGATATATCTAATGTACCAATTATACCTGTTTCAAATACATAAGACTTCAAATTAAATAACTTCACCCTGTGTCAAAACATTCTGAATTCCTGTGGAAAACCATACAAGATTTTAGTCAATAATACTAAAACTCACAAGATTTCAAATGAAAAAATACAAAATATTGTAGGATTTGGCAATTTGGGGTGATTTTGCCATAGATATGTTTCAGCCCTTGTATTAGCATAACAACTCTCTTCTAGTCACTAAAACAGATTTGTTTTGTTTCAGATTTCAGGTGCAGAATCCTTAAAAAAAGTCAGACTAGTTTAATGAATAGTAATGAATAGCAGAGAAGTAATGTGCTAAATATTTCAGGAGATTCAAAACTTTTTTTCCAAATAATTTTTTCTTTATCCAGTGTGGCTAAGGTATTAGTCTCAGACTATGGAGACTTAGGTTCAAGTTCATCCTCAACCATGTAGTTCTTTGGGTGACTTTAACCTTTTCATCTACCTTACATGGTAATTGCAAGAAAGAATATAAGAAGAAATGCTGCAAATTCACAGTCATTCATGATTTCCTCACAACATGCTCTACATGGGGCTGCCTTTGAAGACCACCCAGAGGTTATAGCTGTCCAAAATATAGTAGTTCTAGTTATGTCTTAGTATTCTTATGTAACACATCTATTTTGTGAGGTGCATTTTTTGCCATTCGGTTTTGGGTGCAATTCAAGCCCTTCATAGCATAGGGCCCAATTATTCATGGTAGCACCTCTTTCTAATTATTTATGCTATCTGTTAAGTGTGTGGGTGTATGAGTACAAATCAGGAATGAATAACTGTATTTCTTTACAAATTAGCAATAATTTGTAGATCATAGATTGGGACCATTGTCTACTGTTAGATTTCAAAGTAGTGACTTTGGACAAATAGTACACAGTACAGTGGTTTCCTACTGATTTAGGCAGTCCTCAACTTACAACAGTTCATTTTGTGACTGTTCAAATTTGCAATAGTACTAAAAAAAAGACTTATGACCATTTTTCACACTTTAGACTGTTGCAGTGTCCCCATGGTCATGTGATCAAAATTCAGATGCTTGCAATTGACTCATATTTATGATGGTTGCAGTGTCCTGAGGTCATGTGGTCACCTTTTC
This sequence comes from Naja naja, assembly GCA_009733165.1. Classification (NCBI taxonomy): domain Eukaryota; kingdom Metazoa; phylum Chordata; class Lepidosauria; order Squamata; family Elapidae; genus Naja; species Naja naja. The sequence continues at coordinate 157,953,553 of CM019151.1, forward strand.
GCATCTTCTGACAAGCAAAGTTATTGGGGAAACCAGATTCACTTAACAATCATAACTAACTTAACAACTGCAGTGATTCACTTAACACCTGTGGCAAGAAAGGTCATAATATGTGGCAAAGCTTGTCTCATTTAACAACAGATATTTTGGGCTCATTTGTGAACATAAGTTGAGGACTACCTATGTTTGAGTTTGAGCATAATGTATATTAGTCCTGTTTTCAAATTTAAAATATCTTCAAATATAATGTGTACATCCTAAAATGTTGGAAGCTAATGTGGTACAAATATTATTATAGTTCTTTTATCATTGCTATGTAATGTCAGAAAATAAATTTCTTTCAGAGGTTTTTTTTTAGAAAAGAAGCAAATTTTGGCAAAAATTCTCCTGTATGAAATTCAGTATAGTTGCATTAGCTTAAGTGCATGGCATTAACTGCAATGCAATTTAAGTACGTAGTTGAACAACCAATCTTTTGCCTTATAATCATATTTCCAGAATATTTTGGTAAAAATTTCAGTGGTAAAGTGCAGAATTCTTACAGCTCACTTCATTCACTGTAGGCAAGCATCAGTATTAATATCTTGGGTTCCACTCTCTGGAGCTTTCTCATCTTCTATTAAATCCCATGGGAGACTTCATGAGAAACTCATCCTAGAAATTTATATATATATATATCAGGAAGCAGACCCAGCCACCAAGACTGCAGAGTGATGGACAGACATGTGTGACATAGAAATAATGGTCCATCATGCAATAATCTAATTCAAAAGACTGACAAAAGGAAGCTCACAGCACCTTGAAACTGAGGCATAAAAACTGAGCTTCTTTTACAGAAGAAGAATCCTTTTACAGAACCAAAATACATTTTGCAAAATATGATTAAATATTCAAAGGAAGAATTTCAGTAACTTCCTTGAAGTTTAATAGCTTCATTTCAAAATTAAAACATTCCTCAGAGCTATGAAGCAGCTGCATATCTGGTATCCTAGTCCTAAACATACTGCTGCACAAACCTATGTAGAATAACTATTAGCATCCAACAGAGTTTTCTTTTGAAATATTTAGCTACTTTCATCACATTGAGATTTAGAGTGTGGAAAAATTGGATCCAGAGTGATATCCTGGCTTCAGTGTATAGTTGGAATACAATGCAGGAACAATTATGCATAGTGGGACATCCTTGTAAACACAAGAAGTTCCCATACATTTGCAGAAATTGAATTTATTTCAGTGGGCATGATTGAGAGACAGGAATAGAACAGAACAGAACAGAACAGAACAGAATGAGAGATTAGACACACAAGGAATTTGTCTCTGGTGCATAAGCTATCAGCGTACATGCAAAACAACAGAATAATAATAATAATAATAATAATTAATTATTATTATTATTAATTTATTTAGACTTGTATGCAGCCTTCTCCCTAAGGACTCAGGGTGAACATATAAAAAGAAATATATTTACAATAAAAAGATATTAAATACATACAAGTCTATAAGTTACTAAAAACATTAAAACAATTAAAATTATGATAATAAACAATACAATTAAAACAACCCACCCCGGGTCAATCCAAGCCGCCTGCTGAAACAGCCAAGTCTTCAGGTCTCAAAAGGAGCGGAGATCAGGGGCCAAACGAAGATCCACGGGAGCTGATTCCATAGGGCGGTCCCACCGAAAAGGCCCTAGCCCTGGGAACCGCCAGCCGACAATGCCTGACTGATGGTATTCCCAGGAGGCCCCTCCTGTGGGAGTGCATGGGGCGATTGGAATGTGATGCTGGCAGGAGGCCGCAAGTACCCTGGACCCAAGCCATTTAGGGCTTTATAAGTTGTTACTAACACCTTGAAGGAAACCCGGAAGGCAACCAGCAACCAATGCAAGTCGCGCAGGAGGGGTGTAACATGGGAGTATCGGGATATCCCCATCACAGCCCGCGCGCGATTCTGCACCAGCTGCAACCTCCGAGTAATCCGCAAGGGTAGCCCCATGTAGAGAGCGTTGCAGTAGTCGATTCTGGAAGTGACGAGCATGAGTGACCGTCAAGGGCATCTCGGTTCAGGTAAGGGCGAGCTGGCGAACCAGCCAAACCTGGGCAAAAGCCCCTGGCCACAGCTCCCACTTGCTCCTCCAGATTGAGCTGTGCATCCAGGAGGACACCCAGATTCCTCGCCTATCCACGGGGTAACACCTCCCCCATGACCAAAGATGGCACATCCACTGAACACCGAGATGCCGTAAGAACAGCCACTCAGTCTTGGCGGGTTGAGCGAGTCTGTTACTCCCCATCCAGGCCTGCACCGCCTCCAAGCACCGGAACATCACCGAGAGAGCATCACTGATCTGGTCTGGGGTGGAGATGTACAACTGGGTATCATCTGCATATTGATGATACCTCACCCCAAAACCACGGATGATCTCACCCAGCGGTTTCATGTAGATATTAAACAGGAGAGGGGAGAGAACTGACCCCTGGGGCACCCCACAAGTGAGGGGCCTTGGGGACGACCTCTGCTCTCCTGCCAACACCGACTGCGAGCGATCCAAAAAGTAAGAGAACCACCGTAAAACAGTGCCCCCCACTCCCAACCCCCGGAGCCACCGCAGAAGGATACCATGGTCGATGGTATCGAAAGCTGCTGAGAGATCTAAAAGGACCAGGACAGAGGAAAAACCCCTGTCCCGAGCCCTCCAGAGATCATCCACCAGTGTGACCAATGCTGTCTCGGTGCTGTGTCCGGGCCTGAAACCCGATTGGTACAGGTCGAGATAATCGGTTTCCTCCAGGAACAGCGGAAGCTGCTGAACCACCACGCTCTCAACAACCTTCGCTAAAAAGGGGAGGTTGGAGACTGGACAATAGTTGTTCAAAATGGTTGGGTCCAGAGCAGGCTTCTTGAGGAGGGGTCACACCACCGCCTCTTTCAAATAATAATCTGATCAAAATAATGATTAGTAGTAATAAAAAGTAGATAATAAAAAGATGAGAAGGATAATAGTAACAGAGCCATACTACATGGGTAAATATACTTAGACTTTACACAGTACTGTGGAAATTAGGTGTTCATCAGAATGATGGCATGAGGAAAAAAAACTTCCTTTGTGTCTAGCTGTTTTGGCATGCAATGCTCTATAATTGCATCCTGAGGTGAGGAGCTGAAACAGTTTATGTCCAGGATGTGAGAGATCTGTAGATTCCTCTTTCTGACCTGTGCAACATACAAGTCCTCAGTGGAAGGCAGGCTGGTTGCAATTGTTTTTTCTACAGTCCCAACTATTCATTGAAGTCTGTACCTGTCCAAGTTACAAATTCAATAATCCTCTGAAGAACTGTATCAACAGCTCTTAGGGCAGTCTGGACTTTCTGAATCTACACAGAAAGAACATTCTTTGTTGTGCCTTTTTAAAGATGGTTCTAAGGTTGAGTGTCCATTTCAAATCCTGGGAGATTATAGAATCCAAAAACTTGAAGGACTCTACAGTTACTGTGTTGTCTAATATAATAAGAGGTAGTAGAATAAGAGGCCTCCTCCTAAAATCCACTCTTATCTCTACAGTTTTAAGGGTGTTCTGTCCTAGTTGTACTACAGTACCAGTTGTTCAACCTCCCATCTATATGCAGACTTATCACTATCTCAAATGACAACAATGACTGTGGTACCTGCAAACTCCAGTACTTCAACAGTGGGATCCTTAGAGAAAAGAGAAAGTTTTACAAATTTACAAATTTTGTAAATTTACAAGTTTTCAAAAGTTCATATTTGCTGAGATAGGCAAGACTCTGTAAGTTCCCTTCACTGGATCTACTTGAATTCTATTCACTATCAATGAAATTCAATGGAATCTGATGACATCTAAATTCTGTGCAGGATGTAGATCTTCCGAGGAGGTGATGCCTAAAATTACATGGGGTTCTAAGTGATCGTTGGAGATTGTGAAATGCTGTTGAAGATAGTACAGTTTCTTACTGCATCTTCAACAGTGAGTGTGTTCTGCTTGTGTGGTACACTTTTAATGTTCAGTGGGATGGGGTCCACAGTATTATTTGTCCATCATTGTGCTTTGAGAAATAATACCCTACCCCCTATTATGTCTGTGACTTGCTCCATCTGCCTGGACTTTCATCACATCCTGGATACTTAATGGCGGTCCTGGAATTGTTCAGGACTTTTTTCCCCATCAGGGTCTGGCCCCAGCCCCATTGTCATGATGTCAATGGACTCGACTTCACTTCTGTGAGAGGGCAGTGGGGTTGATTTTCTGTTCAGTGTCAAGACCCCGACCCACTGCGGTGGGAGTGCAGTGGGCTGGCCAATTCGGTTCTGGTCCCCCAACAGCTGTGAGAGAACTGGGGGGTGCGGGATTTTGTGGACATTCTGCCTGGACCTCTCCCTTTATGCACTTTACACCTATGCACTTTACATCTATCTTACCATCTTTCACCAAATGTTCCTCCTTTTTTTCCCATCAATTTCCACCTTTGTAACATGCTCACTTACTCACTGCTGGAACTACGGGCCCTTCAGACTGTTCCCTTGTCTTTGGGATGGCCCAAGGGGTTACCAAAAGCCTACCTTAAGGACGGATCCTTGGATCCCGAGAGGTGGCATGGTGCAACCAAAGGGCTAAATTTTAAATCTGGTTTTAAAGGATGTCTTTTAAATTTTTTATTTTGATGTTTTAATGGGATAGTGAGGGGTCTTAAGGGGTTAGGGAGGGGGGGTGGATGGGTCTTCTTCCAGCCCAGTGCATGGTGGGGGGTGGGGCAGTGGACCCCGGGTGCAGGTGGGACTGCGATTCCAGGGTGGTTGGGATTGGCAGGAGACATCGAGGCATAGGGCCATATCATGTTCTGGGAGCGCGTACTGCCATCTCTGTGTGGTGGCATGCTCTGACCCTGTGGCCTCCTCCCTAGGGGGCATGGGAACCAGGACCCCTGGGCTTAGGTTGGTGTATTTTAATGCCAGGTCCATGGCTAATAAGTCTTCCTCCTCTGTGAGATCATTGAGGAGGAGGCTGGGACCTGGCTTGTATCACCGAAACCTGGTTGGGCCCGGAGGGAGGTGTCCCTCTGGTTGATCTGTGCCCTCCAGGTTTCTGGGTTCTGCACCGGCCACGGGCCCAGGGAAGGTGTGGTGGGGTGGCCGTGGTTATTCGGGAGACCCTGTTTCCAAGGGAGGTCACAGTTCCAGAGATAGGTGGGAGTGAGACCCTCCTCTTGAGGTGGGGGCCTAACGATCAGGTGGGCTTGCTGCTCGCATACCGTTCCCCCAGCTGTGTGACAGCCCTGCCTGGCTTCATCTCTCTCGGGGTGGCGGTGGAGTTCCCGGCCTTATAGTCCTGGGGACTTCAATCTGCCCTGCCTGGGGCCGGTTTGGCCCAGGAATTCATGGCTTCTATGGAAGCCATGGGCCTGACCCAATTGATTCAAGGCCCGACTCATGAGGGGAAACACCCTTGACCTAGTTTTTGTCTCTGAACAGTGGCGTAGTGACAGAGGGCAAGCCACTTTCACGGCGTTGCCCGTTCCATGGTCTGATCACTATCTCCTATGGCTGGTCTTCCAACAGGCCCCCACTGCTGGGATGAGGAGCCACTTAGATGGTTCCGCCCCTGATGTACCCTGAGAGGTTCCAGGAGGAACTGGGGTCTTTTCCCTCTTCCCTTGCCCACAGCTCTGCCGAGGATCTGGCAGGCTTGGCAACAGGCTGCGCGGATGCCCTCGACTGGGGTTGTCCCCATGTGTCCCCTCACATGCCGTGGATCCTGGATGGCTCCTTGGTATACCGAGGAGCTCCGGGAGATGAAGCATCGTCAGAGGGGTTTAGAGAGCAGGTGGAGGTCCACCCTCCCAATCCGATCAAATCCAGCTAAGAGCCCATATTAGGACTTACCTGGTAGCTATGAGAGTGGCGAGAAGGTCTTATCTCTCCTCATAGCGTCAGATAACCGCCAGCTGCCCTGTTTGGGCTACCGCTCTCTCCTTCATATGGAGGGAGGGGCGGACCCATTGTGGGGAAGGGCTGAGGAGTTTGGTCAATATCTGTTGGATAAGATTGCTCAGATTCGGAGTGGGTTGTCCTCTGATTTGCGGTGGTCTGAGGAATGGGATACAAGCAGTCTGGCCAGTGTGATTTGGGATGAGTTCGATCCTGTTTCGAGGATGAAGTGGACAGGACTATGGGCTGAGTTCCACCACATGTTTGTTGGACCCGTGTCCCTCCTGGTTGGCTTATGCTGCCAGGGAGGCCACCTGCGGTTGGCTCCGGGCAGTTGTCAATGCTTCATTAAGAGAGGGTGTTTTTCCGCTTGAAGGAGGCGGTGGTGAGACCCCTCCTGAAGAAGCCTGCCCTGGACCCGACTGTGTTAGACAACTTTTGTCCAGTCTCCAACCTTCGCTTTTGGCAAGGTTGTTGAGAGTGTGGTGGCTCAGCAGTTTCCACTTTTCCTGGACGAAGCGGACTACCTGGATCCATATCAATCGGGCTTCCGACCTGGTTACAGCACGGAGATGGCATTGGTCACGCTGATGGATGATCTCTGGAGGGCTCAGAACAGGGGTTTTTCCTCTGTCCTGGTCCTATTAGACCTCTCAGCGGCTTTCAATACCATCGACCATGGTATCCTTTTGCAACACCTCTGGGGGTTGGGAGTGGGGGTCACTGTTCTTCAGTGGTTCACCTCCTACCTCTGGGCGCAATCGGTGTTGGTGGGGGAATCAAGATCGACCCCGAGGGTGCTCTCTTGTGGGGTCCCTCAGGGGTCGGTCCTCTCCCCTCTTCTATTTAACATCTACATGAAGCCGCTGGGTGAGATCATCCGTGGTTTTGGGCTGAGATTCCATCAGTATGCAGATGACACCCAGCTGTACATCTCCACCCCAAACCAGATCAGTGATGCCCTCTCCCTGATGACCCGGTGTTTGGATGCGGTATGGATTTGGATGAGCGGGAACATGCTTCGACTCAACCCGGCCAAGACTGAGTGGCTGTGCATACCGGCATCTCGGCCCAGTCAGGAATATCCATCTTTGGCCATAGGGGGAGAGGTGTTGCCCCCTGTGGATAGGGCAGAACCTGGGGGTCCTCCTGGATGTATGGCTCGGTTGGAGGAGCAGGTGGGGGCCGTTGCCAGGGGGGCCTTTGCCCAGCTCCACCTTGTTCGTCAGCTTCACCCATTTCTGGACCGAGATGCCCTGCGCACAGTCACTCACGCCCTTGTTACCTCTAGACTTGACTACTGCAATGCTCTCTATTTAGGACTGCCCTTGCATACCATCCGGAGATTGCAGCTGGTGCAGAATGCGGTGGTGCGGGTGGTGATGGGAGTTTCCTGATTCTCCCATGTTACCCCCCTCCTGCGCTGCCTGCATTGTTTGCCGGTTGCACTCCGGGTGAGATTCAAGGTTCTGGTTTTAACATACAAGGTCCCTCACGACATGGGTCCTCAATATTTAAGGGAGCGTCTTCTGCCGATATCAAGTGCCAGCCGCCCTGTGCGAGCACATAGGCAAGGACTCCTCGGGGTCCCATCGGCAGGCCAATTTTGGCTGGTGGTGCCCCGGCAACGAGCCTATTCTGTCGCTGCCCCTGACCTCTGGAACCAACTGCCCCTGGGGCTCCGTCTGGCCCGTGACCTCCGCACCTTCCACCATGATCTGAAGACCTGGTTGTTCAACCAATCCGGGCTGTGACCCCTCCTTGGAGGGGGGAATGGGTTACTTAATTATTTTAACCACTGTAAATTTTAGTTTTTGTAATTTTGGGCTTGTGGAATTAGTTTAATCTCTTTTTAAGTATTTATTGTTGCTGTTTTTATTTGTGCTGCCCCGGAGATGGGGCAGCATACAAGTCCAATAAATAAATAAATAAATAAATAAATAAATAAATAAATAGCTCAGAAAATTCCTTGAGGATCAATGAAGCTTTACTATAGGCACAGTTTAGTAGCAGAAGCAAGTTTGTTGTTTCTTTAGAATCAGAGAAGTAGAAATACCACAGGGCCTTTTTAACATCAACTGGCCTAAGCACTGGGTATTCCCTGGCTACCTATGTTATGTGAATTATTAGCAGATTGGAAGTGACATCAATTAGTTATGTGGAGCTGACATTCTGATGGAAAATAAAAATGAGGTACTGTACATACAAATCTCAAATTCATGTCTACATTGCCTAGGGATTTTCTTTCCCCTTTTCTTCCCATAATATCAATTATCGGTTTATAATATAGTATTGTTGACTTAACAATGATATATTTCCAGCTGAAGGCAGAAATGCATTTTGCATTAATAAACTGTTTTGAAATGTGTTTAAGGACCATTTTATTATAGGCAGACAAAAAGGCTGCTACAAACTAAATTCAGCCAGCTCTCAATCACTCCTACCTGTGGCCTGTTGGTGGTGGTGAGAATTTATCAGTATGGCAGGAAATATTATAGATGTGATAGACAGCTATTACTTCTTCTCAGACAGAAGTCCCTGTACCTTCTATTCTCATTGCCATGGGAAAAATTCGCTTGGTATTTTCTTTCTGGCAACTGTGCGGCTGTTCATAATTTGATGGAAAATTGATTAATCACACATTTAACTCAATGCAAGATCTTCTGCACTGTAATAAATTATGGCCATTAATCAATAAGTACAAAGTAATTCCAGCAGTCTGGAGACATGCTGGTTTCTAATAGAAAAGCTTGCGCTCTGGCCTTCCTGCCAGTGACCACTTCATCTGAGGTATTTTGCACCTGCCTCAATCCAATTAGATGACATAATTAATGAATTTCAATGCACTTGATAATCCGTTATACAAAAGAAAGAATGTTTTGGCATATCCATTAAGTTCTGATGTACAGCCCTTTACACACTGAGAAATAGACAGAGAGAGAGATGATTCAGGCCAGACCTGAGAGTGCAGTTGAAATCTTATTGGTCAGTTGTGTATAGTGCATGTAACTTGTGAGTAAATAGTCATATCAGGAGAAAAAAGCCAAAAATAAATAGATCTCCTACTTGGCTAGGAAATGAGTAGAAACTGTACATACACATACACTGAGACATTCAGGCCATCTTGCTCCTTTCACGATAAATTAAATGGTGTGATTAGAATAAGTAGCCAGGAAGTATTCTTTTCCAGCCAACCTAATCAATGTTTTCTTGGTTAGTATCAGTTACAGCTTTGCATATCATAGTACTTTTGCACCTGTTCTTTGGAACCAACAAATAGACACCCTATCACTTTTATAACAAGCAAAAAGTAGACACAGATTACAAAAAAAGAAAAGAATGGGCAATTATATCACTAAGAGATGAAGGGAAAAGATTTTGTTTAAGGACCTTGGAAAAACAATTAGCTGAGGATTAGAGAACTAAAAGGCCTTTCCAAACTGTACCTGGAAAATACCTCACCCACTTAATGCCTTCTAAGCTGTCATTGTGCTTGAACTTCAGTCCCAATGATTAATGAAAAGCTGGAGGGCACAGCTAGCAGCTAAAGTCTCAATTATGAAAAAGCAGTAACTAGTTTAATGTGCTGATGCCTTTATACTTAAAGTGACAGCTGTGAAAAATGACAATATTTCCAATCATGCTTTAATAATTTATCATTCATTTATTGGCATCCTCATCACATCTTAGTCCTGCTTCTGGGCTTCATGTTTTTGTTTTGTTTTGTTTTTGGTCCTTTGAAGTCTATGGTGGCTCAACAGAGGGAAAAGAAAATTGGTTTCAAGTTTAGGAAGTTACTTCCTTTTGACAAAATCTAAATCTGTTTCAGCTGCAGGAACATTTTTAGACTCTGCTCACTACTTGTATACTAACTAATGTGGCCCAAAGAAATTACCACTTCTACTGAACCACCATAACTAGGCAGATACTTCATAGTATCTTCATATTACAATATCCATCAGTAAGCTCTCCATCAGATTATCTTTAGCTTGTACATAGGTCTCACCATGTCTGACCATTTGGCATTGCAATTTTCTAGGAAAGTCATGCTTCACCTGCATTATCATTGTGGCATTTTAGGCATTAGGCCAAGTCATGCTAAAGGCTATATTTTACAGAAATTGAATAATTTTTTTATTCATCTTAACTGTTGCTTGTTTGTTTTGTGTTCTTTGTTTTGGTGTTGCTTGTTTGTTTGGTGTTACTTTGGAAGTTGTTTTCACTTTTTTCACCATCACAGTTAATATCAGTTTCTCCTGGGAGGAATCACAGACAGTGTTTCAACAATCTGGCTCTCAGATAAATTATTTTATCCTACTATGTTTTCAGGAATGAGCAAAGCTGTTAGAATTCCAGTAACTGACAAGTATTAAACATGAGCCCTATTTATAGTACAGGCCAGTTCAATTATTGTGTCTTTTTGTCCCATTCATCTGGTGAAACTGGTTGGAGGCTTCACACTTTTGGACAGAGCTGAATAGTTATCACATATCCCTTGTTATTATAATTAATAAGAACTAGGTTTCATTGTCTCATTAAATATTAAAGTTTGCCAACAATTTCTGAAGAATCTCTGGAAGCTGCACTCAAAACATTGAGAAAGTAGTTCCTGAAGCTTTTCAGCTCTGGAGCAACTGCAACATTACAAGTTTTTCTTAATCGCACCACTAGACAAAACTTTTAGCCATATTGATAACCTGCCCATGAACTTCCCTTGCAAATGTGTCAATTTGATGGATCTGAGCTCTGCTACTAGTACTGTTAATTCCCAGCTTCATATCTATTTTATAGATTTTGAAATTCTATAAATGAATTGTTTTTTTAATTCAAACCAGGTTGCAAAATACCATTAATTTTCAAAAAATAATGTTGGCTTCTTTACTCAGCAGTTACACTGAGTTGTTTCATTTTGGAGTGTTATTTGGAGATGGACAAGGGATTTTCTAACTGAAAAAAAATGCTGTACCATTTGACACATCATTTCAAATTATGCCATTATCTAGAATTATTTATTTATAAACCGCCTTTTTGCCCAAGGCAATTGGTGCAACATTAAAAAACAATGCAATTTAGTTAAGCAATCAACCTATTAAAATCCAATAAAATTTTATATCCTAATCAATTTTAAAAATGAAACAAAGCATAGAAACTATAAAGGCACTGAGGGAAAAATAGTACGTTTGTGTTCCTTCATATCAAGCTTTCTTCGTCATAGGTAGAATAGGGATGTACATGGGTCTTTGCAGGACAGAACCAAGAAGGCAAATAACATCAGGATGCAAACAAACGAGTTACCTGTGTAAAATATAATGATGCAGTTATGTAATTGTATGATGATGAAATGATGCAGAAAACATTTTGACATCATTATTACAGATGCAGGCATGCACAGAAATAAATGCTACAAAAGGTGATGACTTTGGTTAGTGGATAAGGTACTGACCTAGAATCCAGAAGACTGTGAATTTTAGGCCTCCCTTGGACATGAAAACTGACTGGGTGACTTTGGGCTAGTTACTCGCACTCAGCCCAAGAATGTGTAGGTTTGTAGTTATGAAGAAAATAGAAAGCAAGACATCAGGTATAAAGGTTGGAGAAAGGTATAAATGTTGGAATATAATAATGACTTTGCTCAGTCTATATTATGTTGAGGTAGACAATATATTGGAATGTAGTAGCTTGAACCAGAATAGATGATGATGGAAAACTGATCAGAACTAAACTAAACTAAACTAAACTAAACTAAACTAAACTAAACTAAACTAAACTAAACTAAACTAAACAAACTAAACTACACTACACTAAACTAAACTAAACTAAACTAAACTAAACTAAACTAAGAGTAATTTTCCCTGAAGTTCTAAATTGCCTCTTTTTTCAGGAGAGTGCAGTTTATGGGGAACATATCTGGTTTGAAACCAATTTCCCTGGGGACTTCTACTGTGTAGGAAACAAAACTATGTGTCAAAAATTCTGGTAAGATTTAAGAAATTGCCACTGTTTTTTTAAAATTAAAGACAGGTATACATTGAACTTTATTTTGTTCTCTAAATTAAAGTAATGAAGTAATGAACCTAGTATTTATTTGTCCAGTTGTTCTCTATACAACAATCTTGTGAAGTAGATCATGTGAAGAACCCTGATTGCTTCAAAATCATAGTGAACTTATATCCCTGAAAGTGGATTGAACTTGGTATTCCTGTTCATAGCCTAAGACTTTAAATGCGACACTATGCTGTCCTACACTTGTAGCAGAGGTGGTATTCAGCAGGTTCTGACCAGTTCTGGAGAATCGGTAGCGCAAATTTTAAGTAGTTCAGAGAACCAGCAAATACCACCTCTGACTGCAGATTTTACAGTATTCTTCCCCTGCCACACCCACCAAGCCACACCCACAGAACCGGTAGTAAAAACATTTGAATCCCACCACTGACTTGTAGATTAATTCTTCAAACAACAAAGCTGGTTCTTCTGGCTCACAAGAGACAATAAACATTATTTATTTTTAATTTAGTGAAGAAAAACTTCTAGTGTTTGAAAAAAATGTTTCTAATATTTTTTCCTTGTGTGTCATTGAATTAGATGGTAAAACAATTGTTTTCATATTTTTTTAAAGAAAAGAACATGATTTAAGGAAATACTTACTGTACTTAATTTAATTATAAAGTAGTCAAAGATGGAAATGAATATCTTCTCTTTCATTATATGTGGCTTTTCCTGGTTCCCAAGAAGACTTCATGAGAAACTTCTTCTTAGAAGTTAAAAAAAATAGTCAGAAAGAATGACAACCAGCAAGACAACAGAGTGATGGATATATGTATGATAGAACAGCAGAATTAAAACCATATGCCATTTTTCAATGATAAACTCACACTGCTGAAGAAAAGTCTTGCAAGGAGAATTTGGAGGAACTGGGTGTGTTTGACCTTGAGAAAGAAAATGAGTTTTCTTTATTGCTAAAGGACCTGAAGACATATAATTTACTAATCCTAATTTATAAGAAAACAGCTTCCAGGAAATTTTTCCTCATGTTAACAGAAATTTAGTGATGGACTCATTTAGTTATATTAATAAAGAATCTGGATAGACATTCATTGGGAATACTCTTGCTCTAAATTTCTGTATTTGCTAAGACTTTCAATTCTGAGACGTTGTCTATTTGGTTGTACTTTTCCACCCATTTTTCTAGGTCTTCTATCTGATGATATGGTTGGATTCTTCCAATTTTCTGACTCTATGAATAAACACAGATAAGAAAAACAGAGGGCACGTGGCCCTTAGTTTTTCTGTTGGCCATGATTCCAAAGATTCTCATTATTCTCTTGCTGCCCTGCTGATAGACCATTAGGTAAGAGAAAGCAAAAAGAATGATGTTTGCTCCTACTAATAAGTATGGAAAAAAGAGAAGACTGGACAAGGATGCTAATAGGTATTGGTAATGGAGAATTTTAAATGTTCTCCTCTTTAGAAATCCTTTATCAAATTGGATGTGTCACCAGGGTATGTTTTTTTTACAGTTTTTCAAATCCTAAAAAGCTTTCCATATTTGCTGTAAATGAAGAAACTTGAGCCTGCTATACATCATAAGTAAACAAATCAGTAGACAGAATGAAATTTCTTTTGCTTCTATATAGAGTCTATAGTATGAATATAGGTAACCATATGCTATTTGACCTGAGCCCTGAATCTATATGCTCTTTGACAAAATATGCATTTATATGAATTGCTGTGATTAACACACTTTGTATTATATTTTTTTGGAATAGCAAGAATATGCAAATTATGACAGGCTTAATTTATTAGTATCACTTTTTGTTGGAAATTATTGCATTTTAGAATTATTGCATTTTGCTTTAAAGCTGATTTAATATTGAAGCCTTTCAACAATAACTAGAAGAAGAAAACACAGATGGCTATTGAAAGACAAAAAATGGAGGAAAAAAGGTAATCTGTTTGGGAATGAATCTTTATTGGATAAAGAATTTTCCTCATAAATTTAGTATTTATAGGTAAGTGCAGTGCAAATAAAAGTTAGCTTTACTAGCCTTTTGAAGCATAAAAGTTTGCAACTTGGGGGTCCTTCTGGATCCACAGCTACAATTTGACCACCACCTTACGGCTGTGACCAGAGGGACCTTTGCACAGGTTCGCCTGTTGCTCCAGTTGCAACCTTTCCTGGACCGAGGGGCTCTACACACGGTCGTTCATGCCCTTATCACCTCTTGATTGGATGACTGCAATGTGCTCTACATGGGGCTGCCCCTGAAGAGCATTCGGAGACTTCAACTGGTGCAAAATGCGGCCGCGTGAGTGATTATGGGTGCGCCTAAGCGCTCCCATATAACACCTATCCTCCGCGAGCTGCATTGGTTACTGGTGGTCTTCCGGATGCAATTCAAGGTACTAGTAACAACTTTTAAAGCCCTTCATGGCTTAGGAGCGGGATACCTTCGAGACCGCCTACTGCTACCTTATGCCTCCCAGCGCCCGGTTAGATCCCACAGGGAGGGTTGCTCCAGATACTGTCGGCCAGAAAATGTCGGCTGGCGGGCCCGAGGGCTAGGGCCTTCTCTGTGGTGCCACCGTCCCTCTGGAATATGATCCCCGTGGAGATTAGAACCATCCCCAATCTACCTACCTTCCGCAAAGCCGTTAAGACCTGGCTTTGTCAGAAGGCATGGAATTGAGACCTCTGTTTTTCCCTCTTGTATGTTTGGATGATATGAATGTGATTTTTGGTTTTTACATTGTATAGGCTATGTTTTTTAAATTTTATTGTACGCCGCCTCGAGTTCCCCTGATGAGGGAAGAGAGGCAGGATATAAATCTAATAAATAAATAAGTAAATAAAATATAACATATAAATTAGTTCATTACATAGGTTTATACCTTGCATGTGCTCTGGGATTCCTACTTACTTATTTAATTTACAACTTTATATATTAATTCAATTGATAAGACTGGTTGCTAGATACAATTTCCAGCACTTCCTATTTAGAACTGGGAGTTTAAAAAGGTTAAAATGTTAGTATTCTGACCGCCAGCTTCCAGAAAACATTCTTAGTGAGAAAGATTATATTCCTTAGTAAGTGCCTATTCATGAGGAAACCTGTTCCTTGAACTTGTACTTTCGCATCTGGTGTATGTTGCTTAGGACCTGTAGGAGTTAATTTAATTTGTGCCCAAAGTTGTTGGTGTCAGAAAAAAAATAAACCTGTTTCAAACTGTATTCATGATTCAACTTTATCCTTTTATGATTTCCTTATCAGGCGAAGCATGACAAGTATATAGAAAGCTGCTTATTATTTATACTCAATAATATGGACCTTTAATCTTTCAGGGGCTATTCTGAAAAGCAATGTCAGTTACACAGTTCTTTAATATTCATGTGCGTAACCTTTTTAGAAGTGCCATTTACTTTTCTTCAGAGCAATCCAGGTCTTTCATGTTCACTCCTTTCTTCTGTTAAGCAAGATAAGAACAATGCTTTATTCTGTGAACAATGTCCAAAAGAGAGAAGCTTTGTTTTTTCCTCCTACTGCTTCAGCACAACATTTATAGGTTTCACTGAATTAATGCTACCTTAATCCAAATGTTATTTGTAGAATGAGCATTAGGTATCTTATTGGTGTCATTAAATATACAGAGGTCTGGAGAGGCTGTAAATCCATTCTAATAAGCTCTTTGATAGTGTTAAAAAAGGGCTCTCACCAAATTCCTACCCATTGAAAAGTAGATAGAAAAAAAAGTGTGACATCAGATTTAAGCATCAAGTAATGGCTGGTCTCAGTTGATGTGATACTGTTTATGGCAAGTTACTGCTGCATATTTTCCTTTGTGCTATAATTTTCACAACAGCCTCAAATGGCATGTAAAGGAGGCTTTGGAGCAGTAGCAAGTCTATAAATGTGCCCCAAACTGTTATGCAGGGGTTAATGGTAAAATTATGCAGAGATACAGAAAACTCATCTACAGGTACACCTCAACTTACGACCACAATTGAGCCCAATTTTACAACCTTTCTTGCTACTGTTGTTAAGTGAATCACTGCAGTTGTTAATAACATGTTGTTAAGTAAATCTGGCTTTCCCATTGACTTTACTTGTCAGAAGGTCACCAAAGGTGATCACATGACCCCAGAACACTGCAACTGAGTCAGTTGCCAAGCATCTGAATTTTGATCACATGATCATAGTGAATGCTCCAATGATTGTAAATGAAAACAGTCATAAATTCCTTTTTTTAATGCCATTGTAAGTTCAGTCACTAAATGAACTGTTGTAAGACAAGGGCTACCTGTGTTCCCCATTCTGAAGCCTCCCTGAGTGCCTAGGTTCTGTTTCATATTAGATACATTAGATCTTGCATTCATCTAAACAAAGGACCCTTAATATAATTTTAATTGAATTGGCATCCTTCAGTCTCAAGAAACTATGGTATCATGCTTGAAACCGGTAACTGCCACTTCCCATGTTGTTTCAATGCTGTATGCATTGAAGAGTGCCCTCTCCAGAGCATGAGGCCTGGGTAATTTAATATGGAAGATAAACTGTTACCCAAGCAGCAGATCCCCCTCTCCATGTCACTGAAATAATCCAATGGGGTGGCAGAGCTGACATGATTAGTTTCAGCTGTGTTGCAGGAGTTACCACAAAATGATTGTACACAGTCACAAACTGCTTCCGGGACTCTGGCTCTAGATTTTGCCTCGAGGTTGACTCCTGAAGCCTTTTCCAATAATAGATATAGCCACAAGATAGTGGAGGTTTGAAATCAAGAGTTTCTCTTCTCCTACCTAGAAGATGGCTCTACCGTTTTATTTGGTGTTGGGGCATAAAGCCCTCTTCCACCTTCAAAACTGTTGACCATCTTCTCCTGTAACTCTGGAAAGGGGCCCTTATAAGGTGCTACCAGCATGGCCAGCTTGACCAAGTTATTTTAAAGAGGTATTCATCCTCCAGCACTCCTCCACACTCCAGGATCCCAGTTCGGCTCCATTTTCAGTGACCATTATCTTCCAACTGTCACTGTCCGACCATTCCGCTCTACCAGCTCTTGGCTCTTAGTTTCTTCACCTCTCTGTTTCTTCAACAAATTCCAGTTAGTTAATCAAGCTTGTCTCTTTCTTGCCTTTCCCTCTACACACTCTTCCACTTCCACATACCAATCTCTATAATCCAAATTCTTCAGAAATATAATTTTAGGAATCCTTATAATACAGGGGTCTTCAAATTTGACAGCTATAAGACATGTGAGAATTCCTCCTCCAGTCATGTTAGCTCAGGAATTCTGGGAGTTGAAGTCCACAAGTCTTAAACTTGCCAAGTTTGAAGACCCTTGTTATAATATAATAGGCTTCTAACCAGGTTCAACTGGACTGAATTCCTGCTCAACAGGAAGAAATCTTAAGAAGAAATCTGTGTGCCTGAGGACACTGAAGGCAGAATTTCTATGACCCTTTACAGAGATGGAGAGACATCTCTTACTTGTACCATTTGTGGCCCCCAAAAGCCTGTTTTATGTCCCTCACAGTCTTCTTTGCCACAAAGAAATAATCAGGATAGTTCATGCTATTTTTAGGCTAAAATATGTATGAAAATACTCTAAAATATGCTTTTAATCTTCTTTAGGAAATAAAGAAAAATGCCTCAAAGAAAGAGGAAAATTGATCTAAAAAAATCAAGTTCCAGCTACATAACTTATAAAACTACAGAACCACTAAATTGGCCACTCACTACTTCTAAGAATTAGTTTTAGCTTTTTCTCTGGTAATATCACGCTACTAACTAGAGCATACAAAACATTTGCTAGACCAATACTTGAATACAGCTCATCAATTTCGGAACCCACATTACGTATCTGATACTAACACAGTTGAGAAGGTCCAGAAATATTTCACAAGAAGAGTTCTCCACTCCTCTACTCATTGCAGAATACCTTATGCCACCAGATTTGAAATTCTAGACCTAGAAAACTAGAACTATGCCGCCTTCAGTCTGATCTAAGTATAGTATATAAAATCATACATTGCAATGTCCTACCTGTCAATGAATACTTCAGCTTCAGCCATAACAATACAAGAGCTCACAATAGATATAAACTCATGATTAACCGCACCAAACTTGATTGCAGGAAATACGACTTCAGCAACAGAGTGGTCAATGTCTGGAATACTCTACCTGACTCTGTGGTTTCTTCCCCTAACCCCAAAAACTTTAACCTTAGACTGTCTACTATTGACTTCACGCCTTTCCTAAGAGGTCTGTAGGGGACGTGCAAAAGTGCACTAACGTGCCTACCATCCCTGTCCTATTGTTTCTTTTATTTTTCTTATATGCATCCATGTATTCATAACTATGTTTATACTTATACCTATTATCTTGTAAGCAATTGACAAATCAAATTAAATCAAATAAATAAAATAAAAATAGTTCTCATGAACATGCCTACACATTTCTCCATTTCTCAAATGGAGAAAAGCAAATACAATTTTAAGAATCACAAGAGGCTGATTAAAAATCAGGGTATTACTCAATACCTTGTATGATCAAATTATCACCAGGGGCCTCACTTTTGTTTGTTATAGAGCACTTAGTTTTGTTTTGTTTTTTTTTAAAAAAAACTGTAATAGAGATGCCGTTGGTTAAACCTGAGCAAATACGCATGGAAAGCATATATTCTGCCATTACATAGGTATGACCTGTGTCACCAATTTTGTTATTAAACTATTTTAAGCATAAATACACAATCTCTACAGGCACATGTATCCATGTGACATAAGGACTGTCATATAAGGTAGTTACATATAAAAAGCCAAAAGAGGCTTGGACATGTATATTAAAATTTATAGATGCAAATTGTGAAATGATATAACAGCAATACAATACATCTTATCAAAGTGGAAATGACAGGGATCAGTTGATTTGTTCATCTGCTTAGTTATTGTTTACAGTGTTAGTTATTGATGGGAACCTTAAAGGTTGCTTTCACATTTTTTATAAGTGAAACTGATTGGATAGGACTTCAGCTACAGAACACCTTCAAATAAAGGTGAAATGAAGCAGCTGCTTCGACTGATGGATTGGTTGGCAAAAATTGTAGCCCATCTGCTACAACTTTCTACTTGCTTTCAGAGCAATCATGTCATTGTGCATGCAAAATATGGTTCTCTGTGGCAGAATGCCAATCAAACAACTGCCTTATGGGTGTTACTCTGAAGGGTTCTTCAAAGCGATATGTTCTGCAATGAGCAGAGTATTCCTTACAGCAATATCTCTTAAGGTAACCAAATGGTACATAGAAAATATACATAGGAAAGAGTAAAGAGGACAATGGGTCAGTGGAGGTAACACATCAACTTCTTGCTTCAAGTGAATCTTCTTGACCTATTGCTGGAATTTTCACTTCCCACACATGTCCCCAGACATTTTAATTTGGCATCATTAATATTTACAGTCAATAGGTGGCAGCACAGAGATGGAGAGAATTCCAACTCTTTTCTGCCATCTGGAGAGCATACCTCAGATTTGAAGCCCAGATTTTGGTAGCCCTACCATTAGCTGAGATGCAAGCTAGTTGCTTTACTGTGCCCATGTTGTCTTAATTCTTATGAGAGTTCACAAAAGATTTGTCCTGTGAGATGCCACAGTGGTAGACATGTTTTGTGTGTTGGTCTAAAGACTAGTGCTCTTAAGGAATATTAAAATGTGAAAACATTAATAACTGAAAACATTGTCTTCTTTACACTCTAATCCTGAGCTGATTTTCTTATGAAAAATATACAAGGTAATAATCAAATTTTGTTGTGAAGCCTGCTTGACATTTGCAACTATGCAAAATCGCTTTATTTCATTCTTTATTGAAATCAAAGAAATTAAACTGACAATTTATTTTCCATTTCATTCCTGAATCCTGTAAAATGTTTAAATTTTCACTGAAAACAAAATGGTTCCAAATATGGTAATAAAGGGAGACTTGTAATAACACTAGGCTATAATGGCCTGTAAAACAAGACATTCAGATTTAGAGAGCTCTGTTAACAGTTAAGCTTCCACTGACCACCTGCAGAGGATTGCAGGAAAAGCTGCCTTTTGATCTTCTTTGTGAAAGGACCTTAAAGGGTGGGAAAAAAATAGAAGGGAAAATAAATGTGGATGAACCTTAAAAGATATTTGGTGGAAATATTCTGTTTGGAACAATTTAGTCCTTTGAACAAGAAAAATACTATGTACAACATTAAATCTATGGCTAGGAAAAGGGAGTAACATCTGTGTTTAGGTCAAGCAGGATCAACATACATTTCATATAACTGTTAACTTCTCTTACAGGTCATTGCCTTTCTGCTAGACTCATTTGTTTAAAAAAATAGTCTATACTGTTAAAGAAGGTCAATAAAGATGCATCATTTTGACCTGAATAAAAAAAAATGATAAGCTTCATTATTCTGCTACAAATAGAAAAATCAACTTCTGCAGTAGGCTAAACTAATTTAGATCCATGTGCTAACTTCTATCCCATTTTACTTTAGAGATTTATGTAAATCGCTTTAGGGTTTCACATTTAACTATACAAGAACCTTAGAAATCATAAAACATTTACAAGTTAATATTTTTTTAGAGAACATCTATTTGAAAAAATAAACTTACCGCAACCTTAGAAACTACAGTCGCTGCATCTCTATAACGGCAGAAGAAAGAAAGAAAGAAAGAAAGAAAGAAAGAAAGAAAGAAAGAAAGAAAGAGAAAAATCTTTGAATATTACACACACACACACACAGGGATAAACATAAACATAAAAAATGAACAGGGAAAAAGACAAAAGGAAGAATTTTACTAGCATACCTAAAAAGTATACTTAGGGTTGAAAGTATAATATTTTTTATTGCAAGCAGCAGATTAAACCCTATGTCAGCCCTGGAGTGCTGAATTGGGATGGAGAGTTAGGTTGGAATGCTGACACCCTATTTAACTATGTGTAACATCTGATTTACATGTTCCCTTTAAGAGTGACTAAACTACAATAGTTTATGAAATATTGTACAATTGACACAGAGGAATTAAAATGTGAGCAGTTTGGAGCAACAAGTATGTATCTGATTAATAGGTTTTGTCTTTCACTATGTAAAATGCTACACCATTGATAATTAAAATTGTAGAAGGCCTATGAGTGACAATACAAAAATAAAACGTTCATTTTTGAAATAAATAGAAAGTTTTTTTCCTAGGAGATTGATGGGAATAATAATTAGATTGTTTACATCAGCTGAGTATTTCAGTTGATTGTTGGTTAGAAATACCAATATTTGATTTAAGGGAATATATTGGATCTTTATGGTTGAGATAACATTAAACTCCTAGCCTAAATTCTGTTTTTCCTGTTTTAACAAAACTTCCCATAATAGTAGTATATTCACTTTATAAGATATATTGTAGTGTAAAATATACAAAAGAAAATGCTAAAGAAGCTGTACTTTTCTTGGAATTTCCACACAGCCATTTTCTTGACTGTGTGAATGCCAGACGGGTAGTCAGTTTCAGCCTTTCCTATAAAGCTTTCTATACATATTGTCAACTTTATGTGCAAAGAAGAGATAGGTACTCATGGGAAAAGATATCAACATTTCAGCCATGTATAAGAATATTCACTCAAGTGGTGAAGCAAAGATGGATTCACTTCAGACAAAGCCTAAGCCTCAAGCAAACACAGATCCAAGTTGAGGCAGAATCCAAATAATTGCATACCAAATTGGAAGACAAATATTTGATATGGATATAAGAAGTTCTACAGCCACTTTTTCAAGGAAGGAGACAGTAGATTATTTTGGCAGGGAAAGTGTGGGCCACAGCAAGAGATACAAGAAGTCATATGCATGTGTAGAAAAAATATATAGATTTTTTAAAAAAAAGTTATTTCATTTAAAAAAATATTATGGGGAAGGGCTACTATAGTTTTGTGGTTTTTCTACCAGAAAATGGTAAGAAGCTTCTGATATTTGGCTGTTGGAGCCAGTGGGAGCTCCAAGAGCAATATAAAAGGATCTTCAGCCAGCCTGGATATTTATTTGCCTAGTCCAGTCTTGTTATATAAGACATGGTTGTTCAAGTTCCTCTTGTATGACATAAGGCATTACTAACTGACCTTGGCTAAGCTCAAAAAGCTAAACTGAATTTTGTTAGTGCTTGGATAAAACTACCAGGAAATCTCAGCATTGTAGGCTAAACTGGAAAGCAGGTTTCCACTTCCCCCCAACATCAAATGGCAAATAACTTTCTAGGAAAGCTACATAGATGTGGTCATGAGATTACCAAGACTTAAGCTTCATTCAGGGGACACTGTGTTTATTGTTAAAACAATAATAGAAAAAGCAAGAACTCTCACCTACAACAAACAATAAGTAAATATATTCACCTGTATACAAGGCAAAACAGGGAGGCAGTGATATTCTGCTGCTGCATTTAATTATAACATTCCCCTTTTGCTGATGGATAAAATGTAGTAAATATTGCAGTGAATACCCAAAAGGAAGTTTGCACTTAACAGTATTTATGAGAATATCTCTCTGAAAAATAAAACCCTTGGAGAAATTGTAATACAATAAGAGATGAAAACAATTCTTACATTCTCCAAAATGTCAAGACAATTCTATATTCTGGTTTCTAGGAGGTCCTAATGGCAGCATCCTTGGAACAGCTGTTTCCATTTGAAATGGAGCTTGGCTCTGAATGCTTTTTCTTCTAAAGGTTGTCAGCTCCTTGGGTTATCAGCTCTATTGGTGGGACAATGGGCAGCATCAGAAAGGGAAGAAAACAGGACAAGAGACAAAGATGTACAAATTTGGAAGTAGTAGATGGCAGGGTTTCCAACTTTGCAGCCTAAGTCATTTTTTCTTTCTTTTGATCTCTCTCTCTCTCTTATTCTGTGGGATCCCATTCTCTCAGATCATATGAAATCACACTCAGACTAGCCCAGCAAGCATACATTTCCCATCCCATTTCAAAATCAAAGGTCTTAGTCTCTACAAAGTCTAGTTGAAGACCTGAGATCCTATTTGAAATGGCTTGCTTATAACTGTACAATTGCCAGCTTAATCATCACTGTTATTTTAGTCATTCTGCTCCCAATCAGCTTGCAAAATTCCTGAAAATTTAACCATTGGTTCTTATGACCTGGCTCCAGCACACTTCTGCTCTTACCCATAACCTAATGATGAGGAAAGAGATTAAAGACAAAGGAGAGTATTCATAGGAATGCCAATTGATTCATTATAATTAAAATTATATTTAATCAATAATTTTCCTGGCCATCACTGTCATATCACTTGATCAAATATCAGTCAACAGGACCTCAGCCTGATAAACTTATTAGAGACCCTGGCAGGACACCAAAACTGACTGATTGCATTGCAAAGTTCTCAAAAGCTCTAATGGGAAGCCAAGGAACTTTATACAAGATTAGGCCATTTGTTCTTCTAGCCCAAGGATCTTCAAACTTGGCAAGTTTAAGACTTGTGGACTTCAACTCCCAGAATTCCTGAGCTAACATGACTGGAGGAGGAATTCTAGGAGTTGAAGTCCACAAGTTTTAAAGTTGTCAAGTTTGAAGACCCTAGTTCTAGCCCAACATTGTTTATATCAAGTTGAAATAGTTCTTCAGACTTCCAGAGCAAAGCCTTACCCATCTTCAACTCTGTGATTTTTTAAACTATAGATGCTTGATATTGGACTTAGTACTTTTTACTTTTCAAGCATATACTATTAACCTACAACCCATTGCTTTACAAAGTTTACTACTTATTTATAACACTCATTTCTAAATTGTGCAAAGTGAATTAAAAAAAAAGATTTTTCATGAGCTGAAAGCAATTTCCCTGTCTGAATTTCTGCACTGGATTTGTACAACAGGTATGATCATATTATTACATATGGATTGCTTGAGCTGTACAATTGAAGCTTGGCTTGGTTCATTCTTAGTTTGGAAAAGACAGTCTTGAAGTTTATATGTTATATTCTCAAATAATAGTTTCTATAGCTACTCTCTAGCTCCTGTGGGTTTTTTTTTTAATTTTAGGTTTCTTTTTCAAATTCTCTAATTTTCTGTGTTGTTTATGGTGAATGATAAACAAACCTAGCAGATTTGCGCTTCCTCTCCTACCCAGGGCTCCACACCCCAGTTTTTGTTCTCTGACAAATCATAAAGATTTTTTCCTTCTTTTTCTTCATTGTTATGGACATGAAGAAGAGAGAATTCTGCCTATCCTTTGGGGGAAACTCAGAGAAATCAACTGTCTCATTTCTCTGTCCACAGATTTGACAGAGATTTTTGAAAAACCATTTATAGCCAGACACTGAAGGCTTGTCTCTCAAAATACTTTTCTGTTCTTTCTTCCTATCCTAAGAAATCTCCAAAAAGTGGGAGGGGAAAAAAAGCAAACTGGCAGGGCCACACAAACTTCAAAATCATCAAACTTGCATTTTAGACTAAAGTTGCTAAGCCCTTGAGCAAACAATTATCTGCTTCTGTTTCATTCTACCTGCTTAATAAACAATCCAATGGGTCATACATTCTAAGATTTCACAGGCTCTCATCAGGCCAACATAAGAATATGTACAGATTTTTTAAATAAAAAAGTTAATTTACAGAATTATATGCTTCTGCAAATTCCCTGAGGATGAAGAAATGTCCAGGCACTCAACCATTTGAATTGGCCATTATAGGGAATTAAAACTCAATCTGACTTTACTGATGGGGTTCTTTCTATTTCAAGTCTAAAGAATCTCATTCCAATAAGTTTTCAGAAATAATACATTAAACTCATGAGTACTTGTACTTACTGCATAGAAGAACTTGTTCCATGAACCAATCAACTGAATATTGTGTCTTTGTGTGTGTGTGTGCATGCATGTGTATCTGAATATGTATGTGTATAGATATATATATGTATATGTATATATATTTACATAGCAATGTGAATGGGAAAATAAATTCTGTAGGGACTATTGTTGTTTGGTTAGTCACAAAACATATTTGACATTTACTGCGTATGTGTTTGTGTAGCACACTGTTTAAAGATACTGCAATAAATTGGAAAAAGATGTTTCCACAAGTTCATAGCTACATTTTCCACCTTTAATATTAATAGGAGAGCATCTTTTAAAGTGAGCAAATCGAGGAAGTAGCAGAAAGTATAGTTTATAAAAGAAGATTAGTGGGTTTAATATGCACTGGAGACCCAAGAAAAAAATCTTATTACTGTATGGAGAAATTACCTCATAAAGTAGCTAATACAGCAGGCTAGGGAGTCATTTTTAACAAGGTTTTTATGATGCACAAGTGTAGGCAAGCTAATGAACTTATCTCTGGTTATTTCCAAATTGGAACAGTGTTGTGGTTTGTTTGTTTTCTTTCTTCTCGTCTTTCTGTTTTTATGTTTTTGAAAAGTAAAATTTGTTTAACTTCTCTCAGTAAAACTGAGATCAATTAAATCTTGCATTTCATTGAGGGATGGCAATCATGTTAGAACTAAGATCAGCTGGTAACAGTAAAAAAAACATATTCTGTGAATAATAACAGGAGGGGGTTTGATAGGAATCCCATCGGTAAATCAGGAACAAAGTTGTACTTCTACCTCCACAACCAAACATCTCTAAATCTCTCAAAAGTAAGTCCCATTGAATTCAATGGAGTGCATTCTTACACCAGTAGGTGTAAGGTTGGAGCCTCAGAAGGGAAGGCCAAGCAGAGAAGTAGATGAAGCTTTGTTTTAGCTGTGCTGCTGTGTGTGTGAAAGAGCCATGTGGTCTTTAACGTTCATAAAACAGACATCTGAAGAATGTCATCTCCAATAGCAGGAAACCAAGTGGGGGAAGGGGGTTGGTAAATACATAATGTCCATCTGTCAGCACCCCAGCATGTCATGCAGAGGTATTGTTTAGGAAGAGAATGACCACATTTTCTTACCCAGATGCCAGAGACAAACTGCTGTGCAGTAATAAAAAGTCCTTTTTTATACTGAACTGCAATGGGTGCTTTTGAAATTAATTTACTTGTACTCTGGAGATTATTTTGAAGTCTGGAAGGTGTTTACTGCTGGCTTGTTTTTTTAAAAATAAAAATGAAACAATACACATTTTATAGTTGTATATGACATATGTAATGCAGAATTATGCAAATTAAGGTGAACATTTAACTTTAACTGAAATAGGCTATGGACTAAGGTCACAACCCATTTGAGCTTACCTGAGAATAAGCTAAAGTAAAATAAACAAGATTCAACATACTTCCTTCCAAGTCAATCATACTGAAATCATTGGGAATTACAAGTTAAGCTGATTAGAATGGAGTTAGTAACTTTATTCAATTTTTGCCATTTGGAATTTTATGTGGATTAAATTTATTTATAAATCTACAATAACATTTTTCAGAATTTTAGATAATATGTAAACTCCACTCCTTTTTAGATGAAATAACTTAAATCACATTGTTATTATTGTAGATCTTTCCATTTTTTTAATGAAATCATGGTAGGTTCTATATTTCATTCAGTAATATTTTGAGCATACTCTGACAACTGCATTTCTTGGTGACAGAATTCTTCTGCGAGAGATGAAAATCCCACTACTGTTATCCTTGTATTGATCTGGGTCACTGAATAATTGTTTTGCAATACAGTATTAGTCTTCATTCATCCTTCTAATATTGTGATCTTTAAAGCTAGAAAATCTATCCATGTTCAGTGGGCAGAAAGTCTTATTGGATTTTATAAGCCTTACATGTTGTTAGATACATAATATAATATTCTAACAATATACTGTAGAAGAAATAATAACAAAGAACTGGTGGGACTTTTAGATATTCAACTAACTGCATTGGGTTTTCTGAAACCAAAGCTAAACAGAATTATTAAACAGGTTTGAGGAAATAAGAAAGATCTCTTTTAAGATAATTAGGAAGATACTAGATTGTGCAGAAATGAACAGGCTTACACTGAAGAGTAAACAGAAAGAAGACACAGAATATTATCAAACATGGACTTTATTTTACCAGTGGTTTACTAGTGGAAAAAAGAGGTGGAGATTAAGAATGTAATATGTATTGTTAAGCAATTACACAAACCCAGACAACATGATGTTTATTAAGCACTAACAAAATGTAAGCAATAGAAAATCAATAAAATATTTTTAAAAAGATATCTTTTATAAGAAGAAGTAATCTTGGCAGTCTTCAAGGAAACTTCTCCTTCAAGCATCAGTCTTTCAGCCCAGAGTTACAACAGTGATGATCTGCTTTCAGATATCACCTTCTTTTAGGCAATGTTATTTAGGCCCAATGGCTATTCACGAATGAAGGAAAATATGTGTCCCAGAATAATGTTCCAGGATCCAAACTGGTTTGGTTACCAGAACCAGAGGTTTAGCCTTCTAAGCTTTCAGACTTGTGCTGGAGTTCATCTTCAGGGAACTGTTTCAGACAAGAAGGCTGTGCAGAGAGAGGTGAGAACAGTGTAAAAGATTAGTGGAAGTTCACTTCCTTCTATCCAGGACATGGCATATAAGCACTGCTTGACCAAGGTCGCAGTATGGTCAGGGCTGCTTTACATCCTCTCCATGACCAGTTGTCTTTCTTATCTTAAGGAAGGAGGGTATGTGGTATCCAAAGCAGAACAACTAGATTATGTAATAACTTTGTACCATATACAGTAGAACCTCTGGTCACGACCATAATTTGTTCCATAACTTTGATGATTTCTTCATCTTCTAATGTTTCATCTTCAGGAATTTCTGGGTCAGGGATCATGTTTGATCACTACCCGAGTATGTGTTTGTGACCAAATTCAAAAAAATATGTGAATTTTTTGGTCGGAACCTGATTTGGTTGTGGTCAGAAGTGTTCGTGACCAGATGTTCTACTATAGTATCAACCTTAACTCTCAAGACTCTTTTTTCCACTATGAATTCAAAATGGACTATGTGCATTGGAATTACATTTTAATATGTACCATTGTGCACACAGAAAAGTGATACTAGCAATAGCACTTAGAGTTATATGCCAATTCATAGTGCTTTATAGCCCTCTCTACAGAGTCAGAATATTGTCTCCAACAATCTGGGTCCTCATTTGCTTGACCTCAGAAGATGGAAGGCTGAGTCAATCTTAAAGCTTATCTTATCTTATCTTATCTTATCTTATCTTATCTTATCTAACTTCTCTGTACTGAAAAGTGTGCTTTGGGCTATTCTATGCATGTTATTTACGTGGTGCCTGGTTGGTGTGGCTTCTTATTGGTTGATTGGGATGATGATGGCTGGCTATTAAGTTGCTGGCTGGTGTTTCCCTGTGCTGCTAAGACTTCGGCTCCTAAGTACCTAATAAGCTGGTGTTAAATCAGCACTCCTGTTGATTTACTGGCTGACAAGGAGCCTGTTTCCCAGGATTCAATCATTTTCCTGGTTATCTTTATACCTGCTCAGCCAACAATCTTAATAGCTACAAAATTGAATGTATGTCCTTGTTCAGTGGTTAGACAAAGAGACCCAAACTCATTGTTAGCCTCACATTGCAATAAACAAGGACTTACATTCAATTTTGCAGCTACTAACATTGTTGGCTAAGATTTTTTATTTTATTTATTTTAATTACATTTATAGTTCTCCGAAGACTCAACAATTGGGATACAACTCAGTGTGCTCAGCAATAGCCTTCATTCCATTGTATATGCTGCTTATTACTAGCGGCATACAAAGGCAGCTAATTGCCCAAAATCTTGGGTCCTCATTTACCTACCTGAGAGGATGGAAGGCTGAGTCACCTTGACTTATTCGAGACAATATAGACAGCTATCTAACATTAAGCCTGAAGGCTTATAAGATCAGTGAAGAATGAAGATCTGGCCCACAGAAAATGCTCATCTCCTTGTGAATTTTCAGATGGAAACGGTCCTGGAAAAAATATTCTTAAAAGTATACAATAACTAAATTTAGGTTTTAATGTTTGGATCTAATATAAGCGGTCAATTACGTCCTAATAAAAAAAATGGCTAGAATGTTTTTAGGAACAGCACATGGGCTTCTTTTCTGACCTGATATTGAGTCCCCTCTTAGCTTTCTTAGGTTATTTAAGCAGAACTAACTTGCATGCCAAAAAGAGATATCTTGTCAGTAAGACCCTGATCAGTGCTCATCTCTGTATAGAGAGACATCTGCTACCACTGCTCTGTCCAGGAAATGATCTTTGAATAAAAATATTTTACTCGTATACACAGTATGTTACATCCTGAAGAAAATCCAAATTATAAGGTGATTGCTAATTTTTGAGACATGCTGTATAATTAAACAGATGCAATATTTTCTCAATGAAAGTAAGTGGGATCATTGTCCCAACATTTGGGGTCTCCTTTTTTTCTGCAGCAAGCAAATTTGCTGAATTCTCATAATTATTTTATATGGGTTGAGAGACAAGCTAGCTGTTTTCCACTTATCTAAAAAAGGACTTCCAAATAGTTGCTCCCTGCCCAAAACAGCAATATTTGGATGGAAATATGCAAAATAAGAGCAAGATGCAGCATTGAACATGCCTCTAAACCAGAAAGGTCAAATATTGATTTTCAAATATTACTTATACCAGCCTTAGATGTTTTGGACTTCAGTTCCCATCATCATAAAGTTGTGTTAAATCAAATCTGTAGAGGTTTAAAGTGACACATTAAGGTTGCTCAGGGTTTTAGATCTTTACTCTTTCTGAGCCTATTCCAGAATGGCATAGAGTGAGACCAATAGTTTCTACAGCAAAACAAAGGTTGCACAGTTGAAATGCAGTTCTCATACTGGGATACAGTTGACTATGTTTTGGACCAGAGTTATCTGTTTGGACAGCTCCTGATCCTTTATAGACTAGCAATGATCATCAGTGTAAATGTTGTATAGACACTGAGTCTTAATATGTTTGTCAAAATCAGTTCATAGTGACATGGCATGAAGCAAAAGTATTATCTTACAGCTGTGTATTAAATCATTTGTCCTTCTCTAGGGAATAGAAGTTTATGGGATAATATTAAGTTTCTCCATTCATGTTTAAACATCACAGTTTGGTTTATATATTGTTAATGTTTCATATACATTGTTTCTTCTATTAATTAATTTGATCAAATAGTTAACAATCAGCATCAAAATATGGTGTTTTGGAAGCAAACAGGTAAATCATTAAAATAATTTTTAAAGTTACAGACACAAGCTTTTCTCTCAACTCTGAGATTTAATGAATAAGATACCTTCTTGGATTATTAATACTGGCATGAAACTGGTGCCTTATTCTATGCTTGTATTTCTCAGGTCTGGTAGAAATAAATATGTTGCTAAATTAGCTATATCTGCTTTCATTTCCAAACACTATGTTTAGCTTGACTTCAGCAAGGCTACATGCATTTTGCTTCATCATATTTGTGGTTTTGTACTGTAAGCTTTTAACAGAGATGGGAGAATAGGTAAATAGTCTCCATCATGTGAGATGGGATAGTAGGGAAATGGTCTCCATCACCTTTCCTTCCTTCCTTCCTTCCTTCCTTCCTTCCTTCCTTCCTTCCTTCCTTCCTTCCTTCCCTCCCCCTCCCTCCCTCCCTCCCTCGATCCTACTTTATCTGTCCAAAGACATGTTCCCTCAAATAACTAAGGCAGGCCAAAAAAATAAAGAGAAAAAATTCAGAATAGGCTTTTGGTCTCTGAGCTGCACATGTTGAAATAGGCAGTGGGAACTCCACCTGCTCACAGTCCTGTTCTGTTAAAAGGAACTAATCCTCATAAAACTGACCTTTCTTGTTGTTTTTCCATCTCTAATTTCCTGCATTCCTTACAATCCTATATTCTCACTTCTCCTGATTCAGTTTGCTTTTGAACATTCTGCTTCATAAACAGATGTTATAAATTACCTTTCTTGTTTCTGGTAACTCATCCCACATGGTTTGTGTCATTTTATGAAATAGTTTCCCCTAACCTTTCCATTTGCCCCTGTTTCTCAGTGCTGAAAGTATAGGAATTTTTTTTTCTTTCAAGTATTTTTTCTATAAAAGACAATGTCAAGTTTTTTTTAATGAGAACTTTAATTCAAGCCAGAAGCAGGGAATATTTTTGTTATCTTCTTATGGATCACAGCAGAATCTGCCCCTTCATTACACCCTTATGAAACACGAAAATAATTTAAAACCAGAATAAAACAATATTTTGCTGAAATTGCTTTTAAAGCAATTTTAAAGTCTGCAACATCTTACGCAGTTTAAACACACATATATTTATGTATGTGTGTGAGAGACTAATAATATTCATAGCCAACTAACTTTGCTAGAAGTTTCTAATTTTATCCAAGGTATAATATATGGAGAACTGTATACAGTCATTTTCCCTCTCATAAATCACACTCAAGAGAGCAGTTCTCAGCATCCTAAGTCTTTGTTATCCTTGTATTAGGACAATCAAATGTGATGCACAACAGAGATTGGGAACAGGATTTGAACCCTTGATATATGTCTCTAAGCCAAAAACAATAGTCAAAACTGGAAATGGAAGTAACATTTCTGAACCTACCCTTTTAAAAAAAATGTTTGGTGTGATGTACAGCCATTGCTGGGATAGTGGCATTCTGAATCCATTTTCCACAAGGTTTGGGATACTGTGGTACCTCAATACTCCTTAACTGATTCCAGGAGGCAGGATGAGGACTAAAAACAATGAATACCAAACCACATGACTTAATGTGTGACCCTTCAGCCAGAAAGGGTCATGAGTTATGAGGCAGCTGACATCAACAAGTACTACCTTGTGCATTGAGTACCAAACAAATGATCAGTTCTGGGACTTAATTTTCACATCAAAATGTGTTGAGTACCAAATTCAAAGAGTTTTAAAGCAATCCAGTACTGAGGTATGATTGTATTGTGGGAAGAAGAAAAGCAGAAAAAAGTACAGAGATTAAATACAGCAGTGGTCCCCAACTTTTGTGGCTGTGATGACCCAGGGTGTGCCACAAAGGCAACACAGTCAGTTAAGTGTCCCTTTATTTGCTCCAACTTTACCCTCAATGTCCTGGTTACCTTCTGGCTGGAGAAAAACTCTCCCAGAAACAGCCTTTGACTGCAGAGAATCAAGGCAAAACATGGTCAACAAAAATTGTAACTAGAAGTCCAATCAAGGCAAAATGAGGTAATTAGTTTGACAGGGCAGGAGCAAGAATTCCAGATGTGAAGTCACAGCAAAACTCAACACAGTTGGAAAGATACCAGGAACACAGATAAGCAAAGTCAACACAAGATAAACTCATGTTTGCTTCCAGCAGCCTGCATTTCTCTTAAACTTTTTTCCCAGGTGTGACTAATGAAGGAAATCAGGGCCTCCCCCGTAAGCCACCAACCCACATTGCTCTCTTCTCCATTCCTCCCTGTGTGCCATAGGATGAAGAGGGCATGGGCCTGGGTCTTCCTCTGAATTCCCTTTCCCTTGCTCTGCCCAGTCAGACTTTGCCTTTCCCCAGTTTTCTCCATAGCCAACAGAGCCACACTCACACTCCCTGTCAGTGCTTGCCTTCCTCCTCGAATTCAGACTCTGACAGGGGCATGACAATGGCTTGGTGGCTCAGCCGGTAGAGGCGGACCTGGGCCATGGAGTGACTGGCCAGTGTGCATGCTCATGTGCAGCTCAACTTGCACAATCAGCAGGCCGGTATGCATGTGCACACAGCTCAACTTGCAATAGAGCAGCATAAAGAGAATAAGGGAACCTTAGTGCTCTTTGAGCTTGGTTGTTTTCTTCCAGGCATTTCAACATCCAAATTATATAATATCATCATAATTAATATAACTTGATTCCTATGAGTGAATAAACTGCGTTGGGAAAAGAAAGGAGCCTCCCAAGAATGCCTACCGGCATTCAGGTATCCCACAGGTAAAGATAACAGCGCCCGAAAAATTCCTTTCACATATGTAACAACAACAACGATGATGAATAATAATAATAATAATAATAATAATAATAATAATAATAATAGTAATAATATAAAAATACTCCCTACCTGTATCCGAAAAGTCATGGGAACATAAAGTGGAAAAAGTTGTCAAAAATGGTGAAGATCTTGTGGGACTTTTGAGTACAGAGGGATCATCATTTGGAACACAATATGCCAGAAATTACGGTTGTCTAGAGCCAAAGTGTACAATTTATTGACATCACTGAATCAGGAGATTCCAGAGTCGAAGAAAAAGAATTGGAAAGAAATATTGTGACCTGGGCATTGAAACTACACGGTTATGGATGAAACATGTAACAGTTATACCCACTGTCATCAGGGCACTTGGTACCATGTCCAAGAATTTTACAAAACACATCAAGAAATTTCAGCTTCTTGCAATAATACCAGTGGAACTGCAAAAACCTACTCGGAACATTGTATATTTTAAGAAGATACTTGGTTGATATCTAGGACGCTGTCAGAAACCTGTATCAACCATTAGCACCAATCATTGGTATTTGTGATACATTTTTAAATGTTCAGTTGACTGAGTTTCATGTTTAATGAATAAAAGAGATAATAAATAAATAAAGAATTTATTCTGATTCTGTTGTCACTTCTGTTGTCACTGCCATGGGTAAGGTGGCAGTGGTTAAATTGTGGATTCTTAACTGTGGGTTTTTAATGTTTTATGACATCCAGAGCCACTGGGTGTGAGTTGGGTGACTATATAAATCTGTTTAATAATTAAGAAAATAATTTCAGATCCAGAAGGATACAGCAAACTGAAATAGCTATCCGCCAGCCTTAGAGAAGAACCGCCACTTGTGAGAACCTGCTGAGAATGAGCAGAGACTCATGAAGCAAACTGTAATAAAAGAAATCCATTCCTGCTGGAATTAGGCTGTTTTCTGATTGTTAGTAAAACTCTGAAATAAAAAGACATCTGCCAATTACTGAATTCCAATATTCATCTTCCTTTCTGACATGTTGTCCTTAAGCTCCAGATGGAGATTGAAATTTTGTGTAAGATAAAAGCCGAAGCTAAATGTAGTTGGTTTTATTCCGCTGGTTCCAACTGTATAGATTATCATAAATTACCTTACTTTCTAAATTTAGGGTTTTGACAACTTTGATGCATACTAACGTGTTGCAGTTTATTTATGTAATTTTTGTGATTTAGATCAATTTTCATGAATTTTGTGATTTAGCTGAATTTTCATGAATTTTAGGTAGTATGTTTACACATATGCACAAACACAAACATTTTAGTATCTTACTGTTGTAGTTCCAATATTTCATAAATATAACTAATTCCCATTTAGGTTATGTCATTCTTAAGAAATACTTTATAATATATACAAATATACATACACATGTACATGTGTATGTGTATATACATACATACAGGGGTAGGCTTCAAAAATTTCAGCAACGGGTTCTCTGCCCAACAGATTCTCTGCTGGGTGGGCGTGGCTATGGTGGGCATGGCCTAGTTGGCCTCCCTCACCATGGTGGGGGGGGCATTTTCTCCAGACTCCGGAGACTTTTCTTGAGCCTTTGGGAGAATGAAAATGGCCTTCCCTGGGTTCTGGATGCCCCCAGAGACCAGAAACAGACCCAGTTCCAGCCTTCCAGAGCCTCTGGGATGCCCATTTTTCACCTTCCTAAGCCTCCGTGCAGGCCCTGAACTAACCTTGCATCCAAAATGGGCTGTGTGGAGACTCCTGGGGGGGGAGGGATGGGGTGGGAGGAGCCAGCCAGCGGTGGGATTTGGTGGTTTTCTGACACAACACACAACACAGCCCACACACACACACACACACACACACACACACACAAACACACACACATGTATTATAGTCTAGAACAATATATTTCATGTTCTTTACTATTGCTTACCTTGGAACCAACACATAAAAGGATCTATTCTGTTTTTCTTAGGTAAACCATAAACTGATTACATTTAACTCTGTTTAGTTTAGGTTTTTGTAGCTCATCTTCACCTCATTCTGTTCATTTTGCAGCTCATTCTGTCCATTTTGTGGATTCGCCTATGGTCATCCCATCTTAACCTCATGCTTTTAAATCTCTTTCTCTCTCTCTTTCTTTGTAAGACTCTGCATCTGACCTTTTTGAAATGTGCATTCATGATCAAACTTCTTGAGCTTTCCCCTGAATCTTAGCATAACTCTCTGTACTCATTCAGTCCTTGTGTTTGCAGATTTGAAAATCATATTTTCTAACATTTCATCATTTATAAGCCTATTGGGTATGACAGGATCTAGAATGGAGTTATCAGTCCTTCCTTGACAAGAAATCACTGATGTATTCATCTAATAGTAGCTTTGCCCCACTCACATTTTGTAAATTATGTACTAAGATCTCATACAAAACTTTTGAATACTTTGCAGAAGTTAAGGTACATTTTAAGGCATTTAATTAGAATTTTCCTTCTGTCACATTAAAAATTATAATTTAGCATCAACTTTTTAGATCCACTGGATTAAAAAATATATCTTAAAGGAAAAAATATGTTTCTCTCTCTATTTATCCATCTGTTGGAGGAGGGAGGGATGGGGGGGAAGGAAGGAAGGAAGGAAGGAAGGAAGGAAGGAAGGAAGGAAGGAAGGAAGGAAAGAAGGAAGGAAGATGTAGCAATTAACATATGGGTACAGTTTATGTCAGGAATAATATAATGTCCACTGCTTTCTGTGGACATTTGTGGGTTTTGTCTGGATTAAAAGCTTTAGTTTATGGCCTCAATATATTGATAGCATTGCCTTATTGCCAATATCCTTTTATGGAATTCCATGCATTTTTTCATCTAAATACACTCATTTGCCAAAAAGGTATTATTTATCACTTTATAGCTTAGGCTTTCATAGTACTTTATAAGTACTTAGACTTTATGGTCGCTTTAAAATGTAATATATAAATAATCTCAGCAATCTCAATTGCTCTCTCTCTCTCTCTCTCTCTCTCTCTCTCTCTCTCTCTCTCTCTCTCTCACACACACACACACACACACACACACACAATGCACACAATGTATTTTAGTTTTTTTAATCCCTAACCCTACCCATTTTTTAACATTTATCTTTTCAAAATCAAGAGCTCTGATTACAGACAAACCAGAACCAACACCATTTGGTGTTTCTATTTCTAGAAAATTGGTTCTTGCTGAAGGAAATGCTTTTTTGGCAGCTCTTTTTATGGCCCAATCTGAAGCTGCACAGATGGGTCTCCAGACATTAGATAAAGGGTCTTGTTCTTTCTCTTGCTTGAGGCAACCAAGAAATATTGTTGAAGACATGGTGCTGCTGTAGCAAATAAAACCATGACACTGTATTCTATCAAACCTGGCTTTTTCAAGGTACAACTGTATCATCATGGTAGTTTCCCCATAGGATCAGGCGGGATCAGGCAGGGCAGGAATTGGAAAAGAAATATTGAATTCCATTATATAGGATCACCATAGATAGAGTATGGTAGGACTTTCTTATATTCTTGATGGCTAAGAGATTTCCAGATTTTTTTGCCAAATCCACTCCTAGGTTTGGGCTTGTGGCCTGATCATGCAACATTTCAAATATGCCCATGAAAGGCTCCTTGGCATTAAATACAGAAGATTTAATTGTTAGCATTGTAGTGAGGTGTCTATAATCCCATGTTTAGATATCCACATTTTCCCTGCAGACAATCTGAATAATGAATCAAATGGTCTTCACAGTAATTGGATCTTTTTCTGTGTAATTAGCCATTTCCCATTCGGCATTATAATTTTAAGTAGTATGGCTGAATTGAGCAACTCATGAAATGAGTCATTCATTATGTGAAAGCTTTTAAGGAAGTTATTTCTGGAGGTCTTGCTACAGAGGTTAAACTATGTCTAAATTAAAAGAACTGAAAAGCAGCAATCAAGGCAGCAAAATAGATGTGCTTGGGAAGCAACCTTGTTACAAGAAGAAAGCAGAAGCAGATCCCCATCTCTTACATGGGAGCTGAGGGAATGATGAATAACTTAGGTAACTCACTCTGTGCAAAATCAATCTTTCACTGTCAATTTTAAATGAACTAATTTGTCCAAAAATCTGTTCAGTCAGTTTAGAAACATTTCTCAGTTCATCCATATTAGCAAATCCTTTAATCTTGACTAGACTGCAGAGTAAGAAATCTAGAAATGTGTTAATATGACTAGACATATGTAGTAGAATAAGAATTGATTCTTTTAATTAGTGTCCCCTGAAGTTATAGTGTCTTTTTTCCCTGAACTATTGACCAACTAATACAAGACCAAAAAAAAATACTGTTTTGACTAACATGTCTTGTGCAGACTAGCTAAATTCTATCTCAACTGGTCAAGACTCCTCCTTGTTTATATAATGATCAAAACTGGTATTTTTATCTAAGGTTATGATTTCTATTGAAGGCATTCATTTTTAATGATGTTTTTAGGTCAACAATTTCAGGTCAATGTATGATTTTTTCCCATACTTTTTGTTTTCTGCTAAACTTCTATAATAAAAGAATGGGGAAAAAATAGAAATAAGCTCTTGTTGTTCAGTGTAGATTTAAAGTGAGGTTTCTCAACATATTGTTTCAAAATCACTAGCCAAAAAAAGTGCAGGAATCATGAGATTTATAATACAGTAAGTTTTATTGTGTTATTCCATGATCATTGGTCTCAACTTTATAAGAGAAACTACAAACAATGAAAAGCAAAGATATTTTTAAGGTTGAATCCAGGAATCTGATTTGAGTGATGCTTATATTTTGTGGGGGGGGGGCAGTATGACAGGATTGCCATGGGAAGGTTCTTTAGAGTCAGAAAGAATCTGGATTTGGTACAATTAGGTGAAAATTGAAGTTTGTTCTGGATCAAGATTTGACTCTGGTCGTATCCAAAAATTAGAGAGGAAAGGGATGTAATCTCCATTTTGTTGATTACTTCTATGTTTTCTGCCATAGGTAAAATATATATCAAAAAGAGCTGCTTAAGATGTTTTACCACTTTTCATATAGAGACTATTTTCTGAAGTAAAACAAGTGTTCTTGGAGAGGTGAGCCTTTTAAATTGCTGGTTATGGAGTCTAATAGAATTGGGAATCTTGTGGTTACTGGAGATTGTGATATATCTTTTGAAATATTCAGTTCTCTGGTAGGAAGTCAAGAAGTCAACTTTATTTTCAAAAATGCAATTAATAATTTAACATCCAATAACGTCTGCTACAAGTAATGTTTTGTAGTGTCCATGTGTTCAGCCAACTTCCTGCAAGTTCTTCCCAAGCACCCTAAAACTAATTTCCAGTATGCTAATTTCCATTACCGCCACAACATGTTTTGAACTGAGATTGGCAAGAAGTAGCAACTTTTCAAAATGTATCTGCTTAGTCTATCCATGTTTGCATGATGGGGCTTGTCAGGAAACATTGGTTGTGTTCAGTCATGCTGAAGATTTCCTTCTGACTGGGACAAAGTCATTTGCCAGGCTCTCCTTGTCAGGGAGAGTTAAGCCAGTCACTGATCCTAATTTTAAAACTGTTTGTTGCAGCATTCCAATTTTTAATCGCTATATGACTTGTCAGCTTGAATGTAATCCACATCAATTTTTTTTTAAAAAAAATTCTAATATTGACAGTGTCCAAGATTGCTGTTTGAACATGTGGTTACATCTTCACTCTTAAAGATAATAAATCAAATCCAGACTCTCTTTCTTTGTTTTACTTGCCAAAGATTTTTTTAAATTAAATATCTGAAGTAATCCACAAAGCTAATTATTGGCTTCCTCATGAAAACAACTATAAAGCCGGCTATTGAGTAAAAACTTATTTCACTACTTCTAAAATATTTTGTATGAGCTATATCACAGGGCTTAAGAGGGAGTATTATACCCTTAGCTCTTGGTGTAAAGGGGAATTTTAAATCTGTCCAATCAGGGAATCAATAAATTTGTATAATTTTCAACTGTTCGGTCCTATATATGCTTACATTTAGATCTAACCTTCTGCAATTTAAATAAATTTCTCTCCCTCATGTAAGCTACATTTGCACAAGATTTTATGAACTCAGTTATATGGTTCTAAGTAGATCAAAACAAGCCAAATTAATTTAGATTTCTTAGATATAGCCATTACATGTTATATAAACCTGGAAAAAAAATAACATACTGTAACTGCCTGCAGAGAGATGAAAATCTTGTGGCTTCACCAGGCACTCTGAAACTTTAATTACTTTTGTTTCACATACTTTCACATGCCTACATACGCATATGTTGATATTGGTACATCTATTTTATTGAATTCACATAATGCCTATTTTCCAGTCATAATGCTTAATTTTCCAGTCAATCTTTGATACAAATGGCTCACTAATGTCAGCTGAATAACCTGTCCATTTAGCAAGCATCTACTATTTTCCTTCTCTTTGGAAGAATATCTTGGGCTCATTTATAAACATAATTCTATCCTGTGATTTGCTTTTCTGAAGGGTAAGAATAGAAAAGCATGGATGTGTCTTCTTGTTATTTATATACAGCGGAAAAACCAGATTCTTACCTTTCCTGTTTCCATGTAACTATTTATTTTATCATCAGAAATGGTTGTCAGAAGTGAAGAAATGGACCTTATTCAAAATCATCAAATTTTCTATCTACTACAACAGATTGCACCAAGGACAAAGATAACAAACACATCAACTCCCAGTAATGAATCTTGTATCTTTTTTTAAATGGATATAATATCTTTATTTGTTTTATGTTTCATGTGTATATACAGATTAATATTTTGTACTATTTCACATATCTAATGAAGAGAGAAAAATGCAAGGATAAGTGTTATTTCTGTTATACTTGT
The DNA here is from genome assembly GCA_009733165.1 of Naja naja. NCBI lineage: Eukaryota > Metazoa > Chordata > Lepidosauria > Squamata > Elapidae > Naja > Naja naja. The sequence goes on from CM019151.1 coordinate 157,993,335, forward strand.
GACATTATCAAACAAGTTCAGAGGAGAACATATATTGCAATTGTTCTTGATAAGAAATTTCTGAGCCAAATAATGAAATGGATATACTGTATATTCAGGGTTAAAATAAAAGGGCACATATTTTCAGAATTATTCTGAAAATTCTGAATCTGGTACCAAATCAGTCTTATAAGCAGTTTATTAGTAGACTAAATTTTCCCAGTTTTCAACTGCTCCAAAATCTTGTTAAGGATTTTTCAAAGACAAAAAGAAAAGATTAAGTCTTTTATTTTAAAAAGGGAACATACTCATTTCCCTTATACTTTTCTCTCATGTGAATAATTTCATATCTAGTAATAACTTTACATTCATGTGATAGAATTGCTTCCAGAAATTACTTCAAAATCAGAAGTAGGAAATGATTGACCCAGAGGTGGTATTCAGCCAGTTCTGACAGGTTCTGGAAAACTGGTAAATATCACCTCTGGTTGGCCCCATCCCCATCTATTCACTGCCTCCTGAGTACCAGCTGATCAGAGTCCCAGCTGATCGGCTGGGTCTTCTTTTGTTGCCCTGCACAGGAGAACGGAGCTGGAAAGCAGGTTAGTGGGGTAGGGAGGGAATGGGGATTTTACAGTATCCTTCCCCTGCCATGCTCTCCAAGCCACACCCACCAAGCCATGCCACCCTCACCAAGCCACACCACGCCCACCAAGCCATGCCCACAGAACCGGTAGAAAATTTTTTGAATACCACCACTGGATTGTACTAGCTGTTAATTCAAATCAGTGACTATGCCTGATATCAGCTGCCCAACCACATGTGGTGACTCACTGAATCCTTAGACTTGAATCTGAATTCTCCAACATTTCTTTTCTGGATATAATGCAAGAAAAAAGAGTATTTTAGAGGGTATGGTAGTTTTTGCTATTTTCTATCCCACAGCTTAATATCACCTTTCTTCTAAATTCTTCTGCATGAAATCTGGTTTCATCATATTCTCAGCAGGGGCTTACTATGCTTGCGAATGTCACCCAATTCTGTAAAATTTCAAATACCTTATTCAGCCATTTGTTGAGTTACAATAATTATGAAAGGAGGCCTCATTCTTTAGTTTCTGAACTGAGATTCACATTCAGCCCTGAGTCAAATGGAATTAATTCTAAAATGGGGCCCAAACTTAATCTCATGGTCAATGCACACTCTAGCTCTTATCACGATGGATTAAACTCAATCAAGTTACTTCAGCAATTAACATATGCAGAACCTGGGTGAATTATAGCTGCTAGGCTTTCTAGCTCTAATTCAGCAGGAGTTACCCGAACACACAACACAGCATGTCTGGATAAAGATCATTACTGTATATTAGAAGGAAACGACTTAAAACAGCTGATTGTCCTCTGTATACAAAAGGGTACAGTCCCTTTTATATGCCAGTTTGAATTCTGATACTATTTATTCCTGATCTTTCTTTTTCCAGGCTTTCTGCTGTGAATTAGTTGGATGTTGACATAGCATTTCAAATGCATATTTTATTTTTGATCACCTTTATTACAAGAATCTCACTAGACTGTCTGCCTTTCCTTGGGAAATAAGAGATTAAACCTACAGGTTTGATCTCAGATGTTTCTTACCCCAAAAGGATTCTAAACTGGAATGTCTTCTCATGATGGGCTTTCTTCTCCTTCAGTCATTGGTCTGACCACAACAGTTGGATCTATATCTTTGAAGTAAGCACATTTAGATAAATTAACACAATAAAAAACTGACAAGTCCTCTGATCTCAGAAAGGTATGGGATTTTTATCTTTTAGGTTACATCACAACCAGTCACACGAAGCTTGTTTTACTCCATCTTATGGTGATTATCCTTCATTTTTAGCCCATGACTTTCCAATTCCTTAAAAATCAAGGGGGGAGGAAGAATCGATGTTTCACATTTGTGCCTTAGGAACACAAACATGTTATAAATAATAAACAAAGCATAAGAGTTAGATACAGATTTGGAAGTCAGTTTGGTGTAATGCTGACTGAGAAACCAGGAGCTGTGAGTTGTAATCCTGACTGAGGCATGAAAGCTGCCAGAGTGACTTTGTACTACTTACTCTCCCTCAGTTAAACCCTGAGTTGTGAGGAAAATTAAAAGGAGTTTAAGTATGTTCATTGCCCTCTCTCCTTCTCCCTCTCTCCCTCTCCCTCTCCCTCCCTCCTCCCTCTCTCTCTCTCTCTCTCTTTTTCTGTCTCAGTAAAGGCAGGATAAAAATACAACAACAACAACAACAACAACAACAAATAGTACCAATAGTAATAGAAGCCTTTGGTGCAATGACACTGATAAAATCACCATCAGTCAATTGAAAAAGGCAGCTTTCCTTGGAACAGTTTACATCTTGTAATGGTACTATTAACACCATGAAACAACATCTCCCTATCCCAGGTCCTTGTGACAGAACTGATAGGTGGCTAAAAGGCCAAATCCAGTTTAAATATCTAGCTGACTGTGTGACCAACCATAATAACAGTAATAATATATAAGTGCTGTTAGATTATCTGGAGTTAGATTATCTCTGATCCATGCTAATTATGTGTTAATATTGATAGCATATTTATTCTGTTGCTTTATTTTTAAACATTAATTCTATGTGTTCTGACAATTAGGAACATCTGTATGTATTCACATTAAATGTTCGTATAAACCAAAACTTTTAAAATATAGTACCAATTTTGCCTTAATTGCCTTGAACAAGAGCTGTGACCATGCAAATGTCTGCTAATCTATGTTTCAGAGTTTGGCTGTTTCTAGTTTAGTGCAGAAAGCTTTTTTTACAATGCGGATGTGCATAATTAAAAATATACATGAATATAAAAAGATGTAGGACTATTGTGTCTAATCTTTTGTGGTTTTTTCAAAAAACATTAATAGAAGTGGAATGTCATAAATAATGTTGCTAATATAGTCATGCTCAATAGAAATGTTATTTTATTGTCAAATTGAAACCCCTTTGTGTATCTGGAAATTATCCATCAAGAGACAGAAATGCCACATGACTTAGGTGACTAATCACACAGTTTGAACTCCTAATTAGAAGAACTTGAGTCTCAAAGTAGCAGTCACTCTTGAACAGCTTCCAGGCAATCCATATGCTAAAATATATTTATACAAACCATCTTATCAAAAGCCTTCAGCATATATTGTTTTAAATATCCTATAAAAGTTCTTCATAAAAACAGAGAAAGAAAATTTTAATTTCAGTCAAACTAGAAGCTCTTAATAGTTCAACTAATACTATAGCATTTATTTTATCACTGTACAAAATTATTCTTTATAACAACATGTGTTCAAACAACACGTTTAACTTGGTTACTGAACTAGTTTACTGAATTCAGGTAATATGGAAAACCCAAACCAACTAAATGCATTGAATTTGCACAACAAACAAGCAAAACAAACCTAACCAAGTGTTCTGATTCAGGCAGACCAGAATCATTAAATAAACTCCTTGTCCCCTCTCCCCAAAAAACCCTTTTTATTTGGTTAATGTGAATTCCTGGCATTCACACTCAGAAAAGTCCTGGCAATAACCATTCCCAGGTTTAAGTGCAAGAACAGACCTTATCAGTCCTTGGATAGTTGCCAGGCCAAGAACTTTCAGTCGCAACGCTGTAAAAGGAAATACTCGGCAAGGAGTCTCTGTGAGGCACAAACTCTGATAAGCAAATCTTCACAATAATAAGTGAACTAATTGTTTCCTGCAAACACTCCTCCATTTTTGCTCCTATTTATTTCCTATGGGAGGAACCATTCAGCGTCCACTTGTGCCTTTTCTTCCGAGTCGACCTCTGTTCCTTAGTTGTTCCCTTCTCCTGACAGCTCTGTGCATATGTGCATCTGGAACAGGCTCCAGCTGTTCTTCTTCCCCACTTATCTCCAACTCCAAAGGCATCTGATAAATATTGGATGGCCCTGGCCCCATGTCTGCCTCTGACACAGGGCACCCATCAGAGCCTTCCTCAGACTCCAGGACTGGCCCAAGTTCCTCCCCAACCTCCTCAAGTGGCCACAACATCAAGGTTTATACTAAGTTTAGATTGTACAGCTGCTGAATCTTTAATTGACCTCGTTAAGTATGTTATGTAACACAGCTAATGATACTGCAAAGGAATGATACTCAAGGCCTGATAACTTCTCTTAGCATGTGATTAGACTATGGAAGTCAGTAATGGTGTTTGGTAGATATGACAGTGTTATAAAAGATGGGACCCTCACACATATAGTACCCCCATAGTTTTGCAGTAAAAATTCCAATGATTAAAAAATGAGGCAAGTATGTAAGTTTAGAATTTGTGTCATGATTCTCCAGCAGACATTTCATCATATGTCTCCTTTGTCCCCTCTCCATATGCATCAATTACCTTACGGCTAAGACAGAGGCTTTGCTTTACCCACAGTAGTTTCTCCTTTTCATTGTTCTCTCTCTCTCTTAAAAATAAAACATTTAATTGCTTGTATAGCAAACAAAATGGGAATGACAAAAATAATGTCAAAAATAAGAACATGGGTGTCAAACTCCTGGCATCACTTTGCCATCATGTGACATTTTGTGATGTTTTTCCCATACTTGGAGCTGGAGTGGGAGTGGCCTGTGCATGATGCACCTGGCCTGTGGGCTGCCAGTTTGACCCCCCCGATGTAGATGAAATATTTATTTATTTATTTATTTATTTATTCGACTTGTATGCCGCCCTATTCCCTAAGGACTCAGGGCGGCGAACATTAAAACAAAGAAAAATTTACAATAAAACAAAATTAAACAAGTAAACAAGCCAAATAAAGTTAAGATAGAATAAAAGCCCCCCCCGGGTCATTCAAGGCCGGCCCGCTGGAACAACCAAGTCTTCAGGTCCCGGCGGAAGGAGCGGAGGTCAGGGGCCAAACGGAGATCCACGGGGAGCTGATTCCAAAGGGCAGGTGCTCCCACAGAGAAGGCCCTAGCCCTGGGGACCGCCAGCCTACAATATCTGACTGACGGCACCCCAAGGAGGCCCCTCCTATGAGGCGCAATAAACTGTATGATCCTCACAAGTTGAGTTGCACACAGCCCTTCCTGGGCCACCATCCAAAAAAGGGTTCCTGGGTATAAAATGGAGTAAGCCAGCACAATCAGGAAGCTTTTAAGGAAAGAATAAAACCAATCATAACAGCTCCTATTGGCAGTCACTTTTGTTTTGGACAATTCTATGGAAAATGAGTAAATTTCTGGGATTATGTTATGAATGCAATTTCATTTCTTTGAGTTGAACTCAACTGGTGATGTCATAACATATCCATTAGTTTTCTTTCCATATCCATGTGGAAGTGATTTGCCATTGTCTTCTTCTGAGATATTTTTTTTACTTCCCAGATTGTTCTTGGTAATCTACAACTACTACTTAGGTTGAACTTTTAAAACTTTTTCAAGTCAAAAAATCAGCTAAATACTGTCACACATAACTCAATTTTTCAAGCCTAAATCAAATCCTATTTGAAAAGAAGTTTGAAGAAATACAAAAGTGACCTAAAATGGAAAACAAGTTATTAATCATAATAATAGTTTTATACTGCCTTTACCATCAGAATTAATATGCTATTCAAAACCAAATATTGGGGGTAATGAGAAAGACAATATTATCCTTATCTCTTACTTATAGGCTCTGGTCAGGGACTGGGTGAACAGTTCTTGCTACTGAGGTAGTGATCACAATAGTCTGGCAAGACTTTGCTCACTGTTGGTCAATAAAAAAAATAATGGAGGAGGGACATCTGGTAAAGATGCAGCTGAAGAAGGCAACTTTCCCAAGCCCTCTTCAGATCAGAAGACAGCACTAACCACCCCTTCCTCCTGTATATATTTTACACTTAGCATATAAAGAATTGATTATCCAAAGACAATAAATTCTGGCTCAATTGATCATCCAAAGACAATAAATTCTGGCTAAGTACTGATTCTTAATCATAATTTGGTCCCATCTGCACTCCAAGCAAGTTTCCAGAAACAGTCTACATCTTTTTAGTTTTCAGAATATTTCTTCATCTCTAGCTTATATGAATAAAATAGTGAATGTTGACAAACTTTTACAACCATAAAGAGTGTTACAAAGTGTTTTGAACATGAAGTAATAATGTTTAATTTGTTGGGCAGTTTTACTTTTCTTTTCACTGATGGCTTGTTGTATTGTTTGAATTGTTACATGAATAAGAATATAATTCTCTTGAAATTATGTCCCTGTTGTATAAGTGAGAGCCAGTTTGGTGCAGTGGTGAAGTCATCAGATTAGAAAAAGGGAGGCTATGGATTCCAGCAATGCCTTAAGGACAAAGCTGATTGGGTGACCTTGGATCAGTCATTTTCTGTCAGCCCTAGGAAGCAAGCAATGGCAAAGTACTTCTCAAAAATCTTGCCAAGAAAACTGCAGGAATTTTTCCAGGCACTCTCTGAGAATTGGATGCTATTGAACACAAGAAAAAAGAAGTACAAATATATACCGTAACTAATATATAGAATTCTGGAAAGAGCACATTGCATTTCATTGTAGTGACTTTTTGCCATTGCAAAGTAGGGGCTGGGATCTTGATTCAGTTTTACAAATGACTTTTCTATTTGTAATGTAGTTGTTTAAGTGGTCCAAGTGGACACAGTAATTGAATCTGGGAAGAAAATTCCAAAGAATATGGAAAGAAAGAGCCAAAAAAGTAAGGAAACACTTATTTGAAGACTCACTGTTGCCAACCTCAACAAAAACCTTAAGTACCTGAACTTTCTTTAGCTATTTTAGCTCATCTCTTTAACTGTAAAAACATCCAAGATTAAATGCTCATGCTCAGCATGGGTTGGGATAGTTTGATGAGAAAAATATTTATTTTATACATCATGGTTTTGATCTTCTCTTGAGAAAAAGAAACTGATCTCATCCATTTATCAGAATAGTTCCCAAAGTTTCTTTACTGCCATTTCTGTATTTGCAAAAGCCATACAGTTATATTAACAGCTTGCTGGACTGTTTTATTAGCTGTTATGCAAATTAATGCATTACAATCCTAAGATGATTTCAAGTACTTAGCTTTAACTTCCTTTTTTGTAAACATGGGAATAAGATCCAGCTGGAAATTAACTCAAAGCAATTTATCTCTATTTAGCAATAGTCATTCTTGTTTCAAAAAGGTTTATCCGTTTCAAAAATGGTAAGGGTGGAGCATGAGTATGCTTTATATTGAGGAGGAGAGGGCATGCCTGGTGAACCAACAGCTTAATATTTATCTGCCCAGAACAGTTACAAGAAGAAGTGAAGCAAGCAGCCTCCTGTAACTGATGCCTGCTCATTTAGGGCCCTTCGTTCTTGAAACAGAGAATACCTGTGTCTTTTCTCTTTTCATGCACTAAGAACAAAAAAAAAATCCTTAACATATTAAGAACAAGCTTGATCCCACCCAAATTACATATATATGATCATATGCTGCCTTTGGGTACTGAATCTCAGTTGGTTGAAAGCTAGATGCATAAGTCACTTCTATTTCCAGAAGAAATGATTAAAGTGGGGCTTGCTTTCCCAATTGTGGAACAGAACACTGAAGACCCCAGAGAGGAAGGGAAAAAAGGAGATGAAAGAAGCTCTTTTCTGAAATTTTAAGTAAATGTTATAAAGAGTCCCTATCATAGTGTAGCAGAAAACTCTATAATTGATAATCTGCTTTTAATTCAATATTTAAAATGTATAAAATGTGTACACACAAAAATATACATTTGTGCAAAACTTTTGGTAACAAAAGAATTTTTTTCTTCAGATTGAAGAGTTGTTTCTATAAACATGCAATTATATAACCTCATGTGTGACTTTAAAATAGGGATAGACTTAATCCTGGTATTGAGAACTGCCTTTTTTCTTCAGTAATAAATACTTAGCTTGATTGATTACTTTATGTCCAAATAAGCCAAATTTCACTTGTAGCAACTATGGTATATAGCTTATCATAAGTGATCTACTTTTGAGCAGTCCAACCATTGCGGCCATAATCAAGTCTGGATACCTTGATGATCAGTGGTATTTTCTCTTTACTTCCACCATTCTTAGCACTATGGATTTCTGCAGATTTCTCGACACCAATCTTCTCCAATCTGATATCCCTAAATAAATAATCTGCGCAGATAGTTTGAATAAAGAAGAAGAAAGTGTACAGCTTGTCCTACTCTTTTGCCAACCTAGAACTAATCTGTTCCACTATGTTCTGTCTGGACTGTGGATTCTTGTTCTGTGCATAGATTTTTCATGAGGACAAACAGATGTTCTTCAAGCTGTGAAATGTCCTTAGGAAAATGGGAATCCCCAGCTTGACAGGGTTAATAAATTAAAAGCCTTTCTATCAACAATGAAGCACATATTAACTTCTTTTTTTTTACATTATTTGTCTTTTGTATATGCATCTGCAGGAATGTCTCTTTGTTCCTCTATTCACATTCTTTCTTAAGATCTTCTTTGATTTTCATTCCTCCGATTCTCTATCAGTGAGGTTCAGAACTTCAAAGCAATTCCTGATTTCTTTTTAAAAATAATGGGCCTATGCCAAGTTGGTAGAAAATGATGGGCTTTATTCTTCCACTTTAAATTGACTTAGAGTTTTCATAGAAACATTCATGATCTGTTCCACAGCCAGACTCTGGCCATATCTTTGCCATTATAACTGAATTATTTTATTCCACACCAATAATATAATCAATTTTACTTCTGTGTACTCCACCTTTTGCTCTCTGTGTACATCAGGAGTTCCCAAACTTGGCAACTTTAAGACGTGAAGTTGAAGTCCACAAGTCTTAAAGTTGCCAAGTTTGGAGTCTCTGGTGTACATATATGTTACTTTGGTTGATGGAAGATTATATTAGCACTGAAAAAAATAATTGGATTGGCAGAAAATGGTAAGTCATACTGCTTCATATTGACTTTTTGAACAATATAGTACAACTACATTTTTTGCTTAATATGTCTAACTTTGGCTTTTTAGCCTCCAAACATAAGTAGCATGTTGATTTTGTATTGGACAACTCTTCTTCTGCATCAGTGATTGGAGTATAATTTTGGATAATCATAATACTAAAGGGTAGTTCACAAAGTCTAATAGTTATTATTTGGTTATTGACTGCCTTGTACCTAATTATTGCCTTTGCCATATCTTTCCTGCTTATGAAAGGAATGTTGTTTCTTCTTTGTTTTTCATGTCCAGAATTGTCAACAGTATTATTTTCTCACTAAAATTGTCCAAATTCTATCTATTTCAATTCACAGATGCCTAAGATGTCACTTGTCACTGTGTTGAGTTTTCCTATGTTTATGCTTCTTATATTTCATATTTCCACCGCAGCTCTGGTTTTTTTTAAATTACATTTATATGCCGCCCTTTTTACAGATTCATATTTTCTTTCCCTGTATGGCAAAGTTATCTCCCAAATGCTTTAATCTAGCAGAGTCATAACAGTGTCATTAATACTTAAAAGGATATTGAGGAAGAGCTAAAGATCTTTTAGAGTGCTATTTGACAAGAGGAGCCCATCATGTAGCTATGTTATCAATTACTTCATCTTTCCATCCATATGGTTCTTTTGGTAAAATAGAAGAATGGTTCACCATTGCTTTCTCCTATGCTGTGTGATGTAATGACTTTGATATTGCTACAAAAGCAATTATCCACCTCTGCCTATATTACTGCTGTCTGGTATAGATGCTTTATTTCTTTCTAATATGGGCAGCTGGATGATCTTGATGTCTTTAGTGACTTGGATGGGAATACATACTCTTCATGTACACTACTGGTATTCTTCTCTCACCTTTCCAGGAACTCATCCCATCTATCCACCTGCCATGATGAAGCAGCATACAGTTGCAGGACTTGAAGAATATGCTAACAAAGAGTATTTACTTTGAATATTTTCAAAAACCTTCGAAAGTTTAATGCATGTTTATAAAGTGAACATAGCAGAGATTTTTTTCTTTTAATGGGAAAACAGAATAGTAAAACTTTAACAAAATGTTAACATTTAGCATAACATTCCAAGACAATGCTAACAATCAGCTAATCAATTTTAAACATGCAATAATATTTATTTTTATTTTTGATTAGGAATTAAATGAAAAACAGATAACTTCCATATTCTGCAACAATCTTGCCTATCAAAGCTTCTTTATAATTTTTTTTGAACTTAACCCATGATCTCACCAAATGTTTTACACAAGGAGCCATTTTTTGTTAACAAAACTGGTAGCAAACACAGGATATTTGTTGTACAATGCTACTTGCCTGGTGTTTTGTATTTATCAGCTTGATGGATTATATATTTTACAGGCCTAATTATATTTCCTTAAAATAAAAAAAACAACTTTGGTATGTTCTGCTCAAAAACGAAAGAAGTAATATGGAATGAATGAAAAACGTTGCATAAGGACTGATGAAACCAGATCTATTTAATCTAATAACCTGTTTTATATTTAGAATGGAAAATTAAAATTGAATAGTCTCCAAGTAGATTTATTTCTCTTACAGATTTTGCTGTCGTGAATGCATTTTCAAACCAGACAAGATAACATTCTGTTGGTCGATGAAAAGACCAATCTAGGAGTCAGAAAAATAACCTGCTTTAGTAGGAGGTACCCTTTGAAGAATTAAGTCAGCTGCACGGAATATTCCTGGGTCTAATATTATCTCTAATAGACAAGTAGGGAAAATATGTAAGTATAACTTTTATTTCAAGTTTTAAGAATAATAAGGACTATGGTAAATGAAATTAGAATAGAACAAGTGAAAAAGAAGGAAAAAGGAAAAAACAGAAAAAGTTAAAAGACAAGTGGGGAAATTTGAGAAAAAAGATGAAATTCAATCTCCAATGTTTTGAGAGATGATGATAATGCCAACATTTTTAGTTTGGTTTGGATTTATCAAGCAATTTTTATTTTCCTAAGCAAATAATATTGCCAAGAATAGGTTTGAATCCAAGTCAACCTGATAGCTGAACTAAGATTTATAATTAATATAGAATCATCATAGATTCATAAAGTAAAAGGGTTACTTAGACTGTTGAGTTCAACCTCCTGTTCAGTGCAGGAGGCCAAATTAAATCATCCTAGCCAGATAGATATCTAGCTTCTCCTTGAATACACCTAAAAAGGTTAAGCAATCCTCTTTCTGGATAACTGGTCCCATACTCAAACTGTTTTTACTGTTAGGATGTTTTTCTACCATTCAAGAAGTGTTATCCTTTTAATAGAGTATCCTTATATTTGAAAGATTATATTACACATTTAGATTATATTATCCTTTTTTTCTCTCAGTTCCTTCAATCCCTCTAGAATCATTGTGACTATTGAAGTCAGGCTAAATGTTCCATAGTTTGCTAGATCTTTCATTTTCCCCCTTTTAAAATTAAGGAAAACATTTATTCTCTTCCCATTATATACACTATTATTCATTATTTCTCTAGGATAGGGGTGTCAAACTCACGGCCCACAGGCTGAATGCGTCACATGCTGGCCTCACCCACCCCTGGTTTAGCAAAGGGGAAAAAGTTGTGATGACAATGTGTTGTCACAAGTTTGACACCCCTACTCTAGATTACCATAAGGATTGAGATGATCAACTATTACCAAAGTTTACCTCAGAGCCATAAACATATTCAAATAAAGATGCGTTCCTTGACCATATTGCTATTCATCTCAAGTGTGACATCCAGTCTTTCACAACTATGATGAAACACATAGGGTTTTTTTTCACTCATTATAATTAAAAACAATTTTTGAGGTCCAGGATAAATATTTGATTATACTTAGTTTCCCTTAAAATAAAACAAATTCTAGCATTAAGTAGTCACTTTCTTCCAGTGTCCTATTAATTCCATTTATTTCTTCAAAGATACTTTCCTTTTGATTAGTGTCAATATGTAATAACAAATAAGGTAGGTAGAACTCTAACTCGGCAATATGAAAGACAACAACATTATAATATTCTAAGAAAGAAATGCCCCAAATCTTCCTTGAGTCTATGCCAATTGTTTCTTGTAAACTTGCATGGTTTGTGGAATATATCTCATGTATACTTTTGTTTCATATTCACTATTTCCATGTATTTAGCATGCTTTCCTTTGGTTAGCTATTCATTCATAAAATTATTTTGCATGTAAATCAAAGCACTATTTAGGTAAATTTATCCCTCTTTGATATTTTAATTAATACTGTGCATCCTTGAATATATGCTGAATAAATAGTTGATCTTTTATAATGATCTTTTATATTTATAATTATGTTATTAATATTAATATTGTACTTGCAATTTTTTGAGTCATTTTCAAGTAAGTAACTTTCTAAAGGACAAAATGGGATCGCCATTTGAATATATCTATTTAGCACTGAGAAATATAGAAACATAAGAAAATGGATCAGTCGTCAAGAGTAAATCAGAAAGGGCGGAGACAAGGTGCAGACAGTTCTATTATTCTAGTAAGCCTTGAAAATAAAAATGCTCAACCACAATATGAAAGAAATGGAAAAACGATTAAGTGACATCTAAGTTTAAGACATGGCATTATGACAGTATATTGTTTTCTGATAGAAATTTAGTAAAGAAATGTATGATAATTGAATAAACATAGTATTTAATAAAGTGTCTCCCTAACTAAACAGGCAATAAATGTGCAAATAAACTCTAGTTTAAGATGATGGTTATTTAGAAAATCTGATGTGTAAGGGAAGATTCGTGAATAAATTAGTAAAGAGCACATATGTGCAAAGAGATGCATAGGATGGACATTTTCAACCAAACTTCATGTTACTAGAATTTGTTCTATTTCCCCAGAAGGCAATATCAACCTTTTCTGTTTGCTGGCTTAATATGCCTCTGTATACTTTGCTTTTTAAATGATAACAGCAGAAGAACACAATTGTTTAAACTAGCACAGGATTATTGTCCATAAGAGCATTTGTATTTTGGGGAAGGATGCTAAGAAATGCAGAATTAAAAGAAGTTAAAAATTAGAACACATCCCAAAGTCAGACGCATTTCATTAAAATAGTACTAAAATAGGATATAATAATACAGATCAATAAAACCCTACAAAGCTACAAAATTTAAAAAAAACTAACTCATTAAACCAAACTAAATGAATAGTCTCCAGTTGGTGCTATATCCTGATGATTTGTACATAAACAGGATGTCCATGCTGAGGCATGATGCTGGGCTGCAGTAAATTGCTGTGCAAAGAGGCAAGGCTTAAAGGCAGTGGTGGGCTGCACATGAACCCCTTGCACCTACCCCTGGCTATTCTTTCTGCTCACCCCCACCACCCCTGCTGTACACCAGCTGTAGATGAATAGATTAGCTGCATGCTGCTCAACCTGAACATGTGCTAAGTGCAACCAGGATATTTCTCAGTCTTTGATAAGCAACACCAAAGATTCCAAACACTCTGATTAGGAAATATGACAATAAGAAACTCATTCATAAAATTAAAAGGATTTCATTTGTGTCTAACCAAATGTTGGAGAAACACATCTCCACTGATGATGAAGGACAATGTATGCCTAACTTACTTTAATAATCAAGTTATGTAAGTCAGTAGTTATCTACTATATATAAAACAATTGTCCCTTTCATTGGACAAGAAAAATATTGGACTAATATTATTATTTTTTAAATAAACTTTATTAAATTTTATTACATTAAAAGAAACAAAACACAACATCAAACACATAAACATTGAAAGAGAAAATAAGAAAAACAAACAAACAAAAAAACCTGTTAAAAGTTTTTATTATTATTATTATTATTATTATTATTATTATTATTATTATTATTTTAATTGGTTTTATATATCGCCCTTCTCCCCAAAGGAACTCAGAGTGGTTTACAGGGCAATTAAAAACATACAATACAAATATTAAAATAAAATTAAACTCAATTAAGCCCCACCCATATCAAATTTTTAAAAATTTAAAACATTGGTTAAAACAATAGTTCCAATCAAAAATTTTAAATCAAAAATTTTAAATATCTCATAGGGATAGATCAGCTTGCTTAAACAGCCATGTCTTAAGGGCGCGGCAAAAGGCTCCCAGGTCGGGGACAATCTGGATCTCTACCAGTAGCTCATTCCAGAGGGCAGGGGCAGCCACAGAGAAGGCTCTCCCCCTGGGGGCCGCCAGCCAACATTGTTTGGCCGACAGCACCCTGAAGAGGCCAACTCTGTGGGCCCGCACTGGTCAGTGGGAGGATGTCATCGGCAGTAGGTGGTCTCGCAAGTACCCTGGGCCTAAGCCATGGACGCTTTAAAGATCATAACCATCACCTTGAATTGCACCCGGAAGACCACCGGCAGCCAGTGCAAGCCACACAGGAGAGGTGTTACATGGGCATGCCGAGGCCTCCCATAAATAACCCGCGCAGCCGCATTCTGCACCAGTTGGAGCCTCCGGCTGCTCTTCAAGGGGAGCCCCATGTAGAGAGCATTACAGTAGTCCAACTGGGAGGTGATGATTCATGGACTAATATTATTTTTATTCCTACATAGCAGAACTGAATATATCACAGTTCTCAACTTACAAGTACCTTCAAAATTTGACCTTAGAATCAGTTTTAAAATGAAAACTTATATTTTGTCTATTTATATTATAAACATAACAAGTAAAGCTAATATATCTAAAACTTCAAATGTAAATTGTTAATCTTGTGCATGATACATGCCAAGTAATGTTAAAATACTTTTAGTTTCCAAATACTCTTAATTGTGAGATAAAGACTAATTACTACATGATGTACAACAGTATCAAACAATCATTGTTACTACCTACCATCAGAACTATAAATTGCTGCAAAATTGGATACCACAAAACATTCAAATAATTTTAGCAAGCTTAAATAACATTTGCAATCAGAATATAAAAGGAGAAAATAATTTTATTCTACTGTATTGCATATTGGTGAGAAGCTGTTACGCTATAACATCTGATTGGTAAATAAGTAGCTCTGTCTCTCTTAGTTTTATAATGGATATTAATCTTCCTTCTATATTTCATAGAGAAGTTACAAATGCACACAAATCAGGTTAGCATTTCTTAATTCCTTATCAGTGGCAAAATCCAATAGACCTCAGATTCTAAATGTTCATTTAACCTTATTACTGAAACATCACTGAAATGGTTGAAACATCACTATATTATTCACATATATTGAGAAGTATCAGGCAGACATCTGCTGTTGCTCTGATGTTCTTTTAAATCTCAAAAATCTTTCTCTGGAATCCAAGAAAGAAGGTAGCAGTAGTATATAGAACTTTCTAGTGGCATTTATACAAACTATGTTATTGGTCAATGAAGCTTACACTTTACTTTCATGGTCAGTTCAGTCATGCTTGACAAATCATGTCAGCTGCTTAAAAAAGAAAAATGCTGTTGATACAGGTGTGATGCAGACTTTCCAGTTTCTAAACAGATACTTAACTATACAGAAATTGCACAACTTGAATGAAAGTGTTGCTTAGCAAACATTCTAAATACATCAATGCTTTAAGTTTATGACTGGTAAAGGCTCTTTCATCAATTTTTCTCCCATTTCTCCCATTATATAACTTTGGGGTTCCCCCCAGTCATTTATCTATAAAAGGGCCTGATTCAGGTATCTTTTCAGGAGTGTATTTACAAGTAGAGAGTTCTTCTCAATCTTACCCAAATCCTAATTCTGTCAACATTTAATCTCATGTTTTAGAGTTTGAACTCCTTGCCTGGTTGTATATAGCTTTATGGGGGTTCTTCACTTTGATGACAACTCAAACAAAGCCCCCAGTGAAGCTGCTCTATGAAGCCATGTGCAATCTTTGCATCATTCTGAGCATTTCTCCATTGAAAGGACAGAAGAAATTGAAAGGTGATATGAAGCACCTTGTCAAGGAAATGATCCCTTTCTCTTTGCTTCAATAAAGTATGCTATGCAGCCAAGTCTCTGATCAGGCAAATCAAAGGCACTTTTACAGGATGACTGTATATATACATGTGTACAGGTCATTCTTAATAATGGCATTGTTCAGCAACTTTTCAATGTTATGATGGTGCTAAGCAAGTGGGGACTTATGGCAGGGGTGGGATTCAAATTTTTTAACAACCAGTTCTGTGCACATGGCTTAGTTGGTGGGCATGTCTTGGTGGTCATGAGACTGGATGGGCGTGGCCAATTTGACATCATTCACATCGAGGGGCACTTCTCCTTGCCTGGCCCCTCATGACTGTGGGGATGCTGCAATGGTTTAAGTGTGAAAACAGTCACAAGTCACTTTTTTCAGTGCCATTGTAACTTTGAATGGTCACTAAATGAACTGTTGTAAGTCAATCAAGGATTACCTGTACAAAAATACAAAAAGCTCCTTTGCTTGCAAAAAGCTGCCCTAAATACCAATCATTAGATTAAAAATACCTGCAAGCCGGAGTTACCTTGAGGAATTAAATTAGTTAAAATGCAATGATAACTATCAGCAGCCAACTCTTGCTCATAAATTGAAACCCTTTAGCAGAAAGGTCATTTAAGCTCTCCAGAAAGAGCACACCAGGAGAAGCAATCCTTAGATCCATTTGCACCGCTTAAAGATACCAGCTGGTCTCACTCATCTCACAAGATATCCTAAGGAAATCATCCAGTTTTAAGGAAAGGTCACATGCCCCCCAGAAAGGCAGTAAAAAAATCAGTGCCAAGCTTGCATCCTGCCTCTTGGAAGTAGACCTCAAAAAGACAGTGTCAGATACTACTAAAGCAGTGAAGGAAGACCCCTTCCCCAGATAAAAAAAAACCATGAAGCAGGAAAAAATTCAAACATAATAGAAATAATTAAATCACAACAGTAGCTGTTGCTTGTTAAACCAAGTATCAGAAAAAATAGACACAGCTCCCACATGCTCCTCCAAACCAAGCTGTGAATCCAGGAGGATACTCAGGTTCCTTGCCCTATCTATGGGGGGCAAAACCTCTCCTCCATGACCAAAGATGGTACATCCAATAAAGACCAAGATGCCGGTAAGAACAGCCACTCAGTCTTGGTGGGGTTGAGCTGAAGCCTATTACTCCCCATCCAGACCCGTACCGCCTCCAGGCACCGGGACATCATGGAGAGAGCATCACTGATCTGGTCTGGGGTGGAGATATAAAGCTGGGTACCATCAGCATACTGATGATACCTCACCCCAAAACCTCGGATGATCTCGCCCAGCGGTTTCATGTAGATATTAAACAGGAGAGCCGAGAGAACGGACCCCTGGGGCACCCCACAAGTGAGGGGCCTCGGGGCCAACCTCTGTCCCCCTGCCAACACCGACTGTGAATGGCCCGAGAGGAAGGAGGAGAACCACCATAAAACGGTGCCCCCCACCCCCAGTTCTCTGAGCTGCTGCAGAAGGATACCATGGTCGATGGTATCGAAAGCCGCTGAGAGATCTAACAGGACAAGGACAGAGGAACAACCCCTGTCCCGCGCCCTCCAGAGATCATCAGTGCAACCAATGCTGTCTCTGTGCTGTGTCCGGCCCTGAAGCCCGATTGATACAGGTCTAAATAATTAGCTTCCTCCAGGAACAAGGGAAGCTGCTGAACCACCACGCTCTCAACAACTTTAGCTAAAAAGCGAAGGTTGGAGACTGGACGATAGTTGTTCAAAATGGTAGGGTCCAAGGCAAGCTTCTTGAGGAGGGGCCTCGCCACCGCCTCTTTCAAGGCGGCAGGAAAGACCCCCTCACTCAAGAAAGCATTGACAATAGCCTAGAGCCAGCCACTTGTAACCTCCCTGGAGGCATACACCAACCAGGAAGGACACGGGTCCAATAAACACGTGGTGGAAGACAGCCTCCGCATGATCCTGTCCACCTCATCAAGGGAGACCAGGTCAAACTCAACCCAGATAGAGCAAATAGTTACAAACCGGTAGAATCCAACCCCTGACTTATGGCCAGTCTTTGTAGTTGCAGCTGCTGCAACATCACCACACTCATGTGATTATGATTTGGGTACTTGGCAACTGGTTTGCAATTATGCTGAAGTAGCATTCCTCAGCCACTGGATTGCCTTTTGCGACCTTCACTGTGGGTTCTAAAAAGCACTCGGGAAATGGGCAAGAGATTGCAAATGGGGATCCTATGACCATGGGACATTGTAATCACATATGATTTGCCGAATGAGATCAACTGGGATTGCCGGAACTGCCATAGTTAATCACTGTGGATACATAA